>CM053026.1:679743279-680065779 GCA_028564925.1 Lithobates sylvaticus | reverse complement strand
GAGATAAAAAGTTGCAACGACCACCATTTTATTCTCTAGGGTGTCTGCTAAAATATATATATATATATATATATATATATATATATATATATATATATATATATATATATATATATATATATAATGTTTGGGGGTTCTGAGTAATTTTCAAGCAAAAAAATTATGATTTTTACAGGTAGAAGAGGAGTGTCAGAATAGGCCCAATATAGAAATGGTTAAAGACTATAGGTCTAATTCACAAAGCTATAACCTATGTGTTAGTTTCCATAAAGATGTTCATCCATGTGATTGGTATTTTCGGCATCCCCTGGTTGTAATCACTGAAACCAATAGTCAATATAGCTTAGTAAACTGAGGCATAAAAGTGTTACAATCATTAACATGGTTGCATTTTGCATATAATGTTCATACCTGGGCATATGGATCTCCTCTCTCTGCGTTCTGTTTAAGCCACAGAAACAGGTCATCATTCTCCCTGGTTTGCTCTTTTAAAATTTCGTCATCCATTAACCGTACGGTTTCTGCAAATGCCTTAAAGGCGAAATAAAAGTCAGCTTCGAGGGAGAAATTATACAATTTTTATTTTATGATTGCATACCTAGATAACTATAGCATACGACATGTACATAAGACTTAATGTCATCAAATATTCAGAATGTTGACACAGGGAAAGATAATACTGTACAGGAGCCTGGTTGAAGGAAAAAAACACAAGTCACAGCAATCACGACATGCGAGGTAAAACAGCACCGCACCCTATCTGGCTCCCATGCAGGAAAGTGTTTGCTGTCCCAACCCATACTTTCAACACACCGAGCTCCTGCACACAAAGGCAGCTAAATGATTTGTGTTGATGTAAAGTCCCGTCTCCTTCTTACAAAGAGCTTACCCTTCGTCACTATTGAGTATCTAATGCTGAAAAAAAGCTGTCCTGCTTCCCACATAAAGGAAGGAACAATAGTTTACACTTATCCTCATTTATTATTATAAATGTGCCATAAGGAAAATATAACGGACCACCAAAATGAATTTAATACAATAAGGCTGCTTTCACACTGGGGCGGTTTGTAGGCGCTATTGCGCTAAAAATAGCGCCTACAAACCGACCCGAAACAGCTGCTGCTGTGTCTCCAGTGTGAAAGCCCTGAGGGCTGGAGCGGTGTGCTAGCAGGACGGTAAAAAAAGTCATGCTAGCTGCATCTTTGGAGCGGTGTGTTCACCGCTCCTATACCGCTCCATCCCATTGAAATCAATGGGAGACCGCAGGGTTTTTAACCCTTTTTCGGCCGCTAGCGGGGGTTAAAACCACCCCGCTAGCGGCCGCATACCGTGGGTAAAACGATGGTAAAGCAGCGCTAAATATAGCGCTGCTTTACCGTCGCCGCCCCGCACCGCCCCAGTGTGAAAGCAGCCTAAGAGTATAATTTATCAAATACGAAATGCTAAAAACAAACCTGAAAATAAGTCTAAGCCCCCGTACACACGGTCAGAAATTCCGACCACAAAATCCATCTGATTTTTTCCGACGGATTTTGTCCGACACTGGTGTAGCATACACACAGTCGGACTAAGTTGTCGGAAAATCCAATCATTCTGAACGTGGTGATGTTCGTTGCGTATGACGGAACTATGTAGAGGCTAGTAGCCAATAGCTTTGGTCTCGTAATTTGATCTGAGCATGCTTGGCACTTTGTCTGTCGGAATTCTCTACACACGATCGGAAAAAGTCAGATCGGATTTTGTTGTGGGAAAATTTGAGAGCAGGATCTCAAATTTTTTCATGGTCTGATCAGACATTTTCTGTCAGAATTTCCGACCGTGTGTACGGGGGCTAAAACATACAAAAAGTATATGCATAAAATGTCTGTACAGAGTGTTGTGGACTATATTAATACACGTCCAATACTGTCAACGCAGTATTGGACGTAAACTAGGACGCACAATGGCTGTCTTCAAGTCCATAATCATTCATTCTACTAATAAAACAAATATGTTTTGGGCCTATTTCAGGCTTGTTTATAGAATTTTGTATGTAATAAAAAGTATACTTTTATTGTGTTAAATTCGATTTGGTGGTCCATTATATTTTCCTGGTGGCAGGTTTAAAGTCTTTTAATTTTCAATTTTTTTTATACTTGTTAGTATTGCTTGGATACCCACAGGGAAATGTTATGAACCTTTTTAAGATAGCTTGAAGACACCACTGATCACATTTTATTATTATACTCACCTACTGTTAAAGGAAAGCTGTACATTTCTAATAACCCTCCCACCTCCCAAAGCTAAACTGCACCAACCCCCTCCTGCTGCTTACTTACCTTAGTACTGGAGCCTTGGCCTCCCCCAGTGTTTACAGCCTCTTCTGGCCAACATCTGCCCAACAGCTGGCCATGATGCCCCATTGACTTTGAAAAAAAACACCTACTGAGACTTAACATTTATTCAAGTCAGATGCTGGCAAAGAGATTTTTCATTAGAAGAAGCTATAAATACTAAGAGACCACAGCTGTAGTACTAAGGTTTATTTAGCAAAAATAAAGACAGGTCTACCAGTTCTTAAAAGAGAAGTATGAGATTTTTTTTTTTTTTTAATCATACTTACCCAGGTGGATGCAGCATCTGTCCCCTACCGGCACTAACACTGAAAACCGAGCGATCAAACACCACCGATCGCTTGGTTCTAAGAGCTCCTTGAGCAGAGAGCTGGTGACTGTTAGTTATTGGCTCACTGCTCTGCCCCCTCCTTGCTCACTGGAGCGATGGGCTGTGGCGGAGGGGTGGCCGGCTCAGGCTCTCATCGGTTCACTGAGATACCGAGCCAGGGTACTGGTCCAGGCATGTGGGTGGATCCTGACCATATGGTCGCGACGTCAGCCGACAGCGTGCTTCAGCCTGCTGTATGCTGAAAACGGGGGAAAGAAGTGCAGAACGAACTGCACTTCTGTGATCCACAGGAGCAATGAGGTCAAACGAGCTTTAGCTGTACTTCTCCTTTAACCACTTCCCACCCGGCCAATGTAGATATACGGCCGGGTGGGAGCCGTCTACTTCTGATAGGACGTTCAGGAACGTCCTTCAGAAGTAGCGGGATCGCGCGCGCGCGTGCCCGCGCAGCGGCGCGATCCCGATGCGGCCGTGTCACCCGGACACGGCGCATCTCGAATCGGCAGGAGGGCACGGTGATTGGCCCTCCTGATCACATGACGGCCGTGACGAATCACGGCTGTCATGTGATGTAAACAAACAGCCGGTTGCTAGGCAATCGGCCCTCCTCTCCTCACACGGAAGTCGTCGGTGAGGAGAGGAGAGCGGATCGCTGCAGCCGGCTGGTGATCAGTGAGTATGAGATGTTTTTTTACTCACTGATCACCAGTCTAGGGTCCCCCATAGTAAAACACACATGTCCCCACAGTAAAACACACATGTCCCCACAGTAAAACACACATGTCCCCAAAACACACATGTCCCCAAAACACACATGTCCCTAAATAATAAAAACACATGTCCCTCACATATGTCCCACTAAAATCACATGTGCCAATGATTATCTGCACACATATGTCCGTGATCACCTGCACACCCCTTTTACATGATCATTTGCGTACATATGTCCGTGATCACGCGAACCAATTATTATACACTTAACGGAATTTTTTTTTTACAAAAAACATGTAGCAGAATACATTTTGGATTAAATTTATGACAAAATTTGATTTTATTGGATTTCTTTTAAAAAAGAAAGGAGAAAATATTGTTTTTTTTCAAAATTTCCGCTATGTTTTCGCTTATATCGCAAAAAATAAAAAACGGAGTCGCGAATAAATACCACCAAACTAAAGCTCTATTTGTGCGAACAAAATGATAAAAAATTCATTTAGTTACAGCATTGCATGACCGCGCAATTGTCACTGAAAGTGCGCGAGCACTGAAAGCTGAAAATTGGTCTGGGCAGGAAGGGTGTTTAAGTGCACAGTAGGCAAGTGGTTAAAGAATCATAAATCATTACCTACATAATAATCTGTGCAAGTTAAAGCCTGAATTGCCAGAACCTATTTCCCTATCCATTTACCAATCAAGGAAAAATCCTGCCTGAGCAGGTGACAACCAGTATTGGTTCAAAGAGGATAACTAATGCCCTGTACACACGACCGGTTTTGCCGTCGGAATAAACTCTGAAGGTTTTTACGACGGAATTCCGCTCAAGCTGTCTTGCATACACACGGTCACACCACACGTTTTTCCATCGGAAAAATATAGAACATGTTCTCTATCTAAGTCCGTCTGAATTTTCGATGGAAAAAGTCTGATGGGGCATACACACGGTTGGAATATATGATTAGAAGCTCCCATCGGTCTCTTTATGTCGGAAATTCCGCTCGTGTGTACACGGCATAACTGTAAACTATTTGTTGGTTGCATAGTTTTGGGATATTTACTAGTTGCAACCAGTGAGTGTGTTAAAGCGGAGTTCCACCCAAAAATGGAACTTCCGCTTTAAGGGAAGGTGACCCCTGACATGCCACATTTGGCATGTCATTTTTTTTGGGGGGGAACGGAAACCCTCTTTTTAGATGGTTCCAGCTCCGCAGCGCCGGAAGTCAGTCCACCTCTCCACCCTCCCTCTCGGCAATCACCTGGGACACGTCACAGGTCCCAGATGATTGCCTGGTCAGTCACAGCGCGCCTCGCGGCTCACGCATGCCCGGCTGTGAAGCCACAGCCGGGCACCCACAGTGACAATCCCGGCGCCACAGAGAGGAGGGGGAGACGAGCGAGGCTTCGTTCCCCCACAAGTAAATAGAGCTGACAAAATCCATTTCAGATTATTTTTTAAGTATTTTAGAATAAGGCAGGCCATAGATCAACACATAGAACGCAGTGATTATTGCTAGCTATATTGCTATAGCCACTGACAAAAATGAAATCCTAAAAATCCGACATGCTGGCTGTACCCAAGTCGATTGATGGATCGACTTGGGTAAAATCAGCCTGCCCGTACATGATTCGAACCGTCTATGGCCGGTTTTAGTTTCCCAGGCACCAGCATATTCAGAAGCTTTATCTAACCACTGGGTGGCTGCATGTTTTGCTGATGTGCGCACTCCGGAATGTTGTCAAAATTTGAGACAAACGTTCGGGTTGTACAATAATCAATGGAGCAGGTCAGATGACAAATTGAAATAATGTGTAGTAGGGTTTCAGAAGCGGGTCCTATGCAGTATGCTTTCAAGTTCTTCTAGGATGCTTTGACTCACATGTGAGCTGCTTTCATTTGTTTTCCAGCTGCTCGAGAAGTATCTTTAGTGGGTTTGCAGGGGCCGCATTTGGCCCACATTGCCTGTTATGCGAATCAATCTCAATAGCAACTGCGGATTTCAAAGAAACACAACAGAAAGCAGGCCAAATTCAGAGTTTTTCCCACTCCATACTATTAACGTAAATAGAAATCTGAAGACCCACATTTACGATGCACTTCAACACATAAAATGCAAATAAAAAGACGTGTCTACAGAATTTCCAAGGCTGCTTTTGAGTTGCATCAAGCTGCTTCACATTGCTTTTACATTCACAATGCATTGGGAAGACAAGGTGCTCAGACACAAATAATATCTCATATTACCATGTACACTCACCAGCCACGTTATTAGGTACACCTGCTCAATTGTTTGGTAACACAAGTTGCTAATTAGCCAATCACATTGCAGCAACTTAATGCGTTTAGGCATCTAGATCTGGTGAAGAGGACTTGCTGAAGTTCATATCGAGCCTCACAATGAGGAAGAAAGGGCATTTAAGTGGCTTTGAACGTTGCGTGGTTGTTGGTGCCAGACGGCTGGTCTTAGTATTTCAAAAACTGCTGATCTACTGGGATTATCACACACAGCCATCTCTAGGGTTTACAAAGAATGGTCCGAGAAAAACATCCAGTGAGCATCAGTTGTGTGGACGAAAATGCCTTGTTGATGTCAGAGAATGGGCAGATTGATTCAAGATGAACAGCCAAGGTAGGCAGAATACCATCTCTGAACCCATCTCTGAACGCACAACAAATTGAACTTTGAAGCAGATGGGCTACATCAACAGAAGACCACTCCTGTCAGCTAGGAACAGGAAACTGAGGCTACAATTTGCACAGGCTCACTAAAATTGTACAATAGAAGATTGGAAAAAGTTTGCCTGGTCTGACGAGTCTCAGTTTCAGCTGTCACATTCAGATGGTAGGGTCAGATTTTGGAGTAAACAACACAAAAGCATGGATCCATCCTGCCTTGTATCAACGGTTCAGGCTTGTGGTGGTGTAATGGTGTGGGGGATATTTTCTTGGCACACTTTGAGCGGTACCAGTTGAGCATCATTTAAATGCCACTGCCTACCTGAGTATTGTTGCTGACCATGTCCATCCCTTTATGACTACAGTGTACCCATCTTCTGATGGCTCCTTCCAACAGGGTAATGCACCATGTCACAAAGCTCAGATCATCTCACCACTGGTTTCTTGAACATTACCAGTGGTGAGATGATTTGAGCTTTGTGATATGATGCTATATCCTGTTGGAAGTGCTGATTCTCCTGTACTCAATGGTTTCCACAGTCACCAGATCTCAATCCAATAGAGCACCTTTGGGATGTGGTGAAATGTGAGCTTTGCATCATGGATGTGCAGCCGACAAATCTGCAGCAACTGTGTAATGCTATCATGTCAATATGGACCAAAATCTCTGAGGAATGTTTCCAACACCTTGTTGAATGTATGCCACAAAGAATTAAGGCAGTTCTGAAAACAAAAAGGGGTCCAACCCGGTACTAGCAAGGTGTACCTAATAAAGTGTCAGTGATGTGTATATGAGCCCTAATAGGTACATTCCATTCATCGTTTCACCAAATTTGAAATTCCAGCTGTACAACAGTTGCCTTCCTCAAATATATATTTGTGATGTAGGAGCACTGAACCTTATACAGATGCGCTTTAATGGGATGGGTGGTTTGTGGTCCTAGAGGCTGCTCACCAGCAACTGGGGGGTCTTGCTGGACCCCCAAAGGAGTGGCGCTCCCATCCTTTCAAATCGTCCTCAAATATATGCCAGTTATTAGCAGGTAAGGTCCAAAACAAAGTAATTTATTCTGATAATCAGTTTAAAAAGTGTAAAATTCTGCAGAGGAAACAAGAGACCCATAGGTATTCTGGTTTAATAGTGATGTTATTTTTGGATTTGATAATATAACATTTCATACCTGTTCTGTGTTCCTGGCTAATCGGTCCTTTGGAGTTTTCTTTGCGACATTCATGTAGTATGAAAGTGCTAGATCTAGATCCAAACTGTGAGTGTCTATTCCTTGAAGATGCTTATATCCAAGCTTCATCAGAGAAAGTCTATCATCTCCCTGTGCCCCAATTAGGCTATATAACAGAGCCTGTGCAAAGAAAGAAATATAATGCTTTAAATTACAGATGCAATTACCATCATGTATCCATTTAATATCCTTTAGGGTGGACCCATCTGTAACTTTACAAATCTGCATGAATAAATTCCTGATATATAACAAAATACAATAGGTCATTATCAAGTGCATCTTTGACTTTGCAAACATTTCCTTAGTCTCCTCTCCAGCAGTGATCAATTTTTGAGACTTTCAGAACACCGAACATTTCTGTCGGTTCAAACGGGGACTGATTTATTAAAACTGGAGAAAAAATTAGAACAAACTATTTTCTATTAAATGAAAGGTGAAACTTGTCTGCTTTGTAAAAATTCCAAATTTGTGCTAATTTTTTTTTTTCCTGTTTAATGAATCAGCCCCATAATGAGAGACAGCAGGAGATGGCTGATCTGTGTTTGAAAAACAATTGTGTCATCTCTGAATATGGATCTTAATCTGGGATGTAGATGATGACCCTGGGAAAACTGAACAAAGATAGTGTTGGTCTTCAGGGGGGAAAGGAATATGAAGCCACTGTCAGGGAGAGTACTGTGACCTCTTTAAGAGGTAATAAACACATTATATAGCATGCATGGATTTAACAAAATATACTATTTTAACGAAAAAAAGTATTCTGTAGCCATATTGGCATAGCTGTTTTGATCTCTAACTCGTTGTCCCAATTTATCAAAAAGTGCTAAGTTTTGGAGTACAGTCATTAGTTAACTTTCCGAAGAGCCTTGGGGATCTCTGAGGGGATGTTTGCTAAAGCAGAATTGAAGTAAAATTCCATCACTGGGCATACACTAACCAACTTCCATCCCTCCCTTCCACCCTTGCATAACCTCTTAAAAATATAATTAAAATAATTCTCTAAAGCTATTTTTTACTCTTGGCACCTCTTCCAGGTGTGGAGACTTGTTATCTGGTGCTGCAGTTTGCCCCCACACCAACTGGTCCCCTTTTTGTGAAGTGATCACACCATACCATCTTCTGGAGTTCATTGCTGGATGGCCAATAAGAGATGTCCATATCACTTAGGCTGGTTTCACACCGGGGCGGTGTGGGCGGCGGCGGTAAAGCAGCGCTTTATTTAGCGCTGCTTTACCGTCGTTTTAGCCGCGGTATGCGGCCGCTAGCGGGGTGGTTTTAACCACCGCTAGCGGCTGAAAAAGAGATAAAACCCCCCGCAAAGCCCCCGCGGTGTCCCATTGATTTCAATGGGTAGGAGCGGTATAGGAGCGGTGAATACACCGCTCCTTCACCGCTCCAAAGATGCTGCTAGCAGGACTTTTACCGTCCTGCTAGCGCACCGCTCCAGTGTGAAACCCCTCCGGCTTTCACACTGGAGTTAAAGGACCGGCTTTTTTCAGGCGCATTACAGGCACTATTTATAGCGCTGTAGCGCCTGAAAAATGTCTGGGTGTGAAAGGGGCCTTAGGCAGTGATGTGGACACCAGAAGAAGTACCCTCCCCTCCTCTGCAGTATACAAGATAAAAGACCAAAGACAGCTTGTTTAGTGACAATGGATTTAAGTAATTAAAAGGAGCTTTTAGCTTAGGACTAATATAGTGGCTAAATGGGAAAGGGGGGAAGTTTCAAAAGGTGCCTGGAGAAAAGCTTTAAAGAAATATATCAAGTCATTTTACTACTGCTAGATCAATACAGTTGGCAACATAATTATTTGTGCAAACCTGAGCTGGGTCAGCAGGCACACCTAGGCCAATTTCATAGACAATGGCCAACAGGTAAGATGCTTTGTGATATCCACAGCAGCTAGAATCCATTAAATCCGGGATAGAGGAATTTAGATGTCGGAAACCATCAGACAAGTTCTTTATAACACCTTCAAATATCTTCTTCCCAAATGCAGGTACTGGATCTTTCCAAAAATCTTAGAAGAAAAATATAGAACATAGTTCATAGGATAAATAATGATGAAGTGGTATCTTTCCTTTTAAAGGTGGAAATAAACTTCAGAGACAGTGCATAAATGAATTTGGGTATCTCTAAACACCTAAAACCTTTACTCCAATTTTACATTCCTATACCTTATCAAGGTGCAGCATCTCAGTTATGCATGCCTATCTGTATTCTTAAGGTCTAATCAAGGTATGTCTCAAAAATTCTGTCTACACCTGGCAGAAAAAAAAAAAAACACGTCTCTCACATGGGCAACATTTACAATAACTCCTCCATTGTAGTGTCTATTACCTCTGTACAAGACCATTCTGGCTCATCTTCTGTACACGTCTGCAATTCACTTCAATGTCCCAATTCTACATTATCCATTTAACAAGCAAGCAAACATTTGCCATATTGATTATAGATAGCTGGAAGTCCTTCAGGCATAATAAAACAAAGGAAAGCTTCATCTTCTTTGGCATTGGCAAGTGACACAAGCTTTGACTACAGGGTGGATTATCACAATGACTTTTTAAGACAATGACAAGGAAGTAATCGAGTAATGAAAATACTTACAGCTCACGGCCACTTTCACAAGTGGATAAACATGGTTTCTGCACCTAGCATAGATATTGTATATTCACTTTACTATAATTCCAGCCATGCATGAAAAGCCTGGGTGTAGCTATAAGTATAGCAGAGCCTCTAACTGCAGTGGGACCCAAAGGAACAGGGGACCCTGCACTGTCTGGTTACATACTGACTTATATAAGTAGAATACAAAGGTAGCATCAAATTTAATGAATATAGTTTGGGAAAAGAAGATCACTATATTTAGGTACATGCCCATGTAACTAGTCCTTGCTTGACCAGCAGTCATTAGCAGTTAAATTACTTTTGAAAAGGAAATTGTGAAGGCAGGGGTTCTAATGATTTTGCTATGGGCTCCCATTACACTGTTTAAGCACTGAAAGCTCCATGAATGGGATGCTTTTCATGGATAAGTAATGGAACTCTGTTCTGAAATGCCCTGAAAAACCTTACCTGGTGTACCTGCATCAGATTCATTGTTGGGAATTACACCCAGGACCACACTTTTGTGATAGCTATGAAGTATCTGTACTGGAGCCTACAGCCTGGAGTCAGCCTACACTGCTCATCATAAGCCTGCTAGCGGTTTTTAACATATGTGCATGACAGCCACTTCAAAAGGTGAGGAGATTCATATGCAAAAGGTAGTTTACCGCCTATTAAGATAATTACTCTTAAGCCCCATACACACGGTCGGATTTTCCCATGGATTCTTCCCATGGATCCCATGTTGTCGGAAAATCCGACCGTGTGTAGGCACCATCGGACAGTGTACGTCGGATTGTCCGACGGACAAAGTCCTATCTCCTGCTGGATAGATTTTTCGACAACAAAGTCCGATCACACCAAATCCGATCGTGTGTATCGAATTCCGACGGACAAAGTGCTACGCATGCTCAGATCACATTACAATACCAAAGCTATTGGCTACTAGCCTCTACGTAGTCCCGTCGTAGGGAACAAACGTCACCACGTTCAGAATGTTCGGATTTTCCGACAACTTTGTCCGACCGTGTGTACGCAAAACCAACATCGGACAAAGTACGACGGACAGGATCCGACGGACCTGGTCCTCGGATAATCCGTGCGTGTGTATGGGGCTTTAGAACGTCTTTCCCCTCTAATGCCGCGCACACACGAGCAGAATTCCGCTCAAGCTTGGCTTGCATACACACGGTCACACAAAAGTTCGCTTAACTTTCGACCGTCAAGAACGCGGGGACATACAACACTATGATGAGCCGAGAAAATTAAGTTCAATGCTTCCGAGCATGCGCCAAATTGTTTCCGAGCATGCGTAGGAATTTTGCGTGTCGGAATTGGTACAGACGATCGGAATTTCCGATTGGAACTTTTTCCGACCGAAAAATTGAGAACATGCTCTCAATCTTTTGCTGGCTGGAATTCCGCCAGCAAAAGTCCAAGGGAGCATACACACGGTTGCATTTTTGGACCAAAAGCTCTCATCAGACTTTTGCTAGTGGAATTTCCGCTCGTGTGTATGGGGCATTAGAATGCATGGATTTTGTCATAGAAGCATTCCTTGTCCTTCCTTTTTCTGCATGGGAAATCTGGTAATGGTAAATCTAGGAACTGGGTGGGTTGGAATTTTACATTCAAGCTTTATTATTCTTTGTTGAAATACACAAATACAACTGAAGGGATCGTGTAAACAGGGGTCTCCAAACTTTCCAAACAAAGGGCCAGTTTATTGTTCTCCAGACGCTGGATTGTGGCGTGGGGGTAGAAAATGTCCCAGGCCCAGAATTGGTGAGAATAAACATTGCCTCAGGGTTGGTGGTCAGTAGTAGTAGGAGTAATGCCCAATCATGGTAAAAGGTGGGAGGAATAGTACCCTATCATTGGTATCCGTGGAAGAAATAGTGCCCTATTGTTGGTGTCTGTGGAAGGAATAGTGCTTCATATCATTGGAAGGAATCGTGTCCCAAGCATGCTTTGCTAGCTTTTATCTGTCCCTCGGGCAGCAGTTTTGAGACCCCTGCACTAAATAGTAAATACCCATGTTGAGTGAATGGAGTATTGTTCCTAGGTCTTATCATTTGGTGCTGGTTCTTGGGTATAGAATCTTTTTGAAGGATAAAAGTCTGAACAAGCCCTGAACCATGCAGGGCAAACCAACAAATGCACTTTAATTGCCCTCCCAGCAGCATAAAATTACAGTTTTCCATTCTATTTCCAGGAACAAAACAAAACGCCCTGTGAACGGTGTAAGCTACGAGTCATAGCGCACAGAGGGATATGGATTCCCCATGTAGTGAAGCACGCACTCTTCCATGATAAGTAGCTCCCAGCCTCAATAGAGTGGTGATGGAGCAAAGAAAAGTATGCATATTCTGGGGGTATACCTGTTGTTTTGTCCTGAATTGCACAAGCTTGCTAAAAAGGAAACCGCTCATGTCCTCATAAACTTTACATCAATGCTGACCCTGAGTTGTCCCCCTTCCGCAGGAAATGGGTGGGGGACATACCAGAGCTGGACAAGGACGACTGGAGGGAGATTTGGGACTTTCCCTTCTCCCCTCTGGTCTCAGCTAGGGACAAACTGGTCCAATACAAAATTGTGCATAGAGCTCACTACACATCTCACAGGCTGCACCAGATGTCCGGCGTGCTGGCATTCCTCCTACCAATCAGGTGACTTTTTCCACTTTTTTGAGGTTTGCCCAGAAATCGAACATTATTGGAAAGAAGTACTCCAGGTGATTGCTAAGGTCACTAAGACTCGTGTTCCTTATGATCCTAAATATTGTCTGCTGGGGCTGGTGGAACAACTGTCAATGCTCAGAGCCAGGAAAATACTCATATCCCTGTTATTGTACTATGCTCGTAAGGCCATTACGGTGAACTGGAAACAATCGTCTCCTCCCTCTGTCAGATTCTGGAAAAGCCTAGTGAATGCCAGTTTACCCCTGTATAAAACCACCTACTCGGGCAGGGGTTGTCCACCAAAATTTGAAAAGGTATGGACCTGTTGGCTAGATGATAATACCACGGCAACTGATGCAGTAACCAATTCCTAGATTAACACTATATCTCTAGTCTGTTACTATATTTACCCAACTACTCTCATGTTGCATTATCCTGTTGGTACCAATTTGAGCACAGATTCTCCTGAACTGAACCTCTCCCCACACTGGGGTTATAGTATAAGTTAGTTTGTTTATGTTGTATGTTGTGCCCTGTTGCTGTATGTTGCCGCATCAGAAGAACTGCCCCTGCGTGGGCAAAGGTTTGACCCCTGCGTGGGCTAATTCTGTATGCTAATGAAAAATTGAATAAAAAAGATTCTGCAAAAAAAAAAAAAAAAAAAAAACTTTACATCGATGCCATCTATGAGGAGATGACACGCACCCACCATCCAACAAATCAATCACTCTTCTGTTTCATTAGTTTACTATAGCTGAATACAAGGGCGATAGACTCAATGTGTGAACAGCAGCTCTAGCACAGGTCCTCCTCTCCGCTATCCCACCATACAAGATCTGGCAAGTCCCTGGAGCTCACAGTAAAAGGGCACTACACATTTCCCTCCAATGCTCTCATCAGGACCAGCCTGCTTAGGACAACATAATATACGGAGTGTTGTTGTAATCTCTATATCTCTACACCAATACAACCCTCATTACATTACAAGAACACTTACCCAATGAAGTCTTCTCTGCAGAGTTTAGAAGATAAAATAAATGACTGTGTTTCCTTTCATCCTCTTGTGTCCAAGGAACCAGCTTACAGGTGGGTCTGTCTCTATATTTTAGGTGGAGGTCCATGTAACTGTTCTTAGCTTGACCTGCAGATAAGCCACTTTTTTAGTAATTATATTTATTATGACACATCTGTTAACCTTTAAACATATGATTTTATATACAAGCTTAAATGCTTGGAGTCAGCTCTTACTCTTAGTCTCCTTGATGTGCTCCTCTTTTTGCATATTGACATACAGACGTACTAGGTCTTTCACATTAAAACATCTGCTGTAATAATCCTGGATTTGGTGATAAACTTCGTCTTCTGGAAGAGGGTTTGATATCTATATCAGCAGAAACAGATGACATGGATGTTGTTCTCATTTACTTACTCACAAACCATCAACCATCTCACAAATCTTAAAAATCACAAACCATCATTCACAAATCAATTTAAAGTATCTTCATTCTATATCAAATATATACACAAAAAGGGGGAAAAAACGGTTGCTGTAACTGCTTATAAAGTATTCGCTGGATTCCGACTTCAATTTAGTAGTGTATCTAAATCTGCTAGTCCATCTTAAGCCTCATATACACGATCGGACTTTGTACAAACTTTCCCGTGGATTTTTGTACAAAGGGCGTTGGCCCCAAGATTGTATTGCATACACACGATCAGACTTTTTAGGCAACAAACGTGAACGTAGTGACGTTTCAACGTACTGACGACACTTCAAAAGAGGACGTTCAAATACTCCAGCGCCACCTTTGGTCAACTTCTGTATTGTTGTCTAATCTTTTGCATTGGTTCTGAGCATGCGTGTTTGTACTTTGTACTAAAGTCTGATGGTTTTGTGTACACACGGTCGGACTTTGCTCCATCGGACTTTTGTTGGCAGAAAGTTGGTCCGTTCGCACAGCCAACAAAAGTCCGATGAAAACTGAAAAAGTCGGTCCGATGGAGCGTACACGCGGTCGGATGTTGGTCAAAAACAGCTAATTTGCATGTTTGTTGTCAAAAAGTCCGATCGTGTGTACGGGCCTTTACACTACCTTCCCCTAGACTGACAATGATACCCCCCTGTGCTCATTCATCGAGAGTGGGGGCTTTCTAATACAGGAGGTGTGTTACTGGGGAGATCACCAGGCAAAAACAGAGTTAAAGTGATTGTAAAGGCTCGTTAAAAAAAAAAGAAAAGAAAAAACAAACATGTTATACTTACCTCCTCTGTACAGTTGGTTTTGTATGGGACCAGCAAGTAAGAAGCTGCTGCCTGTACATAGACCTTGGAGGCTGCTGTACAAGAAGCCACTCTTTGTGTTTTTGGGTATCCTTTTCCCTCATCCTCTCTCCCATGATACAAAATCCAGCTAAAGAGACTGGTGCCTATCTGTGTTATCCCACTGAAAGACAAGGGTCTAGCCATGAGAAGTGGGAGCAAATCAGCGGGTCTGGCAGACGCGTTGTCCGCTGGGACCCGCTGATCATTCGGGAGACAGGCAGAACGGCGGCCTGCCTATGTAAACAAGGCAGACTGCCGTTCTGTGACAAGAGAAGGCTGTGATTCTGTGTTTTTGCTAAGCAGAAACACGGATCTCTGCCGTCCCACAGTACAACCACCCCCCACACAGAAAGCACTCCCAGGGAACAAAGTTAACCCTTTGATTGCCCCTGATGTTAACCCCTTCCCTGGCAGTGTCATTAGTACAGTGACAGTGCATATTTCTTAGCACTGATCGCTGTATTAAAGTCCCTGGCCCCCAAAAAGTGTCAAAAGTGTCAATTAGGTTTGCGATTTGTCCGCCACAATATCACAGACCTGCTATAAGTTGCTGATCGCCGCCATTACTATTACATTTTTTTATAAATAAATAAAAAAATCTCACAGCTTGTAGACGCTATGACTTTTGCGCAAACCAATCAATATACGCTTATTGGGATTTTTGTTTTACCAAAAGTATGTAGCAAAATTCATACTGGCCTAAATTGAAAAAATTAGATTTTTTCCATTTTTTATTGGGAATGTTTTATAGCAGAAAGTAAAAAATATTGTTTTTTTTTTTCAAAATTGTCTGTCTTTTTTTGTTTAAATACCACCAAAATAAAGCTTTATTTGTTGGAAAAAAAGGCCAAACATTTTATTTTGGTACAGCGTCTAATGTCTGCACAGTTGTCAGTTAAAGTAACTCAAAATCAAGAAAAACCCTAAAACCCAACAGGGATTATAACCTAAAAACATTCTGAATGGAGGTACACTTTAATTATGAATGTATAAGCAAATGTAGTTTAACCACTTGCCAACCATATAACTTAGATATACAGCGGCAAAAGTGGCACAGCTACGCCGAATCACATACCTAGTACATAATCCAACACTTCCAGGTCTGGGGTGCGCATGCACGCTGCCGGGGGCTCCCTTCCACTGTAATCACACACAGTGGTGGGTACCACGGACTCAATGTCTGCCGGCTCACCTGCCGATTGTTCAGTACACAGGCAGAATGGTGATCTGCCTATGTAAACAAGGAAAAAAAATTCTGTCAGGAGGAAAGGCATTAATCCTGTGTTCCTACAAAGCAGGGACACGGATCTATGCCTTACCTTAGTAAAAGAACCTCCTACACTGTACACAAGCACAGGCTAGGCAAACAGTTAACCCTTTGATCGCCCCTGTTGTTAACCCCTTCACAGGCAGTGCCATCAGTACAGTGACAGTGCATATTTTCAGCACTGATCACTGTATTAGTGTCACTGGTCCCCAAAAAGTGTCAAAAAGTGTCAGTTAGTGTCCAATTTGTCCGGCGAAATATCGCAGCCCTGCTATAAGTCGATGCTCACCACCATTACTTGTAAAAAAAAATTAAATAAATAAAAATATACCATAGTTTGTAGACGCTATAACATTTGCGCAAACCAATCAATATACGCTTATTGGGATTTTCTTTTACCAAAAAATATGTAGCAGAATACATATTGGCCTAAATTGATGAAAAAATTTGATTTTTTTATTGGATGTATTTTATAGCAAAGAGTAAAAAATATATATTTTTTTTTCAAAATTGTCACTCTTTTTTTGTTTATAACACAAAAAAGAAAAAAACGCAGTGGTGATCAAATACCACCAAATAAAAGCTCTATTTGTGGGAAAAAAGGACATACATTTTACTTGAGGACAGCGTGGCACAGCCACGCAATTGTCAGTTAAAATAACGCAGTGCCGTATCGTAAAAAATGGCCTGGTCATGAAGGGGGGGTAAACCTTCCGGAGGTCAAGTGGTTACCTAAAGTAATTATAACGGCTGCTAATATGGTAGCCAAAATAGAGGAGAACTTCAGTCACAATCTATATTTTTCCAATTTTCTGTGTAGCCAGGGGTGCTGCTTCCTGTGGCATTTTGTGCAATGGCTGTTTTTTTTTGAGGTGAAGTCAGTGGTGTTTCCACCGAAAAAAAAAAAATAGCTTAAAATTCATTAAAAAAAAATAATTGGAAAAAAAAAAAAAATGTTTTACTCACCTCTAAATGCCTGTTGCTAGGGGGTCCCTCGTAGTCTGCCTCCTTCAGTGCCCGGGCACCGACATCACTTCCCCTCGGCGCAGTCAGTCATCTGGGACACGTGACAGGTCCCAGATGACTGCGCGGCGTATCAGTGGGTGCCTGGCTGTGAAACCACAGCCGGGTGCCCACAGTAAGAATGCCGGCGCCGCCGAGCGGAGCGGGGGAAGGGGGGGCTTCCATCCCCCGCATCGCTGGACCCTGGGATAGTGTCTGATTATTAAAAGTCAGCAACTGCAGTATTTGTAGCTGCTGACTTTTACTTTTTTTTTCTTAGTTGGCACCCCACTTTAAAGTACAGGTTCACTTTATGTAAATTCTATACTGTACTTTTGTTAAGTTTGTGTTTTTCAGCTGCTCAGCACTGCAAATACAGCCAATCTATTCCTGATACTAAAACACTTGGTACCTACCTCCTCCATTTGCAGAGCCTTAAGGCGGTAATATTTCACAGGTCCGAAGAAACCATCTATACTGACAACAAACTTGCTGCCCCCAAGAGCCATAAAACCATCAGTATCATCAAAATGTATTTCTTCATCAGCACTAAAAAAAAACAAAATAAGTAAGTGGCAGCGTGTAAGGAAATCAAGCGTTTAAAACATAATTGGACAGGGAGGCAACTAGAGGTTGGACCTGTCACTGCTGGAGGAGGGCACTGTGAGATAAGTGTGCGCAATGGGGTTGATTTAGGCCACTTTCACACTGGGGCGTTTTTCAGGCGCTACAGCGCTAAAAATAGCGCCTGAAAAAGGCGGGTCCTTTCACTCCAGTGTGAAAGCCGGCGGGCTTTCACACTGGAGCGATGCGCTAGCAGGACGGTAAAAAAAGTCCTGCTAGCAGCATCTTGAAATCAATGGGGCAGCACGGCAATACTGCGGTGCTTTGCGGGTGGTTTTAACCCTTTTTCGGCCACTAGCGGGGGTTAAAACTGCACCACTAGCGGCCGAATACTGCCGATAAAACAACAGTAAAGCAGCGCTAAATATAGCGCTGCTTTACCGCCGACGAACGCACCGCCCCAGTGTGAAAGGGGCCTTACTAAAGGCAAATAGGCTGTGCACTTTGCAAAATACAGTTGCTGCGGAGCCAGGGCCGGTGCTACCACTAGGCAAACTAGGCGGCCGCCTAGGGCGCCCTGCTGCCTAGGGCGCCGGGCCACTGATATTTCCTACTCTCCTCTCTGCAGCAAGCAACTAAGTCTCAGCATCAGCAGGCAGCTGCCGCTCCGTTCACACACAGTGTCAGAGGCACAGCAGCGGTGTCCCGAGGACTGTGTCTGTGTCCTGACTCCCACAGCAAGCAAACATTCATTGAAGGGCACTGGTGAGGCTGCATTGAAGGGGGCTGGTAGCCTGCATTTGATGGGCGTTGGTGAGGCTGCATTTGATGGGCGCTGGTGAGGCTGCATTTGATGGGCGCTGGTGAGGCTGCATTTGATGGGCGTTGGTGAGGCTGCATTTGATGGGCGCTGGTGAGGCTGCATTTGATGGGTGCTGGTGAGGCTGCATTTGATGGGTGCTGGTGAGGCTGCATTTGATGGGCGCTGGTGAGGCTGCGTTTGATGGGCGCTGGTGAGGCTGCGTTTGATGGGCGCTGGTGAGGCTGCGTTTGATGGGCCTGGTGAGGCTACATTTGATGGGCGCTGGTGAGGCTGCATTTGATGGGCGCTGGTGAGGCTGCATTTGATGGGGGCTGGTGAGGCTGCATTTGATGGGCGCTTTATTAAAAAGGTGGGATTTACATGCACAGGGAAAAGAAGGCGGAGTCAGACGGGGGGGCGGCAAAATTAGGTTTCGCCTAGGGTATCAAAAATCCTTGCACCAGCCCTGTGCGGAGCTTAGTAAATGAGCAGAAGCTCTGCTGACTTCCATCATCCAATCATGTGCAAGCAAAAATGCTGTTTGTTTTATTTTCCTTGCATGTGATTGGCTATTCTGTGCAATGAGAAATTACAAGTGCAAGTGAAGAAGTACCTCATTTACTAAGCTCTGGAGCAACTGCACTTTGCAAAGCGCACAGTCTATTTGCCTTTAGTAAATCAACCCCAGTATGTCTAGGGCTCATCCACACACAGCAGAATAATTCTGCTGTATTAAATCCTGACATTTCTATGTATTCACATATCCTTAAAGTAGGATTACATAGCTGAGCATGTTATTTGCTGTCTGCACTGGCATATTATGACACAATGGCACCTTTGTGTTTGCAGTGTAAATAAGAGATTTGGCTAACAAGTACATGTATTCAAGAATATAACAGGAAATCAACTTCACGAGGATATTTTGTTTCCCCATGTAATTAAAAAAATTGAAAAACAATCTATAATAATTTCACATGCAGGCAGATGACTGTGTTGACTTGTTAAGTTCACCCCCATAAATATGCAGAATATGGGCACATAAAAATAAGGAAAAAATGCTTTATGGTACCTTAAAGCAGTATTAAACACAAAACTAAAAAATGTTGTTACTTTTGGGATAAAAGTTTTATATAAAGAAATAAATGCTGGTCATTGTAAGCACCCCTGTCAGTGTTAGCCTACGTTCACATTTATGGGTGTACCCGTGAGAAACGCTAAATAAGAAGTCCCTAATCCTTTTTAAAAATGCGCCTGCAGGGAACTGCATGGTATTGCAACACCATGCAGTTTATCACACTGGAAAAGGCCCCACATTTTCTAGTGCGTGAGCGTGTCGTTGAGCAGGGGCATTGCTAGGTCTACAAAAGAACTGGGGCTAGAGCCCATAGCAGCGTAGTAGAGAAAGTCATACACTTGGGCGGGCATATACATGTATATAATATACATGTGTATGTGTGTTTGTGTATATATATATATGTATATATATATATATATATATATATATATATATATATATATATATAATATATATATATATATATATATATACCTATATATATATATATATATGTATGATGTATATATATATATATATATATACCTCCCCTATAAATCAGGGTGCCCAGAGAACCTCCCCTTAAATCAGGGTGCCAAGAGAGCCTCCCCTTAAATCAAGGTCCCCAGAGAGCCTCCCCTCCCCTTGGGGACCCCTGCAGAGACTCGGGGCTATGGGCCCCAGATTCGGGGCTATAGCCCCAAAAGCCGCCCCCTAGCGATGCCACTGCCGTTGAGAATAAATAGCACCCTTTTGCGTCTGCTAAAATGCAACACGTTTTGACTGCGGGTCAAGAAGGTGGCGTGATTTTGCCAGCGTTCCTGACCCACACAAATGTGAACCTAGGCTTAAAAGGCTTATCTTAACCCCCTAACTGCTACATCAGCAGGACAGCTTGTTTTGATGATAAATAATAAGACTTACTGGCAGGATCACCAGGGAAAAATAAAGGAATAAAAGCCGAAAAAAGAAAAACGAATGCAGCCATCAGCTCTAAGAAGTGGTAAGCTGCATTAATAATCCTTTTTGGGTTTAACACCGCTTTAAAGCGGAGTTCCACCCTAAAGTGGAACTTCCGCTTATCGGATTCCTCCCCCCCCTCCGGTGCCACAATTGGCACCTTTCAGGGGGGAGAGGGGGGTGCAGATACCTGTATAATACAGGTATCTGCACCCACTTCCGGGATGAGATAGCCGGAGCTGTCCCGCCCATATCCGAAGATGCTCCCAGGACACAACGGGACCAATAGAGACGCACAGCGCGACTCGCGCATGCGCAGTAGGGAACCGGGCAGTGAAGCCGTTGCGTCTTCACTTCCTGATTCCCTGACAGAGGATGGCGGCGGGGGCAGCCGAGAGACGAGCGGTCACTCGTCACATTCTGCCGACATCGCTGGAACAGGTAAGTGTCCATTTATTAAAAGTCAGCAGCTGCAGTATTTGTAGCTGCTGACTTTTAATATTTTTGGTGCGGGTGGGGTTTTCAGTTTTGAAACTGCACATTACTGATTTATTCCATTCATGTTTACAGGATAATAAATCAGCATTGCGTGATCTTATGATTACATCCTCCATCCCTGTCATGGACAGCTAATAGAATCATATGATTATGAAGGCTCCCTCTGTCTGTGTCCAGACAGCCACCCACCACGGATGAATTGGGTACTGGCCACCTCTGTGTTGCTTTGCTGCCTGCACATCTCTTTTCCCAATGATCACGTCCTGTTCGATGTATGACTCCCCGAACAGGGATGCCAGGTGAGCACTGTCACTGTGCAATATGCACCCAATAAATGGGACCTCTGTTTATTTAGGGACATTCTGAGCATTTCTGTGCACAAATATACATGGAGCAGTGGCACTGTGCCACGTATAGTTTACTCAGCCAATTGTAAAACACGCTATCCAACATTTTTCTGCGGAAAATCCGACAATTGTCTGATGGAGCATACACACGGCGGGATTATCTGCCAACAGCCTGTCATCACACATTTCCAGTCGGAAAATCCGATCGTGTCTACGAGGCTTAAGAGTTCATTAAATCCCATATACATACACCTTAAAATAGTGGCTAAGATTTCAGGCGGAGTACAAGATTGAGAACCTGTACACATTACCTGCGAACAGTCATACCCATGGTATCAACGTACGTATTTAAAAGCATATTTATGTGTAAAGTGAATACTAAAGCACTGATAGGATATTAAAATTAGAAAACCAATAAAAATAGATAAGATGACCAAATGATATGCTGCACCATTGAAGGGTGTCCTTCACTTAAAAGAATATAAAAATAAATACTAAAAGAGTATAAATAGTGCACAATATCAACCTTAATCTATTTAGATCAGTAAGGTGATGTTAAAAGAATAAATATGACAAGTGACGTGATAAAATAATACTATATAATCTAATACAATATATAAGTGCTTGCGTGACAATCCCAAGTGCAAAATAATAAATGCTTCACGTTACAATGAGGTTGTAACAATTTTATAAATAAATACACAATGTGTTCCAAAATAAATAAATAAAGTGCTTCAAGTAAAGTAAAATAAAGTAATCCTTAATGTGCTATAATATTTCAAAAAATATCCAAGGGCCCTTGAGAAAGTCACGTGACCTGTGACGATACGCGTCGGGAGGAGGAGCCCGAGTGACGCTGCAAAGCACAGTGAGGTGGAGAAGGGCTGACAGCCCCGTCTTGAGCCTGACCATCAGCGGTATTTGAATGCGCCCAGATCCACTGGGTAAATGTGAGTTCACAAGCTTTAGGCACCCCCCTGAGATCTCCTTTGAATTTTTAAGTAGAGCGCTGCGCAATGGTGTTTGTTTTCTGTGTCATTTCCTTTTCATGTCACACCGGAGCAAGACACCAGGAGGAACTGTAAAGAAGACATAAATCCCCATATTCCAGCATTAAGGGAAGTCTTTTTTATTTATTCCTTATATTTTTATATGTCTCCCGGATTTTTTTACAATTGGTGGATTTGAGGATTTACCAGTGATTTTGTTTAATTACTGTATTTATTGCTATCGGTGGATTGGTATCAATTAAGGGATCAACCTATTAATTAATTGGTCAGTATATCAGGTTTTTCCTGTATTGGTTTTGGGATTTACATATCCCCATATGTATTATCAGCATACACTGGATATTTTTTGAAATATTATAGCACATTAAGGATTACTTTATTTACTCTACTTGAAGCACTTTATTTATTTATTTTGGAACACATTGTGTATTTATTTATTTATAAAATTGTTACAACCTCATTGTAACGTGAAGCATTTATTATTTTGCACTTGGGATTGTCAGGCAAGCACTTATATATTGTATTAGATTATATAGTATTATTTTATCACGTCACTTGCCATATTTATTTTTTTAACATCACCTTACTGATCTAAATAGATTAAGGTTGATATTGCGCACTATTTATACTCTTTTAGTATTTATTTTCATAAAAGCATATTTAGCTGTTTGCTTTCCATTCCACTTAAATCTGTATTATGTATCAAATCACAGGTGACAATACAGATATAGTCAGAAAAACGTATTTTAGTTTTGGATAGGGAGGGAAAGAATTAAACACCCTGTCAGTTCCCAAGGAAGATTTCCCCTTATCCTATGTTCCAGTGACAACTGTAATGCCCCGTACACACGGTTTGACATTCCGACCACAAAATCCGTCAGATTTTTTCCGACTAATTTTGTCCAAAAATTATCTTGCATACACACGGTCGGACAAAGTTGTCGGAAAATCCGATCATTCCGAACGAGGTGACGTACAATACGTACGACGGGACTACGTAGAGGCAAGTAGCCAATAGCTTTCCTCTCCTAATTTCTTCTGAGCATGCCTGGCACTTTGTGCGTCGATATTCTCTACACACGATCGGAAAAAGTCAGATTGGATTTTGTTTTCGGATAATTTTAGATCCTGCTCTCAAATTTTTTATGTCCGACGGAAAAAGTCCGCTAGAGCCCACACATGATCGGATTTTCCGACAACATAATCCGATCTGACTTTTTCCATTGGAATATCCGACCGTGTGTACGGGGCATAAGATTTTGAATTTCCCATCATCTTTAGTCTTGGTAAGAATGGCCATCAGGACAAACAGAGATTGTAAATTTCCACAGTGAAGGCACAGACAGCAAAATAAACAGTACAGGTTTCTAATTCTCCATTCAATACTCCATTCAATACTCAAAATAAAATGTTTTGGATATATATGCTTTAACTTTCTTTCTGTTATTCACTTACCTATAAGTCTGAGATTCGTAACTTTCTAATTCTCGCCCCAGAAAAGTACGTAATATTATCTAAAACACAAAAAAGGATGCAATTTAAATATGGATTATAGGTTAATGAATTAAGTATACAGTATATTGTTAAAGGTAAGGACCGCCATGTGTTTCAATTGGTTCTTGTGCCCTTCACAGGAAAACATTCTACAATATATAGATACTTTGTTGTATTGAAACCTGTACTGAGACATATATGAAGGTTGCCATTTGTAACCTCCTGAAAATTACACTCACGACCACTTTATTAGGTACACCTGTTCAATTATTTGGTAGCACAAATTGCTAATCAGCCAATCACATGGCAGCAACTCAATGCATTTAGGTATCTAGATGTGGTAAAGACGACTTGCTGAAGTTCAAACCGAGCATCAGAATGGGGAAGGGGATTTAAGTGACTTTGAATGTGACACGGTTGTTGGTGCCAGGCGGGCTGGTCAGAGTATTTCAAAAACTGCTGATCTACTGCAATTTTCACGCACAACCATCTCTAGGGTTTACAGAGAATGGTCCGAAAAAAAGAAAATATCCAGTGAGCGGGAGTTGTGTGGATGAAAATGCCTTGTCAGAGAAGAATGGACAGAAGGGTTTGAGATGATAAAAAGGCAACAGTAACTCAAATAACCACTCGTTACAACCAAAGTATGTAGAAAAACATCTCTGAACACACAACACATCAAACCTTAAAGCGGAGTTCCACCCAAAAGTGGAACTTCCGCTTATATGCTTCCTCCTTCCCTCCGGTGTCACATTTGGCACCTTTTAGGGGGGGGGGGGTGGAACAGGGCCCCTGTTTATGACAGGTCCCCTTCCCCACTTCCGGAAGATGGCCCCCTCCTTCTCCCGCAGCTGGGCCAATAAGAAAATGCATGCGCAGTATAGAACCAGGAGTGAAGCCGAAAGGTTTTACTGCCTGGTTCAGTTACCACGGGCAACCGGAGAGTTACTAATTTAGTATTTTCTTTACAGGAAGGTTCTTTGCTGAAGGGCTTTATTACGTGACAGGGTCTCTTTAACTGCTACAATGAAAAATACACAAACATTTTCTGTATAAAGATATTTATCTGGGTGGGGTCTACTGAGACAATGGGAGGTGACTAAGAAATGATAAGCCTGGGATAGGCATATAACACATAGACTGATAAAAATAATTAGTAACAATGTGTCCTTACTTGAAGGGAAACTGTCATTGGAGACCAAAGCTGGCCCCTCCTTTAGGCTGCTTTCACACTGGGGCGGTTTGCAGGCGCTATTGCGCTAAAAATAGCGCCTGCAAACCGACCCGAAACAGCGGTTGCTGTGTCTCCAGTGTGAAAGCCCTGAGGGCTTTCACACTGGAGCGGTGCGCTAGCAGGACGGTAAAAAAAGTCCTGCTAGCTGCATCTTTGGAGTGGTGAAGGAGCGGTGTGTTCACCGCTCCTATCCATTGAAATCAATGGGAGACCGCGGGGATACCGCCGGCAAAGCGGTATAACCCTTTTTCGGCCGCTAGCGGGGGTTAAAACCACCCCGCTAGCGGCCGCATACCGCGGGTAAAACGATGGTAAAGCAGCGCTAAATATAGTGCTGCTTTACCGTCGCCGCCCCGCACCGCCCCAGTGAGAAGCCGGCCTTAGAGAATGCTTGTTCCCTGGCTGTCATGTTGATGTATTGGCTTCAGTTCTCATTGCACAGTTTTAAAAAAAAAATCGCTGTACAGTAGCTTTTTCTCTTTCTCCATCTCCTACTAGGTCCAGTTCCAAGGTGCTTTTCTGTATCTTATTAATGTATGTGCACTGTACGTAATTTATAGCATGTATAATTATTTTTATGTCTTGGGGGGGCACTCAGACAACCCATATTAAAACATTCATGCAACTTTGCAGGCCTCTTCTTCAGCAGAAAAGGAATATCAGTGCAATCTTACCATTCTGCGGTGTACTGTGACATCGAGACGCACCCATTGATGCAACGGGAGAATAAAATTGGATAATATTGCAACATCAATTTCATTCGTTAGCTGCATCTGAGCGTGGATCTGACCTGTTAACAGAATAACACAGGTATAAAATCACATAAGTATTTGTTGTCTGTCTGTTCAGTTAGCTTGAGTTTCATTTTGTTTTTTTCTAAGGGGAATTACATGTCAACTAGCTAATACTCACCTGTTATGTGCTTCTGAGATCTGGACCACTACAGCGCGTTATTTTTGCACTGCCAGGTAAGATCATAGGTGTCATAAAGCACAGTGGCTTACTTGTTAGTACTCTTGGTTTGTAGCACTGTGGTCATCAGTTTAACCTCCCTGGCGGTATGATTATGTCTGGAATTTTGTACCAAAAGTGGTACAATTATTTTGCATGGAAATTTGGCGTTTTATATTGTAGGCCTGCAATTCTTATGATTAACTCACTTAAATCTGTCTAAACCAGAGTCTAGTAGACATCCCGGGTATGATAAAGTTTGAAACACAAAATCATAAATTATAATATCATAAATAACTATAAAAATTATTCAATAATGTAATCAAATCAAAAACACTGAAATTTGCTCAGTTGCAGAATTGTCGCTGTCATTAGATTTAGCGTTTGATGATGAATTGCGATTCTAATATATTATCGTTGTTTTCTAGCTGGTCTAAAACCACTGTTGACATAAAGGGACACTTTTTGGTTGCTATGGACAATCTACAGTTTCCAGGCAGAAAAAAAACAGTATTTATTATATAAAATGACATGCAGGGCACTGGACAGACCACTAGGGACAAAGGGGATGTGTATTTTTTTTATACAGTACTGTAATCTGTAAGATTACAGTACTGTATGTGTATTGTGTGTTTTAACTTTTTTGAATTTGGCGCCGATCTCCGCTCCCGTGCGCCGTAACATCGCAGGGAACGGAGATCAGCGGCACTCGGGCACTGTGTGAATCGAGCGGAGGAGCTCGCACACACAGCGGGGAGACATCGCAGGATCCAGGGGACAAGGTAAGTAAGTCTCCCTGTATCCTGCAATGCAAGCCCGAGTATGGCTCGGGGTTACCGCTTTTGGTACTGAAGTTTCCGCCCCGAGTCAGACTCGGGATTACCGTCAGGGAGGTTAAGTTCCAGCCAAGACACTACTTGCATGGAGTTTGACTGTTCTCCCTGGCCCTGTGTGGGTTTCCTCTCACACTCCAAAGACATACTGGTAAGTTAATTGGCCCCTGACTTTTTGGTTTTCCTGGAGTATAGCTTAAGGCTGGGTTCACACTGGAGAACGCAGCGGCTCACAGTTCAGTGCTTCTCCATTCACCATTTCAGTTCCGATTTCAGCCCGAATTTTGGACTGAATTCGGACCTGAAGTGGACCAAAAGATGCACAGGACTCCGGTGCAATTCACACCGGAGCCGCAGCCGAGATGTGTGAACCGGCTCCATAGAGAGCCGGTCACAATCTCCTGCTATGCAAATTGGATGCAGGGAAACCCACATCTAATTCGCAATAGTGTGAACCCAGCCTTAAAATGCAATGTGGGACCCTCGTCAGGACTACCCCCTGGTGAGTCTTCCACACACCTGGAATATACAGTAGAGTTCCAGGCTAGGTTGTTTGCAATAGTGCAACCAGAGTTTTTTTGTTTACGGGTGTGCGAGCTGCTCTTATTCTCTACTGGTTCCCCCAACTGAATTGTTCCGATACAACCAAATTACCGGTACTTCCTTTCTCAAGACTAAATTGAAACATGCTGCCCGTCTGCTATCTCTGACTGTTTGAGTTTTCATGCAAGACTAGAAATTTTTTAAATGGTAAAATTTCACTATTATATGATAGGATTTATTTCAATCATACTGTAAGCTGCCATACATACAGTAGGGAAAGCATGATCTTAATATTACATTGGATACGGAAAGGCGGGACATAGCTAACGATTTATTTAAGATTTCTATCAATACAACCCTAGTAGAATCCAATTATAAAACATCACTAGATTGGTACTTAGTCCTTACTACGGCGGTCAAACTATAATTGCACTACTCTTCTGTTTTAGAAATTGTGGACTAATAGGAACTATGTTCCATATGTGGTGGCAATGCCCCAAGGTACCTGGATTAGATTATTCAATCTAATTCACTCAGTGACAGGAATGGACAACTCCAGATCGCCTGAAATTGCTCTATTCCAGAAGTTGGATAAATAAAACACCCAAAAGACTGGTTTCTTATATGAAATTAGCAGCTGGAATCGCAATTGGGAGATGTTGGAACCAGACGATTTGAATATGTAAAACAAGTGAAATTGAATTGGATTCAGAGTAACAAAAAACTCATGTGCCTTCTTCAAAATAACCAAAGCAAGTTCAACAAAATGTGGGACTCTTGGATTCAATATTTATCATTGGACAAGCAAGACCACGGGAGCATTCTCTTTCCTACTTACTGGAAACTCCTCTACTTACTACTCTACTACTATTTACCTTATCTTATTTTTCAAATCTTTTCTGTCCCTTCTTATACATGCAGCAATAACATATGTTACGTTGATTCTATCTTGAACTTTACACTATTTTTATAGCTGGAATTTTTTTATGGTATCCATACTTCATGTGTTGAGATTGCTTGTCTCTTTTTCCTGTCTATATAAACCCAATGGGGTTGATTTACTAAAACGAGAGAATTCAAAATCTGGTCAGCCCTGCATAGAAACCAATCAGCTTCCAGTTTTTTGTCAAAGCTTAATTGAACAAGCTGAAGTTAGAAGCTGATTGGCTACCTGATTTTGCACTCTCCAGTTTTAGTAAAAACACCAACGTTTCGCCCAAGTTTCAAAGGTACCTAACAGTCTGTAATTTCACTCCTGTTGGGAGACTCTTGGCTTAAATTGAATAAAAAGACTGAAATTGAAAATGCAACGTGTAGTAACCAATGAATGATGAGCTAAGGTTCAGGCCAAGCCAATGGGAAGCTGGCACATGATAGCAGGCCGCTGTCCCAATCAGATGCAGCCAGGGAATTCCTTGATCCATGGATGCATATAATGAAGGTATAGGGATGCCGAGGACATTGTTAACGTCATATTTAGTGCATCCAGAAAGTATTCACAGAGCTTCACTTTTTCCACCTTTTGTTATGTTACAGCTTTATTCCAAAATGGATTCAATTCATTATTTTCCTCAACATTCTACAAACATTACCTCATAATGACAACATGATAGAAATGTGTTCGAAATCTTTAAAAAATCCCATGTACATAAGTAGTCCTAGCCTTTCCCATAACACTGAAAACTGAGCTGAGGTGCATCCTGTTTCCACTGATCATCCTTGAGGCCGGGTTCACACTATTGCGAATTGGATGCAGTTTTTTCCCCCACATCCAATTCGCATAGCAGGAGATTGTGTCCGTCTCTCTATGGAGCCGGTTTACACATCTCCGCAGAGGCTCCGGTGCGATTCTCACAGGAGTCCTGTGCGTCTTTTGGCCCGTTTCAGGTCTGAATTCAGCCCAAAATTCAGGATGAAATCGGACATGAAACGGTGAATGGAGACACACCATACCCCTGCTGTGAGCAGCTGCATGTTCCAGTGTGAACCCAACCTGAGAGGGTTCAACAACTTGATTGAAGTCCACCTGTGGTCAATTCAGTTGATTGGAAATGGTTTGGAAAGGCACACACCTGTCTATATAAAGTCCCACACAATGAATTTAATCCATTTTGGAATAAAGCTGTAACAAAAAAATGTGGAAAAAGTGAAATGCTGTGAATACTTTTCGGATGCACTGTAACCACATGGCCGAATTTGGACAATGTCACTGACCATGATTTGGCCGTCAGCCTGGTGTGACATGGAAGTTTCCCGCTGGTTCAGCTCAAACCTTAGGCATGGGTCGAATTTCGAAATAATTTTCTTTCGAAAATCTTATCTAAGAATTTTCGTTCGAACTTTCACCCATTAGTGGGCTGCAGCAACAGCCGATTTCTATGCAGCTATCGAATTTGCATAATCAGCATGTTGGAAATTTTTTGAAAAACGAACGATTTTCGAATTAATGATGGGAGAATCGCGCAAGAAATGTAATTGAAAAAGAAATGCACATGTGCAAAAAAGAAGATTCACAGCCACAAAAAAAATTTTCTGTATCAACGGGAGGTAAAATTGAAGGCTTGGTTGGTCGAATTTTGAAATCAATGGTGGCACCATCGGATCACAAAAACGCACGAAATTTCAGATTTTCTAAAGAAAGTTATTTTGAAATTCCACCATGTATGGCCAGCCTTAGTTCATCACTAGTCCTGACACCTAGAAGGCTAGCTTCCTTTAACTTGCCGACCGCCGCACACAGATATATGTCGGCAGAATGGCACCGGCAGGCAAATGGGCGTACAGATATGTCCCTTTAAATTTGCCGCCTATTGGGCACGCGTGCCTGCCACGGGAGCGTGCCCATGGGTCCCGGGAACTCGATGTTTGCGGGTGGCCCGCGATTGCGGTGTGGAGAGGTAGAACGAGGAGATGCCTATGTAAACACGGAATTTCCCCGTTCTGCCTAGTGACAAGACAGAGATCTACTGCTCCCTGTCATCGGGAGCAGTGATCTCTGTCATGTTGTAGTGAGCCCCCCCCCCCCCACAGTTAGAATCACTCCCTAGGACACACTTAACCCCTTGATCGCCCCCTAGTGTTTAACCCCTTCCCTGCCAGTGTCATTTACACAGTAATCAGTGCATTTTTATAGCACTGATCGCTGTATAGATGACAATGGTCCCAAAATAGTGTCAAAAGTGTCCAATGTGTCCGCCATAATGTCGCAGTCACAATAAAAATCACAGATCGTCGCCATTACTAATAAAAAAAAATGAATAATAAAAATGCCATAAAACTATCCCCTATTTTGTAGACGCTATAACTTTTGCGCAAACTAGGGTTGCACAGAACAGTGCTGAACAGTGCTAATACCGAGTACTTGCACAAGTATCGGTACTCGTGCAAATGCATCGATACCTGAAACCAATACTTTCAGGCTCAGTTCTTTGAGCTGTCAGTGGGGATGAACAAATGTTCCTCTGTTTAACCCCTTATTAACCCTTAATTTACTCTAATCAGCCTTAATTAACTCCCTATTTTCCTCCATTTAATTATTATTTTCCTGTTTTTTTTTTTGTTCATGTCTATTTTATAAATGATAAACAATTAAAACTTTTTTTTTTTGTTTGCTTTGTTAGTGAATATTTTTACACATATATTAACACATATTTACACATTTCACATTAAAAAAGCACAAAATTAAAAAACAAAATCAATGAATTTAATTTGTAAATGACTGTTCAATGCTTTGTACCATTGATGACAGCTGAAGTATAAACACAACAGTAAAACAGTTGTGGTAGGTATCGGTAATTGTATCGGCGAGTACTAAAAAAAAAAAAGTTATACTCATTGTAAAAAAAAAAATGGTATCGGTGCGTCCCTAGCGCAAACCAATCAATATACGCTTATTGCGATTTTTTTTTACCAAAAATATGCAGAAGAATACAGAATCGGCCTAAACTGAGGAAAAAATTAGTTTTTTTATATATATTTTTAAAGGGATATTTATTATAGCAAAAAGTAAAAAATATAGCTTTTTTTTTCAAAATTGTTGCTTTTTTTTTGTTTATATAGTGTAAAAAATAAAAACCGCAGAGGTGATCAAATACCACCAAAAGAAAGCTCTATTTGTGGGAAAAACAGGACATCAATTTTGTTTGGGTACAACGTCGCACGACCGCGCAATTGTCAGCTAAATCGACGCAGTGCCAAATCGCAAAAAAATGCTCTGGTCAGGAAGGTGGTAAAATCTTCCGGGGCTTAAGTGGTTAAAAAGTGATATGGAGCATAGTTTTCATATTACTATTCTATAGCTGAGGTATATCGATGATATTTTTAATTTGTTGCTGAATTTCACTTCCCAAAAATGGAGCTATCACTGAGTATCAAACACATTAGTGACCCGATAAGCACAAGAAAAAGCAATTGATGACTTGACGAATGCAGCAACCCATTAGATCAGGGCTCGACAAACCCCGGTCGCCAGGTCGCATTTGCGACTAGAATTGGGGTCCTGGCACCTGGGGCGACACAGCTGCGGTATCCTGTGGACCCTGACCCCGCCGTGCGATCGCATCGGGCTGTGCCGGCCAGTAATTTAATCTGCGGCTTTGCGGCCTTCTGAAGTCCTTCTGTAATATGGCGACATCTTGTGGCTGCCGTGGGTATTGCAACACCTCTAACAATGCTAATGCAATGTTAACCACTGGGCACTTAAAGCCCCTTCCTAACCAGACCAATTTTCAGCTTTCGGTGCTCTCACACTTTGAATGACAATTACTCAGTCATGCAACACTGTGCCCAAATGAATTTTTTGTCCTTTTTTTTCATACAAATAGAGCTTTTTTTTGGTGGTATTTAATCACCGCTGGGTTTTTTTTTTTTTTCGCTATAAATCAAAAAATACAGAAAATTCGAGTGTTGGCAGAGTGTTTTTTTTTATAATAGCTTTGATTTTAATTTCTTTTTCAAAAGTAAAAAACTGTTACTGTTTTTTCTTAATTAAAATTATTTGTACTCTCACTTTTGGTCCCTTTAACACGGGCTGTCTGATCAGGTTCACCTGTCAGTTTTTCAGGCGGACCTGATCGGACCCTTAGCGGGGATATGGCGTTAAATAAGCGGGGATATGGCGGGAATAAAAGCAGTCACATTCTTTAGTTAACCACTTCGCGCCCGCGCTATAGATGAAAGACGTCTACAGCGTGGACGCCGATTGCCGGGAGGGCGTCCCTGGATGTCCTCCTGTTTACTTCCCCTCTGCGCACTGCCGCAAGCGTGCATCAGGGAAGTTCTGTGTTGGCTGTGTCCCTTGGACACAGCCAATCACAGATCGTGCTAAATGGCCAATCACAGCGGCCATTTAGCACTCGACCGGCTTGTCCAACGAGAGGTGATCTCATATGTAAACATATGAGATCATCTCTCATCACCGGCTCTCCCTCCTCACACAGAGACAGCGTGTGAGGAGGGAGAGCTTCCGTGCTGCAGCTGCAGCATCAGTGAAACGTGAGTGAACACTAACACAGTGAAACACACACAACACACATGCCCACCTGTCCCCAGTGCCACCTGTCCCCAGTGCCACCTGTCAGTCGTTGTCGTAAAAAAAAAAACCTGGCTCCTAACTTTTTTAGCTGGCTCCTAGATTCCAAGCAAATTTGTCAAGCCCTGCATTAGATGATTTCCTTTTTAATCTTCAATAAAAAATGACAGCTATAATCCGACTGGCTGCAATATTTCAATTTCCCCGTGTGCCTCAATCTAGCCACAGGCACTTTGTGCTCTGACAGTGATAGCTGCTCATTATGTACGCAGACAAAAGTATACCAATTTTTACTCTAAAGAACTATTTAAAAGATTTATAAACGACAACCTAATCTAACCCAATTTCCAGCATTCATTTTATATATTAATGGAAAATGTAGGGTACTTACCGGTAGGCGTCAGGAAAATTAGTGGTGTTGTATACATCCTATTACTATCTACATGGTGGATAATCCCACATTCTTTACTTTTACAATAGTCCAACAAATACATCCAGATGGAAAATGTAAACCTGAAAAACAAATAAAATGAATAAATAATATATGGATAATTAAAAAAACAAAAAGGTGCTAAAAGTCAAACAGTTTATTTTAGAAAGCAACCACAACCTGAGTAGAAAAGCCTGTCACCTGCCAGCACACTGGAGAGAAAATCCATTGGTCTGAAAACAGTGGTCTCTCTGCAGAGGTCTCCCATGCCCCCTGGTGAGCTCAGGCTCAAAAAAAGCATTTTTTTTAACGGTTCAGTGTATCGGTTTAGCCCTGAACGCAGCTGTTTTCTATTGGCTTTTGCAGATAGCTGCGTAAAGACCAGTAAACTTGTACTTGGTATAAAAATCTGTAAGGACTATATTTTACGATGCATGTAAACATTTGAAGTCACCTGCGTCTTGGCAGAAAAAGCGATTGCGTTCTTTTCAACAGAAGACCATTTGCGCTGTATTATATAAACATTGCATACATACAGCGTACAGAAAACTATTTATGCAGGGTTTTGATGCCAGGTTTTGTCAGCAACATTCTGTGTAATAGCTGCACTATTTTCATACAGCCACACGCATGTACCCCAATAGTTCTCCATTTAGTAACACCAATTCTAACTCCTGATTGAGTTATACCTCTGACTACTATAGTTCTGACCACAGCTGCTACAAAGGCAGGATACAGGCTATTCTACTCAGGCTGTGGCTGTTTTCTAAGGAAAAGGTAATGTAAGACTTTGCTAAATTAAACAGAAAGCTCAGTTGGGCGGCTTTAATTTAAAGTGGAAGAAAACCCTCACTATATAAATTCTTAAAGCGGTGTTCCCCCTTTTTTTTTTTTTTAAATCAGCAGCTACTAACACTGTAGCTGGTAACTTTTAATAAGGACACTTACTTTTCCAGGGAGCCCGCGATGTCAGCCCCCTGAGGCCGATCCGTTCATCGGATCAGGTGCAGGCGCCACCATTCTAATTAAGAGAAACTGGCAGTAGAGCCATGCAGCTTCACTTGGCCATTTCCTACTGCGCATGCGCGAGTCACGCAACACATTGTGAATGGCCGGATGTCTTCTGGGACACACACATGTCCCAGAAGACATCGGGGGGGCTCACCGAAGAAGAGGATATGACATCCTGCGCCGCAGACTGGATGGATTGGAAGTACAGGCTGTACTTCATAAAAAGGTAAGTTAGAAGAAAAAAAATTTTTTTAACTAGCCTAAAACGAGGGGTGTAGAGTTGGTCTTTCATTTAAGACCACCTCTCAAAAGTGGGTGGAAGTCCACTTTAAAGTGGTTGTAATACGTGCTGTGAAGGTCCGGCATACCGTGCCACATGCGCCTGTGACATCACCGGCTGCATCCAGGGTGAATATCTCCTAAACGGAACCTAGGTTAGTTTAGGTTCATTTTACCTACAGGTAAGCCTCATTATAGGCTTACCTGTAAGTAAAAATCACAAAGCGGTTGTTACTACAGACTTAAAAGTGCCCCTCTCTTTCTATCCTTCCTAATCTATATAAAAAAGAACTACAATGGAACCTTGCATTGCAAGCATAATTCCTTCCAGGAGAATGCTTGTAATCCAAAGCACTTGCATATTTTACAAAGCGAGTTTCCCCATAGAAGTCAATGGAAACGAAGATAATTTGTTCCGCATTGACGTCTATTACTTGCAATACCACATGTGGCCAGAGGTGGGGGGGGGTGCCGGAGAGCCTCATAAATAGTCGGGGACAGCTCGGCTGAACTCGGAAAGCCTCGGAAAGGCTTGGAACAAAATATTTATGAGTATTTCCAAGTCTTTCCGAGTATTTCTGAAGGGCTCCGAATGGCATTTAACTGTTCTGAGTGTCCCCGGCGCCCCCGCCCCTCTGGCCAAATGCGGTACTGCACACCCCATTAGCTTGAATTCTGCTCGTTTTGCGAGACAACATTCGCAAACCGAGTCTGAATTTAAAAAAAAAAAAGTTGCTCGTCTTTCAAAACGCTCGTTAACCGTGTTACTCGTAAACCAAGGTTCCACTGTATGTACTTACCTCGTTTTAATCCACTCAGGTCTGGTCATGTGATTCTGCAGCTCTGTGTAAGGGAGCGCTCGGCAACCGCTGTGAAATTCGGGAGTCGTGACATCACCCATAGGCTCCCATAGCCCAGCCATTGTTGGTGCTCCCTCCTCTCCCTGCAGCAGCTGCTCACTGCCACAGGGAAGCTGGATCTGCAGGATCACGTGACCAGACCAGATTAGGAGTAAGTATTCAGATCTTTTTTTTTTATATAGGGTATGCAGGATAGGTAGGAGGAGGGGCACGTTTTAAATAATAGGTATAGTTAGGCTTTTCTTCCATTTTAAACCATAAAAAATGCTACAGTCCTTACAGTGTAAGTGTGCTGCCTTTTAAAAATCTGATAGATATCCTAAAACCTGCAATTTTCAAGGGAGTGATCTGCCTGTGTAGGGGCAGAATGAACTCTAATGTGCACCTATATAAGCAGATATAGTTACTGTACAGTGGAGGGGTGACCCTTGAAGGTTTTAGCAATAACTGAATGTCCAGGGACCCGGGGGGATAAAAGTAGTCATGCAATAATTCCATACAAATCAATACTAATTTTTTCATATGCAATCATTGGGGTTCATTTACTAAAAACAGTTACTCCTAGGATTAGTAAATGAGGTGAAGCTTCATTTTACAAAGAATACCCAATCACATGCAAGGAAAATAAAGAAAACAGCATTTCTGCTTGCACATGATTGGATGATGGAAGTCAGCATGGCTTCTCATTTACTAAGCTCTGGAGCAAATGCAACTGCACTTCCAAAGTGCACAGTCTATTTGCCGTACGTAAATCCACCCCAATGTGTGCCTTATGTGGAAGAATAAGGAGAATCAGATCATTTTCTATCTGCTGATGATGTATACATTGCCATCATAATAACTGTAATGCACACGACCGGACTTTGACAGCAAAGATCCGACGGAATGAATCCGTCAGACAATTCGATCGTGTGTGGGCTCCATCGGACTTTTGCTGTCGAAAAATATGACAGACTTTAGAAATAGAACATGCTTCAAGTTTTTCGGACCCAGTTCCTATCGAGAAATCCGCTCGTCTGTGTGCTAGTCCGATGGACAAACAACGACGCAAGGGCAGCTATTGGCTACTGGCTACGAACTTCCTTATTCTATTCCGGTCGCACGTCATCACGTTCGAATCCGTCGGACTTTAGTGTGATTGTGTGTGGCCAAGTCCGTTCATTCGGAAAGTTTGTCGGAACTCCGTTGAAAGTCCGTCAGAAAGACCGTCGGACCCAGTCCGTCGAAAAGTCCGCTCGTGTGTACGTAGCATAAGGCTCCATGCACACTGGATGTTAAAGTAAGGTTATAAAAACGGCAGTAGCTTTGCAGTGAGTCTTTCAATGTTTTTGCAATAGCGTTTATTAGCGCTTTTAGCCTTTTTCCACGTTTTTTTTTTTTATATTAAACGCTGGTGAGCCACGTTTTTGAGCGTTTATTATTATATTATACAGGATTTATATACGCCGACAGTTTACGCAGCACTTTACAACATTGGGGCAGACAGTACAATTACAATACAATTCAATACAGGGGGGAATCAGAGAGCCCTGCTTGTTAGAGCTTACAATCTAGTTTATCAACGTTTATCAGCGTTTGGCGTTTTTTGTGGTCAGAAAATTCAGAAAACAGCCCATGAACCTCACTGCTCATAAAAGTTCAAAAAAACGTCTGTGCATGGACACATAGGATAACATAGAGTGGAGTTTATGGGCTGTTAAAAAAAAGCCCAAACTCCAAAAAACGTCCGTTTAGGCCGGCTTCACACTGGGGCGGTGCGGGGCAGCGACGGTAAAGCAGCGCTATATTTAGCGCTGCTTTACCATCGTTTTACCCGCGGTATGCGGCCGCTAGCGGGGTGGTTTTAACCCCCGCTAGCAGCCGAAAAAGGGTTAAAAACCTCCGCAAAGCGCCGCTGCAGCGGCGCTTTGCCGGCGGTATCCCCGCGGTCTCCCATTGATTTCAATGGGTAGGAGCGGTATACGAGCGGTGAACACACCGCTCCTTCACCGCTCCAAAGATGCAGCTAGCAGGACTTTTTTTTCAGCTTTTTTTACAGCTGTTTCGGGTCGGTTTGCAGGCGCTATTTTTAGCGCAATAGCGCCTGCAAACCGCCCCAGTGTGAAAGGGGCCTTATGGGCTCCAGTGTGCATGGAGCCTCAAACAGGCACAGAACCTTTAGAAGAAAAAAAAAAAGAAGAGTATTCAGAGTGATGGTATCTCACATTGGGTAATGTTTAACAAGCTGGAGTCTTCTCCTCTCCAGATCTATGTTTTTAAATGGCTCAAATTTCTTGATAAGGCTGCTGTATTCATGGCTCGATGCAAGTGGGGAAGAAAGCAGTGTTGACACATCTATAAAGACAAGGGAAGGGTTGGTATTATTGCAGTGAATACAACATATCATTTCTGCAGGTAAACATTAAATGACAACTCTATGGAAAGTACAAAAAAAACAATATAGGTTCTTTCCAATCAGGTCCACCATATGCATGTCCGTTTACATCCACTTACCTCCGAGTCCATACAGAGCTGAAAAAAATATTTAACCACTTAACCACTTCAGCCCCGGACCATTTGGCAGCCAAAGGACCAGAGGTCTTTTTTCAATTTCGCACTGCACTACTTTAACTGGTAATTGCGCGGTCATGCAATTTTGTAACCAAACGAAATTTGCGTCCTTTTCTTCCCACAAATAGAGCTTTCTTTTGATGGTATTTGATTGCCTCTGTGATTTTTATTTTTTGCGATATAAACGGAAAAAGAGCGAAAATTTTGAAAAAAAAAGAGATTTTCTACTTTTTGTTATAAAAAAAATCTAATAAACTCAATTTTAGTCAAACATTTGGGCCAAAATGTATTCAGCCACATGTCTTTAGTAAAAAAAATGCCAATAAGCGTATATTTATTGGTTTGCGCAAAAGTTATAGCGTCTACAAACTAGAGTACATTTTCTGGAATTTACACCGCTTTTAATTTATGACTGCCTATTTCATTTCTTGAGGTGCTAAAATGGCAGAGAAGTACAAAACCCCCCCAAATGACCCCATTTTGGAAAGTAGACACCCCAAGCTATTTGCTGAGAGGCATGTTGAGCCCATTGAATATTTTTTTTTTTAGTCCAAAGTGATTGAATAAAGACAAAAATAAAAAAAAAAGATTTTTTTTTTTTTTCAAAAAGTTGTCACTAAATGATATATTGCTCACACATGCCATAGTTATATGTGGAATTGCACCCCAAAATACATTTTGCTGCTTCTCTGAGTATGGGGATACCACATGTGTGGGACTTTTTGGGAGCCTAGCCGCGTACGGGGCCCCGAAACCCAAGCACCGCCTTCAGGATTTCTAAGGGTGCAAATTTTTGATTTCACTCCTCACTACCTATCACCGTTTCGAAGGCCATAAAATGCCAAAATAGCACAAAACCCCCCCAAATGACCCCATTTTGGAAAGTAGACACCCCAAGCTATTTGTTGAGAGGCATGGTGAGTATTTTACAGCTCTCATTTGTTTTTGAAAATGAAGAAAGTAAAGAAAAAAAATTTTTTTTTTCTTTTTTTTCAATTTTCAAAACTTTTGTGACAAAAAGCGAGATCTGCAAAATACTCACCATACCTCTCAGCAAATAGCTTGGGTGTCTACTTTCCAAAATGGGGTCATTTTGGGGGGTTTTATGCCATCTGGGCATTCCATGGCCTCCGAAACTGTGATTGGCAGTGAGAAGTGAAATAAAAAAATTACACCCTTAGAAAGCCTGAAGGCGGTGATTGGTTTTTGGGTTCCGTACGCAGCTAGGCTCCCAAAAAGTCCCACACATGTGGTATCCCCGTACTCAGGAGAAGCAACAGAATGTATTTTGGGGTGTATTTCCACATATGCCCATGACATGTTTGAGCAATATATCATTTAGTGACAACTTTTTGTAAAAAAAATATATATATATTTTTTTTTTTTCATTATTCAATCTCTTGGGACAAAAAAAAAAAATATTTAATGGGCTCAACATTGCTCTCATCAAATAGCTTGGGGTGTCTACTTTCCAAAATGGGGTCATTTGGGGGGGGTTTGAACTGTCCTGGCATTTTATGCACAACATTTAGAAGCCTATGTCACACGTCACCCACTCTTCTAACCACTTGTAGACAAAGCCCTTTCTAACACTTTTTGTTTACATGAAAACATATTTTTTTTTTTGCAAGAAAATTACGTTGAACCCCCAAACACTATATATAATGTTAAAGCAAAGGCCCTACAGATTAAAATGGTGGGTGTTGCATTTTTTTTTTCCACACAGTATTTGCGCAGCGATTTTTCAAACGCATTTTTTGTGGAAAAAATACACTTTTTTTTATTTTAATGCACTAAAACACACTATATTGCTCAAATTTTTGATGAAATAAAAAATATGATCTTAGGCCGAGTACATGGATACCAAACACGACATGCTTTAAAATTGCGCACAAACACGCAGTGGCGACAAACTACATACATTTTTAAAAGCCTTTAAAAGCCTTTACATGATACCACATTAGATTCACGGAGGAGGTCTACTGCTAAAATTACTGCCCTCGATCTGACCTTCGCGGTGATACCTCACATGCATGGTGCAATTGCTGTTTACATATGACGCCAGACCAACGCTTGTGTACGCCTTTGCGCAAGAGAAGGGGGGGCAGGGGTGCTTTTTTTTTTTTTTTTGGTTTTTTTTTTATTTATTTAGCTTTTTTATTTTATTTTTAAACTGTTCCTTCCATTTTTTTTCTTTGTTATGATTTTTATTGTTATCTCAGGGAATGTAAATATCCCCTATGATAGCAATAGGCAGTGACAGGTACTCTTTTTTTGAAAAAATTGGGGTCTATTAGACCCTAGATCTTTCCTCTGCCCTCAAAGCATCTGACCACACCAAGATTGGTGTGATAAAATGCTTTCCCAATTTCCCAATGGCGCGGTTTATATCCGGGAGGGGGGACATTCCCTCCCACTGCTTGTAAAAGCAGTCTAGAGGCTAATTACCCGCTAGAATTGCTTTTACATGAAAGCCGATCACTGGCTGAAAAGAATGATACCAAGATGATACCTAAACCTGCAGGCATCATTCTGGTATAACCATTCAAAGTCCAGCAACATACTGGACATATATTGTAATCTTTTTTTTTTCATGCAGCCTCTTGGCTGAACGAAAAAAAGAGATTGATTGGTGGGTATGCCCACCATTAGAATACCTCCCTTCATCCACCCACTTCTAATGATGGGCATACATGCACCATTTATATATGCCGATGCATGGGGGCATCCTCCCGCAAAAGTTATGCCGTGTACACACGGTCGGAATTTCGACCGTATGTACGTGGCATTAGGAGCCAATCGCTCCTCCGCCCCCCCTGCTGCCCCCATGCTTCGGCATATATGCTCTTTTTTTTAACTGTGGTGGTGAAATCACCTCCTACAGCGTTGGAGTCGCGGCTTTATGTATCGTGGGAGCAAACGCTGTTGCTGTCAAGATAAATAAATCCGCGTTGCAACTGAATGGCGCACCTGAAAACAAAAAAATGCTTAACACTAAAACACAGTAAACAAAATTACATACCTGAAAAGCAAGCATGATAAAACATGATAAAACATAATAAAACATTGCAGAATAGAATGGAGTAAAAAAAGAGCAACAATAGAGAGAGAATAGAGTGAGAGAGAGAACAATAAAACGACAACTATTTTTATTTTTTTAATTTTTTTGAGATTCACAGGTAAAAAAGCTCCTGACTGAAGCGACTGAATCAAAACGCTACCACAAAAAAAATGTTAGCGATCGCAGGGATCAGGCCTGACTCTGCGAACGCTGCAGTTATGTGTGCTTAGTGTTTTGTAAGTGACAGTGATCGATCGATACTGCACTTGGGTGGGCTGGGCTGGGCGGAGGGGGAAAACGCAGGTGCTAGCAGGTATCTGGGCTGATCCCGCTAACAATGCGTTTTTTTTTGGAACCCTAAACTGCTGGGACGCTAGTATAGATCTGATCAGATCAGATATTGATCTGTTCAGATACTGTACCACTAAGGGAGGTGTATGCTTTGCGCGTGGGTGTTTGCGGTACTGGCACTAACCTGGGGCGACGCAGACCTTATTTGACCCTAAAACCTAATTGATATCACCCGCCGGGCGATCAGGGGGTTAAACCGTTATTGGGTAATAAATGGCGGGTGCCCTGACAGTATAAAAAATAAAGCTAACTAACCAGCGTCACCCGTAACAGTAATACAAAAAAAAAAAAACTGGTTACCTAGCGACACTAATGCAGCGATCAGAAAAACGATCGCTTAGTGACACTGGCAAAAGGGGGTGAAAGGGTTAACTAGGGGCAATCAGGGGGTTAAAACCTTTATTAGGTAATATATGGGGGTACCTGACGCTATATAAAAACCTGACGGGGAACCTAAATAACGAAATAACTAACTGGCTAACCAGCGTCACCAGTGACAGTTATACAGTGATCACTGGTGAAAGGGTTAACTCTAGGGGCAATCAGGGGGTTAAAACCTTTATTTAGGTTGTAATATGGGGGTACCTGACCTATAAACCTATTTATGAACCTATATAAACATGGCGGTTACCTAAAAAAAAAAAAATGGTTACCTAGCAACACTAATGCAGCGATCAGAAAAACGATCGCTTAGTGACACTGGCAAAAGGGGGTGAAAGGGTTAACTAGGGGCAATCAGGGGGTTAAAACCTTTATTAGGTAATATATGGGGGTACCTGACGCTATATAAAAACCTGACGGGGAACCTAAATAACGAAATAACTAACTGGCTAACCAGCGTCACCAGTGACAGTTATACAGTGATCACTGGTGAAAGGGTTAACTCTAGGGGCAATCAAGGGGTTAAAACCTTTATTTAGGTTGTAATATGGGGGTACCTGACCTATAAACCTATTTATGAACCTATATAAACATGGCGGTTACCTAAAAAAAAAAAATGGTTACCTAGCGACAGCAGTGACACTAATACAGCGATCAGAAAAAACGATCGCTTAGTGACACTGGCAAAAGGGGGTGAAAGGGTTACCTGGGGGGCAATCAAGGGGTTAAACCTTTATTAGGGGGGGGTAGGGGGCTACCTTGGACCTAAAACTAACTGCACTGACAGTTATTACAGTCACACTGACACTAAATGCAGTGATCAGTAAAAAAATGATCACTGCAATTAGTGACACTGTGACTGGGGGGGGAGGGGGTGATCTGGGGGGTGATCAGGGGGGTGTTTTGTGTGCCTATGTGTACTGGTGTCAGTGTACTGTTGGTGCACTAACCTTTAGACGTTCACAGCTCGGCGTTCCGGTCACATAGACCGGCGCACCGAGCGTGACATCACTTCCTCTGCCTGTGTTTTGATTGACACAGACAGAGGAAGCATCTGATTGGCCAGGAGCGATCGCGAGGGGGTGGCCAGAAACCACTGGCCGTCCCCTCATCCCGGATCGCTCCTGAAGCGATCCCGACCGTCCCCGCCGGCCGGGGGGGTCCGATCGGACCCCCCACCCGCCGGAAGAATGGCACGTACAGGTACGTGGTTCTGCCTGTACGTGCCATTCTGCCGACGTATATCTACATGGGGCGGTCGGCAAGTGGTTAAACCTCTTTTTTGCACTTGTTTACAAGTTAAAATATTTTTTTTGGCTACAAAATTACTTAGAACCCCCAAACATTATATATATATTTTTTTCTAACAGCCTAGAGATTAAAATGGCGGTCATTGCAATACTTTCTATCACGCCGTATTTGCGCAGCGGTCTTTCAAGCGCACTTTTTTTGGAAAAAATACACTTTTTTTAATGAAAAAATAAGACAACAGTAAAGTTAGCACTTGATTGTGAAAGATAATGTTACGCCGAGTAAATTGATACTCAACATGTCACGCTTCAAAATTGCGCCCGCTCGTGGGATGGCAACAAACTTTTAACCTTAAAAATCTCCATAGGCGATGTTTGGAAATTTCTACAGGTTACCAGTTTTGAGTTACAGAGGAGGTCTAGGGCTATAATTATTGCTCTCGCTCTTACGATTACGGTGATACCTCACATGTGTGGTTTAACCACCGTTTTCATATGCAGGCGCTACTCATGTATGCGTTTGCATCTGTGCACAAGCTTGTTGGGAGGGGGCGCTTTAAAACAAAAAATTCTTATTTATTTTACTTTTAATTTTTTATTTTGACACCGTTTTTAAAAAAATTCAAATTGTGTCACTTTTATTCCTATTACTGTTAATGTGAACATCCCTTGTAATATAGAAAAAACATGACAAGGCCTCTTAAATATGAGACGTGGGGTCAAAAAGACCTCAGATCTCATATTTACACTAAAATGCAATTAAAATAAAATAAAAAATAATAAAAAAAAATATAAAAATTTTTCTTTAAGAGCTATGGGCTGAAGTGACGTTTGAAGTCGCTTCCGCTCTCCCATGCCATCTTCCCCTCAGTCGGCAGCCAGGCTTCCACAGGAAAGGATGCGATCATCTCCGCCGCTACCGGTGGGTCCGGTAAGTGGCGGAAACTACTTGAGCGCAGCGGAAGGGGGGTGGACACCTCTCCCGCTGCCGCTAAAAGTGATACCGTGGAGACCACTTTTATCTTAAAGAGAAACGAATGGCATTCCCGAAAATACCAAGGTTATGGCAGCTAGCTGCTGCCATAACCCTGGTATTTATCGTCAAAGTACCGACGTACAGGTACGTCGTTTTGCGTGAAGTGGTTAAAGAACTGTGTCATTTTCTGTATCTTGACCTAAATGTGATGGATTGGAGGTAGCCTGATGTAAACAAATGCAAATCTGTATTCATCCTGCTGCCTATAGATCCTGCACAGGTCCAGATAGATCCTTTGTCTTAGTCCGTAGGGTTCAATATTGAGTTGGCCCTCCATTCGCAGCTATAACAGCTTCAACTCTTCTGGGAAGGCTGTCCACAAGGTTTAGGAGTGTGTCTATGGGAATGGTTGACCATTCTTCCAGAGGAGCATTTGTGAGGTCAGGCACTGATGTTGGAGGAGAAGGTCTGCCTCGCAGTCTCCTCTCTAATTTATCCCAAAGGTGTTCTATCAGGTTGAGGTCAGGACACCCCAAACTTGCTCATCCATGTCTTTATGGACCTTGCTTTGGAACAGGAAGGGAACAGGAAGGGGTAAAAAAAATAAAAAAACAGCATTTTTGCTTGCACATGATTGGATGATGGAAGTCAGCAGAGCTTCTGCTCATTTACTAAGCTCTGGAACAACTGCTCTTGCAAAGTGCAACTGCACTTTGAAAACTGCAGTCAATTTTTCTTTAGTAAATCAACCCCAATGTGTACACACAAACACTGGCTAGCCAAGATCTGGGCGCCCCCTGCCCCAAAGCAGCCACCCCCCCTCCCCCACATGTTGAGGGAGGGCATGTGGCATGTTCAGGAGGGGAAATTTCCTGGCCTGCCAGGCTGCATGCTCAGATAAGGGTGTTTTTTCTTAACTTTTTTTTCAAATGTCATTTCACTTGTTTTTTTTCTTTAGAAATTAAATTTTTGCTGCAGCTGGTTCTATACATGCTACAGATGTGCCACTTTACAGGCATACTAAGGGGACCCCTCACCAGGCATGATATTTAACCACTTTCTTACCGGGCCTATTTTGGCCTATTTTCCTTCATGTAAACATCATCATTTTTTTGCTAGAAAATTACTCAGAACCCCCAAACATTATGTACGTTTTTTTAGCAGACAACCTAGGGAATAAAATGTATATGAATAAAAGTCATTGCAACTTTTTATCTCACACGGTATTTGCGCAATAATTTTTCAAACGCCTTTTTTTTGGAAAAAAAAACGGTTTCATGAATTAAAAAATAACAAAACAGTAAAGTTAGCCCAATTTTTTTATATAATATGAAAGATGATGTTATGCCGAGTAAATAGATAGCGAACATGTCACGCTTTAAAATTGCGCACAACCGTGGAATGGCGCCAAACTTCGGTACTTAATAATCTCCATAGGCGACGCTTTCATTTTTTTTACAGGTTACCAGTTTAGAGTTACAGAGGAGGTCACATGTGTGGTTTGAGCGGCGTTTACATATGTGGGCGGGACTTGCGTGTGCGTTAGCTTCTGAGCGCGAGCTACAGGGGACAGGGGCGTTTTTTTTATTTATTTATTTATTTTTATTTTACTTATTTTTTTTTATTTTTACACTTTTAAAAAAAAAAAAACATTTTTGAATCACTTTTATTCCTATTACAAGGAATGTAAACATCCCTTGTAATAGGAATGTATGTGACAGGACCTTTTTATGGAGAGATGTGGGGTCAATAAGACCCCACATCTCTCCTCCAGGCTGAAAAGCATGAGATCGGTAAAAAAAATCGCGGCTTTGTTTACTTCCGGGTACCGGGCGTGACGTCATAACGTCGCGCCCGGTCCTCCGACGGTCATAGAGATGACTGGTGACCATCTGGTCACCGGAAATCTCTATGCTCGTCATCCGGCGGCGAGCGATTCTTTCTCCGGGCCCCCGATGGCACGGGAGAGCCCGGAGAAGCACCGGATGGCGGCGGGAGGGGGGGGACGTCCCCTCCCGCTATCTATAAGAACGATCAGGCGGCGGAACTGCCGCTATGATCGTTCTTATGGTGCACAGAATCGCCGGCTGGAAAGAATGATAGTTGAATGATGCCAATAGCTGCTCGCATCATTCAGATATCACCACTCAAAGTCAAGGACGTCATATGACGTCCTTGGTAAGCAAGTGGTTAAAGGAATTTTTAATTTTCATTGTTTCACTTATTAAACATTAAACATCATTAAAATCACTGCTTCTTTAAAAACAATAGTTTTATAAAACATTTTTGTTGCATTGATACATGTACTACAGGGCAGTATGCAGGCCCCCATACCCTTTTTATGGCCAATTACTTGCATATAAGCCTTCAAAATGGGAACTTTTGATTTCTCATGTTCAGCTTCCATAGACTTTAATGGAGTTTGCGGTTCAGGGCCGAACATTTCTAGATATCTCTAGATATCCGTTATGGGATGTACGTTGTACATAAGGCTTAATTTGAACTATTTTTGATGTTAGCTACCATCTTGTCTTGTAAAAATATGAAAGTTTATCTTATCATGATCATGACCGGCAGGATAACTTCTACGTATGGTTGCCACCCATCACATCTCTCCTCCCTGGTGACAAGTGGTCTCCAATCAACTCAAATCATCTCCAAACTAATCTTATTGAGATTACAGAGAGAAAACTGCGTGGTGTGTGATGATCTTCTGGAATCTCAGCTATGAGGACTTTTCTGTGACATTGCCTACTGTTGTTTCTTTACCTATGTCAGCTTTAACATATGTCTTATATGATTAATGTCACAGCAAACAAGGAAATGAATGTTACACATCAGAACAGTGTAGGGATGGCATCATGACAAACCATCTGCTTTCACTTCCTTTCACTGCTTTGCACCTAGACATCCACGTCTACAAAATTGTGGGATTTTTGTAGACCTAAATGTCAATAAAAGTCCAATATTTCATTTTTTAGATCTGGATAGAGGCTGGGAGCGTTAGAATAGCTTACTTCTGTCCTTGCCTAATATGATCAAGGTTTATTGTAGGTTATGGCAGAAAGTGAAGAAGTAAAGAGTCTCTTAATGAAGGTGAAAGAGGAGAGCGCAAAAGCTGGCCTGAAATTGAACATTAAAGCGGTTGTATACCCTAAAATTCAACTTGCACCTACAGGTAAGCCTAGATTAAGGCTTACCTGTAGGTACAAGAAATATCTCCCAAACCTGCACGGTTTAGGAGATATTTGAAAAGAACGTTTTACAACGTTGTCTACGGCGCATGCGCGCCATAGACAACGGTGCATTTACAGGGTTAATCCCCATTCACAACTGCGGCTCACCGCAGTTGAAGTGTCCCGCGCTCATGCGCGGAGCGACGTCCTCGCCGCTCTGGCCAATCACAGCGCCGCAGCGGCGCTGTGATTGGCCGGAGCAGCGATCTGTGGAGAGATGGATGCGGCCGGAGGGGGAGAAGAACGCGGCGTCGGGGGCCCCGATCTAAGGTAAGTGATGCATAATGAGCTAGTATGCTAGTCATCCTAGCTCATTATGACTTTGTCTTGCAGGTAGTTAACAAAAAAACATTTTTTTAAATGGGTATACAACCGCTTTAAGAAAACTAAGATCATGGCAACCGGTCCCATCACTCCTTGGCAAATAGAAGAAGAAGAAATGGAAATAGTGACAGATTTTATCTACCTGGGCTCCAAGATCACGGCAGACGGTGACTGTAGCCATGGAATTAAGAGGCGCTTGCTTCTTGGGAGGAAAGCAATGGCAAACCTAGACAGCATTATAAAAAGCAGACCGACAAAGTGCCGTATAGTCAAAGTTATGGTTTTCCCTGTAGTAACCTATGGCTGTGAGAGATGGATCATAAGGAAGGCTGAATGCCAAAGAATTGATTCTTTTGAACTATGGTGTTGGAGAAGACTCTTGAAAGTCCCTTGGATGGCAAGAAGATCAAACCAGTCAATCCTGAAGCAAACCAACCCTGAATATCCACTGGAAGGCCAGATCCTGAAGCTGAAACTCAAATACTTTGGTCACCTAATGCGAAGACAGGACTCATTGGAAAATACCCTGATGCTGGAAAACATGGAAGGAAAAAGGAGAAGAGGACGACAGAAAACAAGATGGATAGATGGCATTATTGGCATTATCGAAACAATGAACATGAAGTTAAGCAAGCTCCAGGAGGCAGCGAAGGACAGAAAAGCCTGGCGCTCTATGGTCCATGAGGTAATCAATAGAGTCGGATGCGACTAAACGACTGAACAACAACATATTGCAGGTTCACTTTAAAGTGGAACTAAACCTTCTTATCCTTTACAGCCAAGGAAGCTGCCATCTTAGCCTCTGTTTGATCTGCAGGTGCCATGGTGCCGCACATGTGATCAGCTATGACAGCAACCATTTGATAGCTTGACAGTTCAGATGAGAGCTGACATAAGCACGCTAGTAACAGTAATGACTCGTTCATACTTACTTTGCTCTCTGAAGAGCGATCTCCATTGGGATTGCTTTTCACAGAGCATTTGACAGACAGTGAGGGGGTGTTGTATTGCCTCCTCACTGCCTGCTTTAACCCTGTACTAGCATGTCACATCCACATTCATTGTATGCAGTTTTAGGGTGCTTGCAGAGTGATTCCATTCTCTTGAATGGGTTGTGCTTAGTGGGTGTAAGCAACCGGGGGTATAATTCCTGCCAAGGATACGAAGCAAAGCATCAATGCCACAGCCTATGTTTCCCTTCCCCCATTGCCTCTGCAGCTAAAGGAGTTGTGGTTGGGGGGGTGCTAAAAACCAGGCTCAAGCATGGGGTTTTACTGCCCTTCAACCACTAGTGTGACCTTGTGCCATTACGCTCGGTATACAGTGCTGTACATGATTAACTATATGTAAACCCTCACTGTTACTGGCTACTCTCGCTTAGTTGCTGACCTACCGATGTACGTATTGTAACAATTTGGAACGCACAATGTGTTTGTCTTGATTTCAGTTCAATTTGTTTCAATCTTTTATTTTTCCTTGACATTCTGGTTAATGTTATCTTATCTGTACCGAAAATTGAAATTTTCAATAAAAACTACCTGAATAAAAAAAAAAGATGATCGTTTTGGGATGTTTTCTTATAAACCCTGCAGTCAATCCTGGTCAGTGAGGAACAGTAATAGGAAGAATGACATGTATGGCCCCAGGTTTCTCCATAGACCCACTCAGATCCAGGGTGGATACAAATCAATGATTTAAAAAATGATTTTTTTTTTTTATTTAAATCAGATTTTTTTTATTTTTATCAAATTTATATTAATAAAGTGCTTTTGGAGTAAAAATCTATCTAAAGATAGTTTTCTATTTAAGATACATTAATAATCTAATTTATTCAGCATAAAATGTAGCTTTGTTATGTAGCATGAGGTTGTATATTCTGCAATATTTACATTTTTTGGTAAACTCATTCAATGAATTGGATTCGTTGAATGAGTATACTAAAAAATTTAAATATTGCAGAATATACAACCTCATGCTAAATAACAAAGCTCCATTTCATGCTGAATAAACTAAATTATTAATGTATCTTAACCACTTTCCGATCGGCTCACAACTATATACGTCCTGTGTTTGAAGAGGGATATCTCGGTAACGGCAGCAGCTGCTGCCACAACCGAGATATCCATCTCTTCAGGCGGCGGTCGGAATTCTGATAATGGTGGTCATCACGGCGGATTCGCCGCGAGATCACCTTTATCGGCGGTGCGAGAGGTGCCCCCCTCCCGCCGCTTACCGGAGCTGTCGGCAGCGGCGGAAGCGATCGGGTCCTCCTCCGTGCTGGGTATAGAGACGAGTGAGGCTAAGAAGGCCGCCACCCGTCTCTATACCATAGCAGGGCGGAAGCGACGTCAAAACGTCAATTCCGCCCATACCTCTTAAAGGAACATTTTCCAAATGTCATTTTTTTTAAATTACATTTTTTGACTGAGGACTTTTTGACCCCATATCTCATATTTAAGAGGACCTGTCATGCTTTTTTTCTATTACAAGGGGGGTTTACATTCCTTGTAATAGGAATAAAAGTGAGCCAATTTATCAATTTACTCGGCGTAACATAACTTTCACAATATATAAAAAAATTGGACTAACTTTATTGTTGTCTTATTTTTCAAAAAGTGAATTTTTTCCAAAAAAAGTGGCTTGTAAGACCGCTGCGCAAATACGGTGTGAAAAAAAAGTATTGCAACTACCGCCATTTTATTCTCTAGAGTGTTAGAAAAAAAAAACAATATATAATGTTTGGGGGTTCTAAGTTTTTTTCTAGCAAAAAAACCTGTTTTAAACATGTAAACACCTAAAATCCAAAACGAGGCTGGTCTTAAAGTGGTTAAATACATAGCTCTGCTAGCTGAGATAACATGCACTGCATTGATGCATTCACACAATGTCACAGTAACCATTTGAAAAAACAAAGTTTAGGAATATTCCTGTATCCCATTGTTTTACAAATCTATGTACACTACAAACTGTATGATTGAATCGGTTCTGATATCGCTGTTTTACTAACCTGACATCTTATTATTCTAAATAGGAAACCTTAATTTTGTTTGCAAATATTAAAGATTCTAACTACCAGCAAGAATAAGTCCTTACATTTAAAGAGCACCTGTCATTTTAGATCCATCATGGCAGCGCCTGTTAGCGGGCATCCACTCACCTGATGCCGCCACGTCCCTCACCTTGTTCTGTCACTGCCGCATCACCAGCCGTCCCATTAAAGTGAATGGGACTGTCGGGGAGTCAACAGCGGGTCAGAGGAGGAGCCGCTGCGGGACAGAGATGACAGTTGCTCTATAAAATTTATGATTTAAATCAAGTTGATTTAAATCAATTCTTTTTACTAGTGATTTAAATCACAATTTAAATCATGATTTAAATTGTGATTTCAATCACGATTTAAATCATTATTTAAATTGTGATTTACCGTAAATTGTGATTTAAATAGACTTGATTTAAATCAAATCCACCCTGCTCAGATCTATCGGAGGGATTGTAGATGAGATTACCAGTAATCAGATAATAGTTTATTTGCATATCCTTGTCAAACAAGATTCTGTATCTACACTTCCTGTTGCAATAAACCCTTTACATACTATTATATGGGTGGTGCAGATGGTTGTGAATGGCAACACAGATATTTTTTTCAGTTTATTCCTCAAGAATCAAGGAAAAACAACACAGGATATTGTTATAAGATTTGCAACCAATCAACCCAAAAACTGACTGCAGTAAAAGACTATACTCATTCAATTTGCTGGCGATTTTTAGACTTCAACTTTTGCTGCAGCCATACAATACAAAACTAACAAGTATGCATGTATTGATATATTATATAATTAAACAACAATATAAAAATAAACATATAATACAAATTGGACATTGTCACAGTTGTGTACAATTAGTGCTCTTTCCCTTAGTCGTACCCAAAATACCTCCAAATAAAACGCAGGGCAAGATCATATCTGCTGTATGCATGTAAGGCTTGTGCATTGTTTACATGCATACAGAGGGCAGTTTACAGGGATACTATTGGCTGCTAGCGTTGCTAGGGTCAACAAGTCAATATAATAATGTGCCCATGCCGCTGATTGCAGCTGCCAGCAAGATCCTGCATATTATATGGCCTGCGTTGCTGAATGTACATTGTTGATATTGACATATCAGCCAGGAGCAGCAGCGGTGACCAACACGTCCGTGTAGTTCCTGGAAAAAGTGAATACATGGTAATAGCTATAGAAGACAAAGACATTAGCAGACATCATTGTTCTCGCTCTCAGTGCCCCCCACGGAAATTCATTCTATTTGTCACGTTTATTGTTATCTCAGAAAGTGAAAGTAAACGAAAATCTCAAATTTTGGGGTCGCCATCAGAACAGGAATAGAGAGGCTATCTTCCAATGGGGGCACTAGTTCTGGTGACAACCAGGGATTCCCTTACTTTGGAGGGGTTTCCTCTCACTTCCTGTTTTGGCGACAGGACAGGAAGTGAAGGGAAATTTCCCCAATAGGACACCACAAAAAAAAAACCTGACAGGTGTTAAAACCTTCTCTTACTTTATCCAAAATGAAAAATGTAGGTCACCCCTGAAAGTGTCGCTGGTGAATTTGGTCCTATTTCCTCCCAGGCACACAGCTTTTTCACAGCATTTTCTGCATTCTTCCAATGGCTCAAACAGCCTCACAGTCATTTTTCCTTTGTGTCGCAAGATCATTTACTTTCTCAGTCCCATAATGTTTGAGCTTCCTCCCACCAACACCCTTCTGGCTCTGCTCAGTCTCTGGATACAGCTCTCTTCGATAGGCCCCCAGCTAAGCATAGCTGGGACCTCAATGTCTTCAAAGGCTCCTCTGCCTTCCACTCTGCCCCTGCATAGGGGTCCCCTCCTGAAGGACTGGACCCAGGAGCTCCCTCTTGCTGCTCAGACTACTTATGGGCTCTCTCTCCACCTTCTGGACACACCTCCCCGGGGAATGGCTGGAGTTCCATAAATATTCAGACTGCCTGTTCTGCTCTTTCTCCTACTATGCCTCTAGAACATTCTAGAAGACAGACAGAGTAGCAGAACAGCAGCTTGTGAAACACTGAGCAGCCCTAAGCAATCAACCCCTTCTCCACTGTTTACAGAGGAGCAAAACTAAATTTACCTTGCAACCTAAATTGAACTAGAAGGGTGCTACAAAAAAAAAAACGTTTTGTGATTGGTTATTTTAATGCATAATGACCTCTTTCGGTAACTGGAAGTACATATCATCAAATTACCTGTTTCAAATGGACACGCAGATATGGATTTTTCGTTTCGTCTCCACCTGTGCTCTAAGTACCATGACTTACATATCTGGTGATCTTTGTAAGGACGTTCATGTAGTGGACTGGTATCCATCACTTTAAAAGTCTTTGCTGCTGCATAGAAAATGGTTTCATTGTGTCTAGAGTCCCTTGGTATGTGGTCGTTGTGCACCACCCAAGCTCGGAGGGCGGCGTAGTACACGTCTGTGCTGTGCTGCATATCGTCACTCCTGTAGACCATAACACTGGGAAGCATCAACTCCACCAACCGGCTCTGTAACTCATGGACATGTTTCTCATTCTTCCAAGACTTTTTAAATACTACAGTCCCAGTTCTAAACTCTGAGGAAGCCACAACATCCATGTGCACCGTGCAAGGCCGGGTACACAGATATTTCACGGAAATGTTTGCATTGGCAAGAGTCTTTGGAAAGTCCTCAAAAGAGACATAGTCTTTGTTATTCAAGTATTGTTGGGTTTGTTTGGTTACAGATGTTGTCTCCTTGGTGGAGCACAGGAAAGGAACCTGGAGGAGGAAGGAGGAAGAAAATCGATTTACTTTGAAAGTTGAAAATGCAAAAATCTAAAACAATTTAAAGACAATCTGATGCATACACACGTAAAGCTGCAGTCTAGTACACATTTTCCAGGCATACAGCACCAGTCTAATGAAGTATATCCCAGGTCCAGAGGGCCCCACGGTGATGCCAGATTCCCCCCCACAGCTGTGACCTTCTAGCAAAACAGGGACAAAGAACTTTGCCTTTTGTTCTCCTTTTCTGTCCCCTCAGAATGCAAGGCTTCCTCTGAATGGAGGCGGGATGGATAAATGACAGGCGGGCTTCTGCAGTGATCTGCTGCTTCACTGCTCTCACCTGGCCCCGTGCTGCAATTTTAAACTCTGACATGATTGCAAGCCTTCCGTACCGTATCGTACCTGGTTCAGCTCCCTGATGATGAGCATGTGGCCTCCCAGGAGATGAGTCTGGAGGATAAGTCATTCTCACCTACGTCAGAAATTTAAAAGTTGAGGGCCAATGTTTATAGGAAATACTTATTTCCTATGATTGTTGGCTCCATCTAGTGGCTATAATGTGCTATTTTTCTGTAGCAATGAAAAGCATTCAAACTGGAGAGAAAATACTCCAATAACATTTTTAGGCTTTTTCCCTTTTCCTGGAGTTTGGCTTTAAAGCTTATTTACTGTTTGTTCATGTTAGATACTTTTTCTCAAGAAAGCTTTGCCTAAACAAGCTGTATGGTGAAATTAGAGGCTACTAGAGGGTCTGAAAAAGCTTCTATCTGCAGTACGATAGCAGATGCGTATTATTGTATGGAGTGTCCCCCAACCACAAAGACAGCAGATTGACAGGAGCTGTTACTATATGGAGGGACCCCAACCACTAAGACAGCAGATTGACAGGAGATGTTACTATATGGAGGGACCCCAACCACTAAGACAGCAGCATAACAAGAGTTGTTACTATATGGAGGGACCCCAACCACTAAAACAGCAGCATGACAGGAGATGTTACTATATGGAGGGACCCCAACCACTAAGACAGCAGCATAACAAGAGATGTTACTATATGGAGGGACCCCAACCACTAAGACAGCAGCATAACAGGAGTTGTTACTATATGGAGGGACCCCAACCACTAAGGCAGCAGCATGACAGGAGCTGTTACTATATGGAGGGACCCCAACCACTAAGACAGCAGCATGACAGGAGTTGTTACTATATGGAGGGACCCCAACCACTAATACAGCAGCATGACGGGAGCTGTTACTATATGGAGGGACCCCAACCACTAAGACAGCAGCATGACAGGAGATGTTACTATATGGAGGGACCCCAACCATTAAGACAGCAGCATGACGGGAGCTGTTACTATATGGAGGGACCCTACCACTAAGACAGTATCATGACGGGAGCTGTTACTATATGGAGGGACCCCAACCGCTAAAACAGCAGCATGAAGGGAGTTGTCTGTTACTATATTGAGGGACCCCAACCACTAAGAAAGCAGCATGAATGTAAAGTTATTCACTTGGGGGCTAGAAACATGCATGCATCATACATACTAGGAGCAGAATAACTGGTGGAATCAATGTTGGAGAAGGATCTGGGGGTTTTGGTAGATCATAAGCTCAATAATAGCATGCAATGCCAAGCTGTGGTTTACAAAGCAAGCAAAGGTATGGACTCCAGAGAGAGAGATATCATTTTGCCCCTGTACAATTCATTAGTAATCTGGAATTGTGGGCACCAGTTCTCAAAAAGTATATGGGGGAACTGGAGAAAGTGCAGAGAAGGGCAACCAAACTGATAAGAGGCATGGAGGAGCTCAGCTATGAGGAAAGATTAGAGGAACTGAATTTATTCTATATAAATACATAAGTGGTCTGTATAGTGAACTTGGTGTTGAGTTATTCAGGTCATCACAGAGGACAAGGGGGCACTCTTTACGTCTGGAGGAAAAAAGATTTCATCTCCAAATACAGAAAGGTTTCTTCGCAGTAAGAGCTGTGAAAATGGGGAATAGACTCCCTCAAGAGCTGGTTCTGGCCAGCTCAGTAGATTGAGGGCCTAGATTCTTTCCTAGATATACATATTATAGATATAGATTCCTAGATATACATTTCGAGGTAGAGTTGATCCAGAGAACATCCGATTGCCTCTCGGGGGATCAGGAAGGATTTTTTCCCCTGCAAATTGATTCATGCGTTATTGTTTTTTTTTGCCCTTCTTCTGGATCAACTGTGGGTATAGGATTGTATAATTAATTTTTTTTCCTTCTGTTGGTTGAACTGGATGGACTTGTGTCTGTTTTCAATCTGGCTAACTATGAAACTTAAAGAGGGATCGCACCAAAAAAAAAATAAAAAATAAATTAAAAGCCAGCAGCTACAAATACTGCAGCTGCTGACTTTTAATAAATAGACACTTATCTGTCCCAGGGTCCAGCGATGTCGGCAGCCGAAGCCGAGAAATCGTTTGGTTCTCGGCGGCTGCTGCCGCCATTCTCGTTGAGGGAATCAGGAAGTGAAGCGTTGCGGCTTCACTTCCCGGTTCTCTACTGCGCATGCGTGAGTCGCGCAGTGCAATGGGAATCGTCCGCGCTGTCTCTGGGACCCGTGTGTGTCCCAGCAGACAGTGCGGCGGGACAGGAAGAGGCCTGGGAGTCTATGCCCGGAAAGTGGGTGCAAATACCTGTCTTAGACAGGTATCTGCACCCCCCCCTGAAAGGTGCCAACGGTGGCACCGAGGGGGGGAGGGTTCCGATGAGCGGAAGTTCCACTTTAGGGTGGAACTCCGCTTTAATGAAGGGAGGTGTCTGTTACTATATGGAGTACCCCAACCAATAAGATAGGAGCATGAAGGGAGGTGTCTGTTACTATATGGAGTACCCCAACCAATAAGATAGGAGCATGAAGGGAGGTGTCTGTTACTATATGGAGTACCCCAACCATGAAGATAGGAGCATGAAGGGAGGTGTCTGTTACTATATGGAGTACCCCAACCATGAAGATAGGAGCATAAAGGGAGGTGTCTGTTACTATATGGAGTACCCCAACCAATAAGATAGGAGCATGAAGGGAGGTGTCTGTTACTATATGGAGTACCCCAACCATGAAGATAGGAGCATGAAGGGAGGTGTCTGTTACTATATGGAGTACCCCAACCATGAAGATAGGAGCATGAAGGGAGGTGTCTGTTACTATATGGAGTACCCCAACCATGAAGATAGGAGCATAAAGGGAGGTGTCTGTTACTATATGGAGTACCCCAACCATGAAGATAGGAGCATGAAGGTAGGTGTCTGTTACTATATGGAGTACCCCAACCAATAAGATAAGAGCATGAAGGGAGGTGTCTGTTACTATATGGAGTACACCAACCATGAAGATAGGAGCATGAAGGGAGGTGTCTGTTACTATATGGAGATCCCAAACCAATAACATAGGAGCATAAAGAGAGCTGCGTTACTATATGGAGGGACCCCAACCACTAACATAGCAGGATGAAAGAGCTGTCTGTTACTATACGGAGGGACCCCAACTACTACTACAGTAGTATGGAGAGAGCTGTCTGCTACTGTATGGAGGGATCCCAACCACTACTACAGTTTTAACATAAGGTACGCATACACCTAAGATTATCACCCAGCCATTAATCCAGCCACAATTGATTACCATATATAAAAAATAATGAAGTGGGCACTACCTTCAACAAATAAATGAATATGTGAAAGTTCAAAAATGAGCAATGCACATACGTTAATTATACATACCTCTTCACATAACAAATAAACAGTCCATAATGTTACAGTGAGTCCATGTAAAAGAACAAAACAAAAAAATTGTAGCAGCGTTTCAACCTCCAAATAAATGTGCTCCACCCAATGTGCAAAAAAACAATATGCGCTCACCAGAAATACTCGGCCAACACAGTGACCATCAGGCATATAACTATCTAATTCTCCTTCTCACAGATACACGGCGACTCCTCCAGCAACCTTCCTCACTCCTCTTTCCCACTTAAGGCGCTGAAAAGGGAGGCTCCAAAGCGGACCACAAGAGGGACGTGTATAGTCCAGTATGTTTTTTAATAAAACGCACAAACGCATATCAGGCTTGCGCTTCAATGCATTTTGCACGTGTCATCAGGAAGTTGATTAAGTTGTTTATTTGTTATGTGAAGAGTTATATATAATTAACCTATGTGCATTCATCATTTTTGAATTTTCACATATTTATTTGTTAAAAGGTAGTGCCCACTTTTATTATTATTTATATATGATGTATAGTGTTTGGTGGGGCAGCGAACCTAATTTTATAGAATATTGATGTAGGGTATTTTTTTTTTGTACAATTGATTACCAGGTAAAAATACTACAGCAAGATCAGACAGCAGGAACGCTCCTGGACATGATACATATACTGGGGGCTTTGTTAACTAGGACTGATAGGATTTGTGACTAATTAAACTAATGGTAGAGGGTCAGAAGAGAGATATTATCTAGAAATGAGCCAAATCTGTCTTTCAAGTGGATGACTAATTGAAGAGTAGGTAATAACAGGGATTACAAATCCCAGAGGCTGAAAGATTAGCAACAGAGCTCTGGGAAACGAGAATCTTCCAAACACGCCGAGTGCAGAGCCACAAACACCGCGCTCCTTCCAATCATCCAAGAATTTACTATAGACCAGTATGGAGAGGGAGGTGATCAGAGAGCGATCTCTGATCTGTTTGTTTAAAGACATTCATGATACACTACCCATTTTTCATTTAAAAAAATGGCGCCATGTCTTTTTTTTTTGTAAAGCCCAGAATTAGAGAAAATCTACCAAAGCAGCCTCCACCCCCCACAATGCGAGGCGTAAATGAGGTCTATAGGGAGCTGCATTACTTACCTTACACTCCCCTTCGGCAGCTCCAGCGCCCTTCCCTGTCTCCCTCTGGCACTCTAGACCAGCCATTCTCAACCAGGGTTCCTCCAGAGGTTGCTAGGGGTTCCTTGAGCTGTGGCTGATGAACCACCTATTTGATGATGCCCACAGGATTCAAGGTTCAGCACCACATAGCAAAGCCAGCAGCATGACACCAAATATCTTTTTAGCTGTCTTTAGCTGAGCACCACTTTAAGGGGGGCCTTCTTCCTATTAATCACCAATATAAGGGGCATTGTCCCTTTTGAGTCCTGATGAATTGGTTTTAGTAAGGGTTCCTCAAGACATGAAATTATTTTTGGGGGTTCCGCTAGGGTTAAAAGGTTGAGAAAGCCTGTTCTAGACAGTGGGCAGTCCCCAGGCCTCATCATGTACAATGCAGGGCTTCTAACCCAGCATTGTATGTGGAGGAGGCAGGCATGCCACTGCAGTCGGGGGTACCTTAGAGAGGACAGAGGGAGCCTACAGAAGCCAGGAGTTCCACTAGTAAATGTTCAAACTAACGTTCATATGAATATTGGTCTGAACATTTGTGCAAAAATGTTTTGCATATTTTATGAATGAACAAATGTTGTTCTAAAGTACTTCAAAACTTTATACGTTTTTAACATTCGGTTTTGGAACAAATATAATATCCCGAACAAAAACCACATTCCCAGATATTTGTTTGTTCGAGAAAAAATTTCCATCTTGCTCCTTCAAATTTTCTCATCACTGTGGCTGAAAAAGAACACTGATTTGACCCCACTTTACAGCCGATTCTGGATAAAATCAGAATCCTGATTTTATTTCTAATGCCCCATACACACGGTCGGATTTTCCGACGGAAAATGTCCCATCGGACAATGTTGTCGGAAATTCCGACCGCGTGTAGGCTCCATCGGACTTTTTCCGTCGGATTTTCCGACTCGACAAAGTTTTATCTCCTGCTCTCAAATTTTCCGACAACAAAGTCCTATCAGACTTTTTCCGATCGTGTGTAGCGAATTCCAACGGACAAAGTGCCACGCATGCTCAGATCACATTACAAGACCAAAGCTATTGGCTACTAGCCTCTACGTAGTCCCGTCGTAGGCAACAAACGTCACCACGTTCAGAATGATCGGATTTTCCGACAACTTTGTCCGGCCGTGTGTATGCAACACCAGTGTCGGACAAAATCCATCGGAAAAAATCCGATGGATTTTGTGGTTGGATTTTCCGACCGTGTGTACGGGGCATTAGAATAAAGATCACGATTCTTGTGACGTAACATCATCTTTCACATTATACAAAAAAATTCAGCTAACTTTACTGTTTCGTTTTTTATTTTTTATTTATTAAAGTGTATTTTTTCCCCCCAAAAATTGTGTTTGAAAGACTGCTGCGCAAATACAGTGTGACATAAAATATTGTACTGCCATTTTATTCTCTACGGTCTCCGCTAAAAAAAATGTTTGGGGGTTCTAAGTAATTTTCTAGCAAAAAATACTGATTTTAACTTGTAAGCAACAAGTGTCAGAAAAAGGCGAGCGGTGTTTCCGTCCGAAAAATCTTGGATGTTTTTTCCGACGGAATTCCGCTCAAGCTTGGCTTGCATACACCCAGTTACACAAAAGTCCTCTGAACTTTCGACCGTCAAGAACGCAGTGACGTACAACACTACGACGAGCCAAGAAAATGAAGTTCAATGCTTCCGAGCATACATCGAATAGCTTCCGAGCATGCGTGATTTTTTGCGCGTCCGAATTGCATACAGACGATCGCATTTTCGGATAGGAACTTTTCCCGACCGAAAAATAGAGAACATGCCCTCAATTTTTTGCTGGCTGGAATTCCGCCAGCAAAAGACCGATGGAACATACACACGGTCGCATTTTCCGTCAAAAAGCTTTCATCAGAGTTTTGCTGGCGGCATTTCCGTTTGTGTGTACGCGGCATTAGGATGGGTTTACATCTTATGCCGCGTACACACGAAGGGACAATCCCGCGGGATTATCCTCTGGACTGAAGTCCAGCGGATAATCCCCTCGTGTGTGGGCGCCGGCGGACTTTTTGGCGCCAAAGTCCGGCGGACCAAAGTTTTAAGTTTTGTTTTAAAATTATCCGCTGGACTTGGCAGTCCAGCGGACAATCCCGCCGTTAGTGGGCAAGTCCGCGGGACTTTTGAAATGAACGGACTTGCCGCTCATCGGCAAGTCCGTTCATTTAGCACGTGACTTCAGGTTACGTAGCTAGCGTAGGCAGTTACTGCCGCCGCGCTAGCTCCGTGACCTGGCATGGATTTAAAGGGAATCCCCACGCCGAAAAAACAGCGTGGGGGTTCCCCCCAAATCCATGTCAGACCCTCATCCGAGGCCAGGAAAGGGGTGGGGACGAACGAGCGCCCCCCCCCTCCTGAGCCGTACCAGGCCGCGTGCCCTCAACATGGGGGGTGCCCTGGGGAAAGGGGGGCCGTGCGGCCCCCCCACCCCAAAGCACCTTGTCCCCATGTTGATGAGGACAAGGGCCTCTTCCCGACAACCCTGGCCGTTGGTTGTCGGGGTCTGAGGGCGGGGGCTTATCGGAATCTGGGAGCCCCCTTTAATAAGGGGGCCCCCAGATACCGGCCCCCCACCCTATGTGAATGAGTATGGGGTACGATGTACCCCTACCCATTCACCTAAGGTGTAAAATGTAAAGTACAAAAACACACACACTTTTGAAAAAATATTTTATTGCACTGCTCCGGGGGTCTTCTTCTTCCGTCTTGGGGGTCTTCTCGCCGGACTCCTCCGCTCTCTTCTGCTCTTTTACCGAGCTCTTTCACGAGCGGGGGGAGTCCGGCTACCTTCTTCGTCGTCGCCGCCGTCGTCGTCTGGGGGTCTCGATCCGCCTTCGGGGGTCTTCCGGGGGTCTCTTCTGTTCTTGCGGCGGTCGTCGTCTTCCGCGCCGCCGGCGCCTTCTCCTTCTTCTTGTCCTTCTTCTTGTTCTTCTTCTTCCGATGTTGACCCGTCGCTGTCTCTGCCCGGAATGCCTGTGCCGCTCTGCGCTCGGACTTATATAGGGACATGGGGGACAGGGTCACATGTTCATGTCACATGGTGACCCCGCCCCCTTGCGATGTCACAGTCCCAGCATCCTCCGGGACTGTGACAACACAAGGGGGCGGGGTCACCATGTGACACAATCTCCTGCCATGCGAATTGGATGCGGGGAAAACCCGCATCCAATTCCCACTAGTGTGAACTCAGCCTTAGTCTTTAAGTGGTTAAACTGACCTCATTTGCAGACCGAAGTTCATCCCTTTGATCTAAAAGAACCAAATGATACAATTTTTCTTTTTATCTCTCAGTGCTGAGCAATTTTGTGATAAACTTTGCCGGCTTTTTTTTTTTTTCAGCTCTGAGTGGAGAACGGCTCTGCACTTGTTACATAAATCGTGGAAATGCCAGATTAAGTAAATTAAGCAGTTCTGCAAAGAAGAGCGGGCAAATATTGCAAAGTTTAGATGTTCAAAGTTAATAGAGACATATTCCAACAGACTAAAGGCTATTAAAGCAAAAGGTGGTTCAACATAATACTGACACAAGGGGGTGATTTTTTTTCCAACTATTCTATTTTTGATTTTTTTTTGTTTTTCTGCCATGTTGGTGTTATATCTTTCACTTGGATGATATAAATTGCACTGAGTAAATACAGCCAGATAAAATATAAACTGTGTCTGTCTTCATTTCAGGCTGCAAAGCAACAAAATGTGATTATTTTAAAAGGGGTGATTCTTTTCTATACCCACTTATTCATTCAGAGTTACTTATCCGGAGGTATTTATTCCCATGTGGTGAGTCAGCCCACAGCTGTCTAATGCCCATTGTACTCCTCTAATGAATGTAACGGCTCCCCTTTAACACAAGTCCAGTCCAGGAAAAAAGGATTTTCTGGTTCAGTTATTCAGAACAAAAACCAGGACAATTTCCAAGAAAAAAAAAAAAAAACAATTCCAGGGCAAACCTGCAATGCTTGTATGTTTGGAAATAAGGAAAGTGTTGGCAATGAGATGTCAGTGTGCAATCATATACACATCCTATAGGTAGGGAGATGTGTGCTGTACATGGTCAGTGTACAGGGATCATATACACATCCTATAGGTAGGTAGGGAGCTGTAGATGGTCAGTGTACAGGGATCATATACACATCCTATAGGTAGGTAGGGAGCTGTACATGGTCAGTGTACAGAGATCATATACACATCCTATAGGTAGGTAGGGAGCTGTAGATGGTCAGTGTACAGGGATCATATACACATCCTATAGGTAGGTAGGTAGGGAGCTGTACATGGTCAGTGTACAGGGATCATATACACATCCTATAGGTAGGTAGGGAGCTGTACATGGTCAGTGTACAGGGATCATATACACATCCTATAGGTAGGTAGGGAGCTGTACATGGTCAGTGTACAGAGATCATATACACATCCTATAGGTAGGTAGGGAGCTGTACATGGTAAGTGTACAGGGATCATATACACGTCTTATAGGTAGGTAGGGAGCTGTACATGGTCAGTGTACAGGGATCATATACACATCCTATAGGTAGGTAGGGAGCTGTACATGGTCAGTGTACAGAGATCATATACACATCCTATAGGTAGGTAGGGAGCTGTACATGGTAAGTGTACAGGGATCATATACACGTCTTATAGGTAGGTAGGGAGCTGTACATGGTCAGTGTACAGGGATCATATACACGTCTTATAGGTAGGTAGGGAGCTGTACATGGTCAGTGTACAGGGATCATATACACATCCTATAGGTAGGTAGGGAGCTGTACATGGTCAGTGTACAGGGATCATATACACATCCTATAGGTAGGTAGGTAGGGAGCTGTACATGGTCAGTGTACAGGGATCATATACACATCCTATAGGTAGGTAGGGAGCTGTACATGGTCAGTGTACAGGGATCATATACACATCCTATAGGTAGGTAGGGAGCTGTACATGGTCAGTGTACAGAGATCATATACACATCCTATAGGTAGGTAGGGAGCTGTACATGGTCAGTGTACAGGGATCATATACACATCCTATAGGTAGGTAGGGAGCTGTACATGGTCAGTGTACAGGGATCATATACACATCCTATAGGTAGGTAGGGAGCTGTACATGGTCAGTGTACAGAGATCATATACACATCCTATAGGTAGGTAGGGAGCTGTACATGGTCAGTGTACAGGGTGTGATGAGGGTGATTCCAACCAGCACAATGACTGATCTACATTATGACACACAGGAGTCTGATCACCAATCAGGAAATCACACAACTCATGTACTGGATCTACTACAGATCTACTACACATAGATATATAGAGAGATATTGGATATAGACATATATAGAGATATTAGACATAGAAGACCTATGTGATCAGGCAGACAGCACACAGGGCACCCTATGATGAAAGCAGGAAAAGAGGATTAGATGGGTGTCAGTGTGTCCTCACCATGCACAGTATAAGGAGGGATCCCCTGACATGTTGCAGCCCCTGATTGCACGATCTCTGATTGCACGATCTCTGATTGCACGATCTCTCCACCATTCTCCCTCCGATCACTCTTCTTCCTCTCTTCTTCTGCACAGGGGAGGGGGCGGGGCCAGGCTGCCAGGTGGAAGCAGAGGGTGAGTCTTGTGTACTCAGGCAGGTGTCTCATCGATCTTCCCAGCCTCTACCCTGCCACCTGCTGGCGGCCTATGTGTACTGCAGCACGGCTTATTAGCACGCTGACGTATAGCTATAAACCCCAATGAATGACAGACAGACACACAGGAAGAGTGACAGCAGAAAAAAGAACAAGTGATCCTTGGAGTCTGCAACTTTTTTTATTTTAATCTTTCATCCCAAGCATGTGTAAAGCTGAATGATGAAAAAAAATATTTTACAGCTATGAATTAAAGCTCCAGGAATTTTTTTTTCCAACTTGTACAATCAACGAATGCCTTGTATTCACTGAAAGAATACAAGGCCTTCTGTGAATGGTGGCGGAGCTCGGTGAACAACCCCATGTGATTAGTGTGCACAGGGGAAGTCGCTCACACAGAACCTGAAAGATCCTCTACTCCCACTTTAAGTTATCATTAAAAATGTACACCAGCAGGAGAAAGGAGGTCCTGATACACATATATAGATCTTTAATTATCGCCAAAAGGATCACCAGCATGAAGAAGGAGGTCCCGATTACCTTTTATAGATCATTAAGTTATCACTAGAAGGATCACCATCAGGAGGAAGGAGGTCCGGATCCCTCAATATAGATCTTCAGTTATCACCAGAAGGATCACCATCAGGAGAAGGAGTTCCGGAATCCCTCAATATAGATCTCAGTTATCACTAGAGGGATCACCAACAGGAGAAGGAGTTCCGGAATCCCTCAATATAGATCTTCAGTTATCACCAGAAGGATCACCATCAGGAGGAAGGAGGTCCAGAATCCCTCAATATAGATCTTCAGTTATCACTAGAGGGATCACCACCAGGAGAAGGAGGTCCGGAATCCCTCAATATAGATCTTCAGTTATCACTAGAAGGATCACCATCAGGAGAAGGAGGTCCGAATCCCTCAATATAGATGTTCAGTTATCACTAGAGGGATCACCATCAGGAGGAAGGAGGTCCAGAATCCCTCAATATAGATCTTCAGTTATCACTAGAGGGATCACCATCAGGAGAAGGAGGTCCTGATCCCTCAATATAGATCTTCAGTTATCACTAGAAGGATCACCATCAGTAGAAGGAGGTCCAAATCCCTCAATATAGATCTTCAGTTATCACTAGAGGGATCACCATCAGGAGAAGGAGGTCCGGAATCCCTCAATATAGATCTTCAGTTATCACTAGAGGGATCACCATCAGGAGAAGGAGGTCCGGAATCCCTCAATATAGATCTTCAGTTATCACTAGAGGGATCACCATCAGGAGGAAGGAGGTCCAGAATCCCTCAATATAGATCTTCAGTTATCACTAGAAGGATCACCATCAGGAGAAGGAGGTCCTGATCCCTCAATATAGATCTTCAGTTATCACTAGAAGGATCACCATCAGGAGAAGGAGGTCCTGATCCCTCAATATAGATCTTCAGTTATCACTAGAGGGATCACCATCAGGAGAAGGAGGTCCGGATCCATCATAATAGATCTTCAGTTATCACTAGAAGGATCGCCAGTAGGAGGAAGGAGGTCCTTTGCCATGTTTCCATCGGCTGTGGGGTGCTGCCACCACCATTGAGGGAACCCGGCAGTGAAACCTTTCGTCTTCACAGTCAGACACTACTGCGCATGCACGAAGCACACTGCGCTCCCTAACTGTCCCAGGCAGCAGGGGAAAGAGGATGGAGGAGGAGGGGGCCAGACTCCTGACATACCTCGCCGCGGCAAGGTCCGATGGAAGTGGGGACAGGGTACTTGTCAAAAACAGGTACCTGCTACCCCCTCCCACCTGAGGCCCCCCGAGGCCAATTGTGGCACCAGAGGGGGAGGGGGAAGCAGATGAGCAGAAGTTCCACTTTTGGGTGTAACTCCGCTTTAAGACATTTCTTTTCTGGATCATGATATGATTTGTTTGATTTCATGTTATTTATTGAAAACAATAAAATTATTCATTCAGATTTCTGGAGAAGAGGCACTTAAGGGGAGATATGATTACAATGTACAAATATATTAAAGTGTTATTAACCAAATGCCGACCGGGCCATAGCAGAAAGACGTCCTCCCATAAACTTGCTCCCGTGCGCCCCCAAGGATCATGGTAAACGGCCACTGATAGCGGCCAAATGATGGAGCGATCACATGTACACACACCGGCGTCACGTCATGGCGCTGGTTCCTCCCTCCCCTCTCTGTACCGATAGGTACAGTGAGAGGGGAGAAGCGGAAAGGGGGAGAGATGGGACCAGCGCTGTGGGCTGGATGTGTAGTGCCCACAGCGCTGGTCAGTGACAGCTATACTGCCACCACTGTGCAATGCTCTGCCACCACTGTGCAATGCTCTACCAATACTGTGCAACACTGCAATACTCGCCAATACTCTGCCAATACTCTGCCAATACTCGCCAATACTCTGCCAATACTCGCCAATACTCTGCCAATACTTGCCAATACTCTGCCAATACTCGCCAATACTCTGCCAATACTCGCCAATACTCTGCAATAAATTTTAATAGAAACAAAGAATTATTATTATTTTTTTTTTTTTACCAAATTTTCTGTATTTTTTGATTTATAGCGCAAAAAATAAAAAACCCAGCGGTGATTAAATACCACCAAAAGAAAGCTCTATTTGTGTGAAAAAAAGGACACAAAATTAATTTGGGTAAAGTGTTGCATGACTGAGTAATTGTCATTCAAAGTGTGAGAGCACCGAAAGCTGAAAATTGGTCTGGTTAGGAAGGGGGTTTAAGTGCCCAGTGGGTAAGTGGTTAACCACTTGCTTACTGGGCACCTAAATCCCCGTCATGCCCAGACAAATTTTCAGCTTTTAGCACTGTCACACTTAAGGCCCATACACACGATCAGACTTTTTGACAACAAACATGCAAATTAGCTGTTTTGGACCAACATCCGACCGTGTGTACGCTCCATCGGACCAACTTTTTCCAGGTTTCATCAGACTTTTGTTGGCTGTGCGAACGAACCAACTTTCTGCCAACAAAAGTCCGATGGACCAAAGTCCGACCATGTGTACACAAAACCAATGGACTTTTGTACAAACCAATGCAGAACCAATGCAAAAGATCAGACAACAATACAGAAGTTGACCAAGGTGGCGGTAAAGAGCAGAAAAGCCAAGTGATTTGGTGAAAGTTCGCTGAAAAAAGTCCTGCCGTGTGTATGCAATACCAACTTGGGGCCAACGCCCTTTGGACAAAAATCTACAGGAAAGTTGGTCCACGGTCCGATCGTGTGTATGAGGCTTTTGAATGACAAATGCGTGGTCATACAACGATGTACCCAAATTACATTTTTATCCTTTTTTTCCCCACAAATAGATCTTTCTTTTGGTAGTATTTAATCACTGCTGGGTTTTTTATTTTTTGTTAAATTAAAAAAGACCCCAAATTTTGAAAAAAAAAAAAAAAAAAAAACACAAAACTGTTTTCTATTTTGTTATAAAATTTTGCAAACAAGTCATTTTTCTCCTTTGATTTTTTGATTTTTCCATTGATGTACTCTGATGAGGCTGCACTGATGGGCACTGATAGGCTGCACTGATGGGCACTGATGAGGCGGCACTGGTGGGCACTGAGAGGTGGCCCTGATAGGCAGCACTGAAGGGCACTGATAGGCGGCACTGATGGGTGGCAGCGATAGGCACTGATGGGTGGCAATGATGGGCACTGGTAGGTGACACTGATAGGCAGCACTGCTAGGTGGCACTAATGATAAGGCATTGGTGGGCACTGATTGGCACCACTGGGCATTGATAGGTGGCATAGTGGGCATTTATAGGTGGCACTGGTGGGCACTAATTGGTGGAACTGATATGCACTGGTGGGCAATGGCAGGTGGCACTAGTAGGCACAGATAATGTGGCTCTGCCTCTTCCTCTTTGGGACAGATGTCCCTTTCACAGAAGCTGGTAATCGCTGTCAGCGTGATTTAACAAGGTGTTGGAAACATTCCTCAGAGATTTTGGTCCATATTGACATGATAGCATCACACAGTTGCTGCAGATTTGTCGGCTGCACATCCATGATGCAAATCTCCCATTCCACCACATCCCAAAGGTGCTCTATTGGATTGAGATCTGGTGACTGTGGAGGCCATTGGAGTACATTGTCATGTTCAAGAAACCAGCGGTGAGATGATCTGAGCTTTGTGACATGGTAGATTATCCTGCTGGAAGGAGCCATCAGAAGATGAGTACACTGTAGTCATAAAGAGATGGACATGGTCAGAAACGATACTCAGGTAAGTTTGTGGCATTTAAAATATGCTCAATTGGTACTAAGGGGTCCAAAGTGTGCCAAGAAAATATCCCCCACACCATTACATCACCACCACCAGACCTGATCCATTGATATAAGACAGGATGAATCCATGCTTTCATGTTGTGTATGGCAAATTCTGACCCTCCATCTGAATGTTGGAGCTGAAATTCAGACTCATCAGACCAGACAACGTTTTTCCAATCTTCTATTGTCCAATTTGGGTGATCCTGTGCGAATTGTAGCCTCAGTTTCCTGTTCTTATCTGACAGCAGTGGCACCCAGTGTGGTCTTCTGATGCTGTAGCCCATCTGCTTCATGGTTCGATGTCTTGTGCGTTCAGAGATGGTATTCTGCATACCTTGGTTATAACGAGTGGTTATTTGAGTTTCTGTTGACTTTCTATCATCTTGAACCAGTCTGTCCATTCTCCTCTGACATCAACAAGGCATTTTCTCCACACAACTGCCGCTCACTGGATATTTTCTCTTTTTCAGGCCATTCTCTGTAAACCCTAGAGATGGTTGAGTGTGAAAATCGCAGTAGATCAGCAGTTTTTGAAATACTCAGACCAACCCCCGTCTGGCACCAACAACCATACCACGTTCAAAGTCACTTAAAACCCCTTTCTTCCCCATTCTGATGATCAGTTTGAACTTCAGCAAGTCGTCTTCAACACGTCGATATGCCTAAATGCTATGAGTTGATGTGATTGGCTGATTAGCAATTTGTGTTACCAAGTCTTTGAACAGGTGTACCTAATAAAGTGGCCAGTGAGTGTATATAGAATTGGGTTTAACCACTTCAGGGTATTTACCCCCTTAATGACCAGGCTATTTTTTGAGATATGGCACTGCGTCGCTTTAACTGACAATTGTGTGGTCCTTGTACCTAAACAAAATTGCCGTCCTTTTTTTCCCACAAATAGAGCTTTCTTTTGCTGGTATTTGATCACCTCTGCGTTTTTATTTTATTTTTTGCACCAAAAACAATAAAGACCGACAATTTTGAAAAAAAAACAAAACAATATTATTGACTTTCTGCTATAATACATATCCAAAAAAATATACATTAAAAAAAACGAATTTATTCATCAGTTTAGGCCAATATGTATTCTGCTGCATATCTTTGGTAAAAAAAAACTGAAATAAGTGTATATTAATTTGGTTTGTGCAAAAGTTGTCGCGTCTACAAAGGGAAAGATTTATGGATTTATATTTTTTTAAATGTTTTTACTGGTAATGGCAGCGATCTGCGATTGTTAGCGGGACTGCGACATTGCGGCGGACAAATCTGACCCTAAGTGACACTTTTTGGGGACCAGTGACACCAATACAGTGATCAGTGCTAAAAAAATTGCACTGCTCAATGTATAACTGACACTGACAGGGAAGGGGTTAACACTAGGGGGGGGGGGGCGATCAAGGGGTTAACTGTGTTCCCTGGGTGTGTTCTAACTGTGTGGGGGCTGGGCTCACTGGAATACCACAGAGATCGCTGTTCCTGATCACTGGGAACAGCAGATCTCCATGATATCTTGTCAGAACGGGGATCTGCCTTTATGCATGCTAACAGCGATCGCTCCACACATGTGAGGTATCGTCGCAAATGTCAGATCATGGGCAGTAATTCTAGCACTAGACCTCCTCTGTAAATGTAGTGTAGCGCTATAACTCCTGCGGGGCGGCTATGTATTTTCTGGGCTTACCGATTACCTCCTCCTTGTTGTCTAGGGGTTCCCAGGGTTAGTACCCAGTAATTGCGGAGACTGACACTCAAAGTCCTTTTGAGGATTTTTATTTGCAAAAAAAAACATTCAAACATAACACAGTCTCTTAGTTGGGAATAGAGGGCATGGGTGATAAAGCTCAGGCACTTCAGAACTGCTGACATCAAATAAATGTCTCCTTAGATAGGCCAGAGAGTAGCCACTCACAACTGGACTCTTCACTGTTGGATAAACCCCTGTCTGTAGATCTAGCAGCCAACAAGTTATTGAGAATTAGCAAAGTCTCTGCCACAGACTACGTTGTAACCGAAGGATGGTTTAGGAACTTTTCTTATGGTACTTGTATCTTCCAGCCTTTTTGGCGATACCATAGAAAATGTGGATTCTCTAGTGTCCATACATCTCAGTTCCCAGGCTCTTACTGAGCAGCCAGCTTCATGGCCCTCCTCTGAAGAGTCCTCCCCTGGTCGCTTGTCGAGTTGCTTTGCCTCTCCAATCCTGAGAGGAAACCAGGACACTTCAGAATCGTCATTCAGTTACTGGGCCTCGAACTAGCCAGTTCCGAGGCTTGGAAACGGATGGATCCCCACCCCAGACCATGAGGACCTCTGGGACTGGTCAGGATGACCATGCTTACGGGGGCAGCAGACACTCCTGGGTTCGGGACCCATCATGGGGTCGGACCGGAACCAGGAATCAAAGAGCAAGCCGAACCCTGAACATGTGACTTCAGCATCTTAAATACCCCTTCCCAGAATACACAGTGGGGCCAGACGCGCCCACTGATTGGCTCAGAGAAAGATTGGTACCTAATGCGTCCAACCAGGCTTGGTTCTCAGCCTGTCACAGGTGCCTCACTGCACCTATCACCAGGCAGAACTCTAGTACAGCCCAGCCAAACTGATGCCAAAGTAAAAACCTAGAACAATTAACCCCCAGAACTCTGTTACAGTTCTGGAAAAAACTAAATTTACAGAATAGCGCACACTTAGAAAAGTGTCGGCGTTACAGTAGTAACTTGTAAAGGCTTTTAAAGCGTTGCATGTGGATAGTAAAATTGACGTCGCACGGGTGTGCGCAATTTTAAAGCGTCTGGAATGGGACAAATTTAGATGGGGGAGGAGGGTGCCCCGATTTTAGTCTTGCCTAGGGCAGCACAAAACCAAAATACACCACTGAGTAGGTGATTTGTGTGCGGGGGATGGGGGTACGGGGTACGGGCAATTTGGAAAGCTGATTGTTAGTATAGCCAGGTGCTATATTTTATATTTTTAATTATAACTTTATAAATATAGAACTAGATTTCAATAAACAGTTCTGTGAATCTGCAGCAGGGGGTGCTGTGGGCCAACAAAGGTTTATTATTAGATGACAACCTGCACTAATGAAATGACTATTCATGGGATCCTCCTGCTTCCTCTGTACAGACGATCCCTGTATTCATTATATACGATGTGATCTCATCGGGACGATCGCTGTACTCTTCTTCTACAACATTGTACCAGCGCAGAGACAGCAACCAATAGGAAGGCTAGTTGTATGACACTGTCACAATTCCTCCAATCAGAGGGCGCGCTTGTAGTTTCCGGCTCCGGAGCAGCGTGCAGTGTGTCCTTGCCGGGTGGTGCGGCCATGGCTGGGAATAGGGGAGTTCTGGTATTTGGGGGGTTCATTGCAGCTGTAGCCGCCGCCCTGTACCCCATCTTCTATCACCCCATGACACACGTAGATGAATACAGTAAGTGATTGTACCCTCATTGTGTCCCCATAGGTGGGAGTCACACTGCTTCCTGTACAGATATATAAAGACACTGCTTATCAATGCAAACTTTCAAGGCATAGGTGACCTTTTATAATGTAACCACTTGACCTCCCCCTCATGACTAGGTTTACCCCCCGCCCCATGACCAGGCCATTTTTTGCGATACGGCACTGCGTTACTTTTATTTAAAAAATTGCGCGGTCGTGCAATGCTGTACCCAAATAAAATAACAAATTCCCCACAAATAGAGCTTTCTTTTGGTGGTGATCACCTCTGCGGTTTTAGTTTTTTGTGCTATAAACAACAAAAGCGACCATTTAAAAAAATAAATAAAAAACAATACTTTTTACTTTCTGCTGTTAAATATACCCAATAAAAAAAAAAATAAAAAAATCTAATTTCTTCATCAATTTAGGCCGATATGTATTCTGCCACATATTTTTGGTAAAAAAAAAAAAAAAAATCCCAATAAGCGTATATTGATTGGTTTGCGCAAAGGTTATTGCGTCTACAAAATAGGAGATATTTTACTAGTAATAGCGGCGATCAGCGACTTATAGCGGGACTGCGATATTGCAGCATATATTTGGACACTGGCACTTTTTTGGGGACCAATGACACTAATACAGTTATCGGTGCTAGAAATATGCACTGTCACCGGGGCTTTTCTTAGTGCCAACGTGGGGGCAGAGCCGATCGGCCCTATAGGCACACTATGCAAGCTGCTTAGGGCCCCGCCGCTGTGGGGGGGCCCCCAAGACCCAGCATCCCCCCTGCACCTCTGGCTGGCCGTTTAGAGTGCAGTGAGGAGAGGTGGGAGGAGGTGGAAGGCGACGATCGGTAGCTCTATGGTGCCTGAGTGGGCAGGGGGATCTCCCTGGGGTTTGTAGTACTCTCAGTGTATACAGTGGAGAGGAGAAGGGAGGGGCTTCTGACCCAGGCAGGTATCAGTTTCACTTTCACTCTGCTTGAACACTGTTGCTGATGCCCGGTTCAGAGGCCCCTCCCCTCTCCGCTGTATATATTCGGAGATAGAACTACTAGCCCCAGGGAGATCCCCCTGCCTGTGAACACCATATAGCTGCCGATCGCCGCCTCCCACCTCCACCAGCCAGGTACAGGGGAACCTCTGCAAGGTGGGAGTCAGCTGTTTGGGGGCCCAAATGTAATAGGGGGGGCTTTCTGGGGACACTAATGTAAGGACGGGGCCCTCTGGGGACACTGATGTAAGGACGGGGCCCTCTGGGGACACTGATGTAAGGACCGGGCCCTCTGGGGACACTGATGTAATAGGGGGCCCCCTGGGGACACTAATGTCAGAGGGGGACTCTCTGGGGACCCTGTGTAAGGAGGGGCTCTCTGGGGACACTAATGTAAGAGGGAAGGCTCTTTTTTTGGACACTAATGTAAGGGGAGGCTCTCTTGGGACCATGGTGTAAGGGGGGGCTCTCTGGGGACCCTGGTGTAAGGGGGGCTCTCTGGGGACCCTGATGTAAGAAGGGGCTCTCTGAGGACCCTGATGTAAGGAGGGGCTCTCTGGGGAGCCTGGTGTAAGGGGAAGCTCTCTGGGGACCCTGGTGTAAGTGGAGGCTCCCTGAGGACCCTGATGTAAGGGGAGGCTCTCTGGGGACCCTGATGTAGGGGGATACCCTCTGGGGACCCTGATGTAAGTAGGGAGGCTCACTGGGGAACCTGATGTAAGGAGGGGCTCTCTGAGGACACTGATGTAAGGGGGGCTTTCTGGGGACCCTGATGTAAGGGGAAGCTCTCTGGGAATCCTAATGTAGGGGAAGGCTCTCTGGGGACCCTGATGTAGGGGAGACTCTCTGAGGGCACTGATTTAAGGGGGGCCCTCTGGGGATCCTGATGTAAGGGGAGGCCCTCTGGGGATCCTGATGTAAGGGGAGGCTCTCTGGGGATCCTGATGTAAGGGGAGGCTCTCTGGGGATCCTGATGTAAGGGGAGGCTCTCTGGGGATCCTGATGTAAGGGGAGGCTCTCTGGGGATCCTGATGTAAGGGGAGGCTCTCTGGGGATCCTGATGTAAGGGGAGGCTCTCTGGGGATCCTGATGTAAGGGAAAGGCTCTCTAGGGACCCTGATGTAAGGGGGGGGGCTCTCTGGGGACCCTAATGTAGGGGGAGGCTCTCTGGGGACCCTGATGTAAAGGGGGGGGCTCTCTGGGGATCCTGATGTAAGAGGAGGCTCTATGGGGACCCTAATGTAGGGGGAGGCTCTCTAGGGACCCTGATGTAAGGGGAAGCTCTCTGGGGACCCTAATGTAGGGGGAGGCTCTCTGGGGACCCTGATGTAAGGGGAGGCTCTCTGGGAAACCTAATGTAGGGGGAGGCTCTCTGGGGACCCTGATGTAGGGGGAGACTCTCTGAGGGCACTGATTTAAGGGGGGCTCTCTGGGGATCCTGATGTAAGGGGAGGCTCTCTGGGGATCCTGATGTAAGGGGAGGCTCTCTAGGGACCCTGATGTAAGGGGGGGCTCTCTGGGGACCCTGATGTAAAGGGGGGGCTCTCTGGGGACCCTGATGTAAGGGGGGGCTCTCTGGGGACCCTGATGTAAGAGGAGGCTCTATGGGGACCCTAATGTAGGGGGAGGCTCTCTAGGGACCCTGATGTAGGGGGAGACTCTCTGAGGACACTGATTTAAGGGGGGCTGTCTGGGGACCCTTGTGTAAGGGGGGCTCTCTGGGGACCTCGGTGTAAGGAGGGGCTCTCTGAGGACCCTGATGTAAGGGGGGCTCTCTGGGGACCTCATTCTGTTCTATATTGTTGTACTTATTCTTTGACTGTTTTGTTTAAAGGAGGGAGGATTGTTTTGGGAGCACTGAAGTGTCAGGTGTGACTGTGTGGCAATGGCAAATAGTTTACATAGCTCACGGCATCACGGGTCAAGTAGAGGGCCCCTTAGCAGAATTTTGCTTAGGGCCCCAGGGAGGTCAGGATCGGCACTGCGTGGGGGGAACCCAGTTCTGGCACCTCCAGCACTGACTGTATGTAATGGCAAGGGGTGCTGAGGTGTGCTGCAGGGTTTATTGATACTGGCTACTGGGGGGATAAGGATGGGCTCAGGCGTGTTCGCAACCCACCAGGAAGTCGGCACTGCACATCGATAATGGCAGGCAGTGAGACTTTCCTGATCCTCGGCTGCAGAGATTGGGAGTTGTCTCACTGCCTGTGATTAGCGCTGTGCAGTGCCGACTTCCTGGCAGCCTTTGCCCATGCGGGTTGTGAAAACACACCTGAGTTCATCCTTACTGGGGGATCTATTGCAGCTGGAGGGGTCTATTGTTGCTTGGAGGGATCCACTGTTGAGGGATGGGTCTATTGTTGCTGGATGCAGGGAGATTTGTTGTTGCTGCCGGGGGTCTATTCTTGCTGGGGGGGGGGGGGGGTGTATATTGTTGGAGCGGTCCATCCCTTAAAAGGTGATACTGGGAGGTGGGTAGGGGTTGGAACCAGGGGATGGTGCTCAAAGGTGGGTAGGGGGCGGAGACAAGGGGTGACTCTGAAAGGGGGAGTTCCTGCACCGATTCTCTGAGAAAAAAAAAAAAAGCCCTGACTGTCACTATACTAATGACACTGGCTGGGAAGGGGGGCGATCAAAGGGTTAACTATGTGCCTAACACGTCTTTATTAGGGGAAGACATGGATCCTTTTCCCTGCTTTGCAGAGACACATGATCCATGCCTTCCCTCCTGTCAGAACGACGATCTGCCTTGTTTACATAGACAGACCGCCATTCTGCCTCTCTGCTGGATGATCGGTGGGTGCCGGCAGACATCTAGGTCCACGGTACCCGTCGCTGGTTTCTCACACAGCGGAAATGAGGTGGCACGCATGCGCGCCCCCTACCCGGAACAGCCGGGTGACGTGTATATATACATGATTCGGCACAGAGGTGCCGCCCTGTAGCAGTAAAACTGCTATAGAGCGGACCGTAGGCAGTTAAACCAACTACTAAATGTGCCCATTAATAAAATAAAATCCTCCATCTGTCGCATGTTTGCATTGAAGCCTGCAGAGTAAGGATGAGCTCTGGCATGTTCGCAACCCGCACGTGCAGAGCCCGCCAGGAAGTTGGCACTGCGCTAATCACAGGCAGTGAGACATTCCTGATCCGCGGCTGCAGAGATCGGGAGTTGTCTCACTACCTGTGATTAGCGTTGTGCAGTGCCGACTTCCTGGTGGCTCTGCACGTGCGGGTTGCGAACACGCCTGAGCTCATCCTTCCTGCAGAGCATTGCAGCCATGGTTAGTGCAGTGCATTACTTACCCCTAGTCCCAGGTCTGTACAGAGGGATGGGGGATGGAGAAAGTAACCAAGAAACTACAAGTGCAATGGTGTCACTGCTGGGGTGATCTGAGTGCATGGGGGGGAAGATGGGACTTGTAGTCCTTCCATTTCCCATGAATGGATGGTATGTCTGTGTGAGCACAGCTATGCACTAAATGTACAGTATGTATCCATAGGACACATCCATAATCACACTGTACAATCTCCTTTAGATCTGCCAACAACTATGCTTGTCTGATTGGATACGAATTGGATGGATTAGGTGGGTCCTCATATCACATGTTTTTGGCAGTTCTAAATGTGATTGTATGGTCAGATTGTAACATGTATAGTGAGGGTTGTATATATTTCAGATGTATTTATTTATGTCTTATCCTCTGTGTGCTTCATCCAAGACACAGGTGTAAGGTCCAGGTCATATTGTGTTAGTGACATATTTTTGCTTTGTATAAGTTCACCTTTTAAAAAAAATAAAAAAAAATCCTCCTGAGCCCCTCAATACACTTGGCTGTGAGTACAGCCCAATCAAGTCGATGTTTTAACCATTTCACTACCACAGGCATTTGCATTTTTAGCACACATTTTAGGCCTGAAGATTTACATAAATTCCCCAAGCATTCTATATTATCTGAAAGCAATAAACCCTGGACCAGGGGCGTCCTACTCCATTTCATCGTGGGCTGCATCAGCATTATGGTTACCCTCAAAGGTCCGGTTGTCTCTGTAAGCCCCAGTTTACACTTGTGCGACTTGTCATGCGATTTGACAGTTCCAAATGGCATGACAAGTCGCACCCTGTTGTCGGCAAAGGAACTGTTTAACCACTTTCAGACTGGAAGATTTTCCCCCTTAATGACCAGACCATCTTTTGAGATACAGCACTGCGTCGCTTTAATTGACAATTGCGCGGTCGTTGTGATGCTGTTCCCAAACAAAATTGATGTCCCTTTTTCCCCACAAAAATAGAGCTTTCTTTTGGTGGTATTTGATCACCTCTGTGGTTTTTTATTTTTTGCGCTATGAACCAAAAAAGAGCAACAATTTTGAAAAAAAAATAGTTTTTACTGTTTGCTATAAAAAATATCCCCCCAAAAAAAATGTAAAATAAAATGTCTTCATCAGTTTAGGTCGATATGTATTCTTCTACATATTTTTGTTAAAGAAAATCTCAATAAGCGTATATTGATTGGTTTGTGCAAAAGTTATAGCGTCTACAAAATAGGGGATAGATTTATGGCATTTTTATATATTTTTTTGTTTTTGCTAGTAATGGTGGTGCTTTGCGATTTTTTTTTTTTTTTTTTTTTTTTTTTTTTTTTAGCATGACTACAACATTGCGGCAGACAGATCAGACACTTTTGGGACCAGTGAAATTTATACAGTGATCAGGGCTATAAAAAATGCACTGATTACTGTGTAAATGTCACTGACAGGGAAGGGGTTAACACTAGGGGGCGATCAAGGGGGCAAATGTGTTCCCTGGGAGGTGTTTCTAGCTGTGGGGGGGATGGGACTCACTGGAGGAGGAGAGAGATCGCTGTTCCTAATTACTAGGAACAGCAGATCTTTCTCTCTAACTCCCCTGTCAGAACAGGGATCTGTCTGTTTACATTGACGGTAGCAGCCATGCGCATCGGGTCCCCCGCCGTGCAGCGGTCGCGCGTCGGCTATGGATCTTAAAGGAGCCGACATACCAGCACGGCGATTCGTGGGAAAGAGCCGACCTGCTGCAGTATGATGGCGGCTGGTCGGCAAGTGGTTAAATTGGTGCAACTCTGACTTTGCGGTGCCGCACCGATTTCAATAAAAGGTTCCTGGGCTATTTTTCGGAATTTCAGGTGCGACGTACATAGACATCTATGCATGAAGTCGGACAGGTGTCAGGCAAGTCGCATCTGAAAGGTGCAGAGAGGTGCACCGAATGGAAATTTTGGTACTGAAAATGCAGGATGCACTGGACTGAAAACTGAAAATGACAGTTTTTGTATAAAATTGGATTATATTCGACTTTAATATCATAAATTTAAATGAATATGAATTTATTGTTGGCCATTATCAGCACCTTAAGTGCAAGAAAAGCTCAAGAAAAATGCATCCCTTTAAATTCTATGTATGTCTTTATACTGGTCCATTGCACTTTCGCTGTGGTGTTAAGAATCTTGCCTGCTGCATTTTTGGTCAGTTAATAAAAATGCACCTCCCCGTTGAAATGCATTGAAAACACATCAATAACGCACCTGTGTTACGTTTTTGATATGGTTTTTGAGTTGCATGACCTATAAAAAACACACACAAGCACAGTAAAATCATGGAAAATCACAATAAAATCATGGCAAAATCGTGTGTGTTTTCGGTACCAATTTTCTTTTCTTTTTTCCTTTCTCTTTATCAGCAAAATGCTGAAAAAGGCAATTTTCGGCGCATCTTTACCTGAAGTCACACTGACCTGTGGCTTTGAAATCGTGCCACGTCAAGTGAACGGGGGCTATGATTATATCAATATATCCAGGGCTTTTTTGTTTTCAGGGAATAGGTGCAGGAACTCCACCCCCCTCCCCCCAAACAGCAGTTAATGGTGGATATGGCCAAATTGCAGCAGGAGGATCTTAAAGGGGCAATATATTGCAGCAGTGTGTTATGTACAGCGTTCAGGGTTGCTCTATGAACAGAGTTCAGGGAGGCACTATATACCAAGTGCAGAGTTCAGGGAGGCACTATATACCAAGTGCAGAGTTCAGGGAGGCACTATATACCAAGTGCAGAGTTCAGGGAGGCACTATATACCAAGTGCAGAGTTCAGGGAGGCACTATATACCAAGTGCAGAGTTCAGGGAGGCACTATATACCAAGTGCAGAGTTCAGGGAGGCACTATATACCAAGTGCAGAGTTCAGGGAGGCACTATATACCAAGTGCAGAGTTCAGGGAGGCACTATATACCAAGTGCAGAGTTCAGGGAGGCACTATATACCAAGTGCAGAGTTCAGGGAGGCACTATATACCAAGTGCAGAGTTCAGGGAGGCACTATATACCAAGTGCAGAGTTCAGGGAGGCACTATATACCAAGTGCAGAGTTCAGGGAGACACTATATACCAAGTGCAGAGTTCAGGGAGGCACTATATACCAAGTGCAGAGTTCAGGGAGACACTATATACCAAGTGCAGGGTTCAGGGGTGCGCTACATACGGAGTTCAGGGGTGCGCTACATACGGAGTGCAGGGTTCGGGGGTGCGCTACATACGGAGTGCAGGGTTCGGGGTGCGCTACATACGGAGTGCAGGGTTCGGGGGTGCGCTACATACGGAGTGCAGGGTTAGGGGGTGCGCTACATACGGAGTGCAGGGTTCGGGGTGCGCTACATACGGAGTGCAGGGTTCGGGGGTGCGCTACATACGGAGTGCAGGGTTCGGGGTGCGCTACATACGGAGTGCAGGGTTCGGGGGTGCGCTACATACGGAGTGCAGGGTTCGGGGGTGCGCTACATACGGAGTGCAGGGTTCGGGGGTGCGCTACATACGGAGTGCAGGGTTCGGGGGTGCGCTACATACGGAGTGCAGGGTTCGGGGGTGCGCTACATACGGAGTGCAGGGTTCGGGGGTGCGCTACATACGGAGTGCAGGGTTCGGGGGTGCGCTACATACGGAGTGCAGGGTTCGGGGGTGCGCTACATACGGAGTGCAGGGTTCGGGGGTGCGCTACATACGGAGTGCAGGGTTCGGGGGTGCGCTACATACGGAGTGCAGGGTTCGGGGGTGCGCTACATACGGAGTGCAGGGTTCGGGGGTGCGCTACATTTGGAGTGCAGGGTTCGGGGGTGCGCTACATACGGAGTGCAGGGTTCGGGGTGCGCTACATACGGAGTGCAGGGTTCGGGGGTGCGCTACATTTGGAGTGCAGGGTTCGGGGGTGCGCTACATTTGGAGTGCAGGGTTCGGGGGTGCGCTACATTTGGAGTGCAGGGGTTGGGGGTGCGCTACATTTGGAGTGCAGGGGTTAGGGGTGCGCTACATACGGAGTGCAGGGGTTAGGGGTGCGCTACATACGGAGTGCAGGGTTTAGAGGTGTGCTAAATATGGTGGAGTTTAGGGGTGCACTACATACAGAGTGCAGGGTTTAGGGGTGTGCTACAGCCCTCATCTCTCCAGTTACACCCTCCCACCAGAAAAAACCCTTCCTTGCATCTCACACTATATTAGCACAACGGTTTATGAAATGCACAATTTTAGTAAAAGATACACTAAAGTAAATTTTAGGGCACATACACACAATATGTTACCCAATTTTTTTGTAAAATGTTAAAGATAAGGTTGCGCTGAGTAAATAGATACCTAACATTTCAAGCCTTAAAATTGCATGTGTAGGTGAAACAGCAACAAACTTTGGTACCCTATATTTTCTATAGGCCATGCTTTAAAAGCCCCTACAGGTCATCAGTTTAGGGTTACCCAGGAATAATGGGCCTAGAATTATTGATCTCACTCCAGTGTGTACAGCAATATGTAACGCATAGCGCAATCAAAATTTTCATGTGTGCGCTCTGCCATTTACATTCGTACAAGCATGTATGTGAGGGGGGGGGGGGATCAAATAATGGGAATGTGATTTTAAGTGCTTGGGTGTAAAGTTCATTTTTTTTTTTTTTTACTTTTTTTTCGTACTAAACTTTTTTTTTTTAATCACAGGGGACAAAAAGTCCCTTATGTGATGCATTTTTTGGTAACAAGTTCTCTTTAATTAGACCTCAGGGGTCTAAAAGACCCCTGAGGTCTCACCTGTCCTCCAGTGATGCTAAAGGAACGTGGATCGCACTGCATGGGGAAAGTGACACCAGGACCTGGAAGTGACACTGTACACTGCCTGCACATGGATACAGGGGACACCAGCGCATCCCCGTGCGGGAAAACCCAGACCACACATGGGTGTAAGCTTCCGCACGCTGTGTGAATGAGGCCATATGCTTTTCCTCTATTTTAACCCCCAAGTAAGGACAGGAACAAGAGTTTATACTTGACCCATATTGTTATAAGCAGTGCTCCTATGAGTAAGATCCAAAGTGAAGTAGTCATAAAAACAGGCACTTGTTGTAACCATGGAATGATGATCCAACAATGTTTATTCCATAATAGATATGATGAGCTGATGCAAAGTCTAAAAATCAGCTGGGAAACAGGTATAAAAACAATGATGTAATAGACAGATAAAAGTTATTCAACGTTACCACAGGTGACCTCCGATGGGGAAGAGGGATGAACAGACATCCGGGGTGCTCGCTGGTATCACATGGGGGGGGGGGGGCACTAATGCCCATGTTGAAAAGGATGGAAATCCGGTCCCAAGGAGCCAAGAGGCTGTAAAACATGGTGATATAGCCGGGTCCAAGATGGATAAAGCCACTAAGAGCGGGAGGATAGAGGGCTGTGTATATCCGGACTGGGAATGTCTGAGGTTGCCTGGATGTGGCCAAATCACGGGCTCAGTGGGTCAGACCACTCGGTGGTGACACCACAACTGAGGGGAACCGGGAGAGCAGAGCCAAGAGCGATCGACGCGCCTGGAGTGATGTCAGTGCTGCACCGGAGACAGAGGAAGGGACGTCTGTGGTCATATTGTGGAACGCAAGCTGTGCTGTTGCCGTGGCTTACATGTTTTTTTGCATGCACTTTGTCAACGTGCAAAGGGACGTTGACAAAGTGCAATGCGCGCGAAACACGTAAGACCCACGGAACTTTGGCAAAGTGAATGTGCGCGAAACATGTAAGTCCAAAGGGACTTTGACCAAGTGCATGCACGCAGAACATGTAAGTCCAAAGGGACTTTGACAAAGCGCATGCACACGAAACATGTAAGGCACGGCAAAAGCACAGCTTGCGTTCCACAAGCTGACCATAGATGTCCCTTCCTCTGTCTCTCTAGCGCAGCACTAACATCACTTCAGGCGCGTTGGTTGCTCTTGGCTCTGCTCCTCCGGTTCCCCTCAGTTGTGGTGTCACTACCGAGTGGTCTGACCTGCTGAGCCCGTGATTTGGCCACATCCAGGCAACCTCAGACCTTCCCAGTCCGGATATACACAGCCCTCTATCCTCCCGCTCCTAGTGGCTTTATCCATCTTGGACCCGGCTATATCACCATTTTTTTACAGCCTCTGTGCTCCTTGGGACCGGATTTCCATCCTTTTCAACATGGACATTAGTGCCCCCCATGTGATACCAGCGAGCACCCGGATGTCTGTTCACCCCTCTTCCCCATCTGAGGTCACCTGTGGTAATGTTGAATAACTTTTATCTGTCCATTATATCATTGTTTTTATACCTGTTTCCCAGCTGATTTTTAGACTTTAGTTTTAGACTTTGCATCAGCTCATCATAGCTATGATGGAATACACATTGTTGGATCATCATTCCATAGTTACAAGTGCCTGTTTTTATGACTACTACACTTTGGATCTTACTTATAGAGTGCTGCTTATAGTTCTTTTTATTTGTTTCACATTATTTTTGTGTTGTGACAGCTGTACTGACTTTGATCGTTATCAACCACAGATTGTTTACATCACAGCTACATCCAACCATACATGACCCAGTCCTTTGTAGCGCTTCAGGATATTTTTTGTTTCTCTTTCATATTGTTGTTTGATCATTTGATACATACAGGTAACAAGTTGACAATGAAATGAAGACTGATTATGTATGCACTGATACCTTCTGTTTATTTTGTAGAAAAAGAACAATCAATAAATAGACAAGGAGTGGTACAAGAGGATGTGCAGCCGACAGGTATGTATAAAATGTAATTCTTAACTGCATTTTCCAGGTCTGTTATTCAAAATGCAGTGAAATGATTCAGTCAGGATAACAGCCAGGCAACTAGTATTTCAGTACAAGCAGCCTCCATTGCTTTTGTTTTGTAAAAATTGCCACAAATCTTTTGGTATATGTTTATTATTTTTTTTTTGTTAGTTTATTCCTTCCAACTATTGGATTCTAGGCACAGGCTCTATATTGAGTAGAATGAACAGCTTCTCCATTAGCACCCTCTGGTGGCATTCTGGATGTACTGCTTCACAAAGACCTTTGAAGGGGAATATAGCACTTTGGGGTGATCGTGTCAAGTCAACCATCCCATTTTTTGCCACAAGTTACCCTTCCTACTAAAGAACAAGTCTCAACTAAACTTTTTATACTCTTATTTAACCGTTTAGGGGACCAAATCCACCCGCTATCGCTAGGCATTGTGCTCAGACAGCCTTGGTCTCCTGGGGAATTGGGTAAAAGTAGAAAAAAAAAAGTAATTCTTCCTCAGTGTTAGTTCACCTTTACAGAAAAAATATATGGACGGGACCAAAACGATTCTGGTCTGTTAGTGCCTGCCCTGTAAATAGTTCTGGGCAGTCCCAGAAGCGCTGCACAGAGAAGAGGGAGAATACCCAGGATTTCAAATGCCTGGACTGACTACGTGGGCACTGACAGATCAGCATTCCTGGAGGTAAGCACAGCGGGGACCAGGGAGGTGGGAAGGTTGTACGGTGTTCACCTTTTCCTATTTTCAGGTAAAGTTGAAGTAACACTTTGGTGTTGATTTACTAAAACTGGAGAGTGCAAAATCTGGTACAGCTGTGCATGGTAGCCAATCAGATTCTAACCAGCTTGTTCAATTAAGCTTTGACAATAAAACCTGGAAGCTGGTTGGCTTCTATGCATAACTGCATCAGATTTTGCACTCTCCAGCTTTAGTAAATCAATGTCATTTAGACAGTTTTTAGGTACAACAATAAAGTATGCTAAAAATAAACTTGCCCTTTAAATCTCTTAATGGCAATGTTGTATAGTTTTAGCAGCTCTCCAGAAATAACAACGACAGCAGTTTAATTGTATATAGTGTTATGAGATGATGTCCTGCAATCTTTGGTAACCTGCCTATATGTGAGGTGCTCATAGTCAGAGCACTACTCTCAATAAATAACATACTGAACAAGGGGTAACTCTCATGGTAACCTCTTTGTAAACCAACTAACTTAAAGTGATTGTAAAGGCAGAAGTTTTTTTTTTTACCTTAATGCATTCTATACATTAACCCCCCTGGCGGTATTCCCGAGTTTGGCTCGGGGTGGAATTTCAGTACCACTAGCGGTAACCCCCGAGCCAGACTCGGGATCGCATTGCAGGATACAGGGAGAGTTACTTACCTTGTCCCCTGGATCTTGAGATGTCTCCCCGCTGTGTGTGCGAGCTGTCTCCTCGCTCGATTCACACAGTGCCGAGTGCCGATGAGCTCTGTTCCCTGCGATGTTGCGATGCACGGGAGCGGAGATCGGCGCCAAATTCAAAAAAAGTAAAAACACAAAATACATACAATATTCTGTAATCTTACAGATTACAGTACTGTATACTAAAAAAATACATATCCCCATTTGTCCCTAATGGTCTGTCCAGTGCCCTGCATGCACTTTTATATTATAAATACTGTTTTTTTCTGCCTGGAATTTGGAGATTATCCATAGCAATCAAATAGTGTCCCTTTATGTCAAAAGGGGTTTTAGACCAGCTAGAAAACAGCGATAATAAATTAGAATCACTTGCAGAATTGAGCGATAGCGATTTGTGGGGAAATTTGTCATTAAACACAAAATCTAATGACAGCGACAATTCTGCAACTGAGCAAATTTCTTGTTTTTGATTTGATTACATTATGGAATAATTTTTATTATTATTATATTATTATTTGTTATAATTATTTATAGTTATTTATTATATTATAATTTGTGATTTTGTGTTTTAAACTTTATCATACCCAGAATGTCTACTAGACTCTTGTTTGGACAGATTTAAGTGAGTTATTCCTAAGAATTACAGGCCTACAATATAAAACGCCAAATTTCCATGCAAAATAATTGTACCGCTTTCAGCACCTAAAATCAGAAATAATCATACCGCCAGGGAGGTTAAGATAAAAAACCTTCTGTGTGCAGCAGCCCCCCTTAATACTTAACTGAGCCCAATCTTCCTCCAGTGATGTGCACAAGAGCCTCAGCTGTCAGCGACTCTCCCTCATTGGCTGAGACAGCAGTGGGAGCCAGTGGCCTCCAATGCTGTCTCAGCCAATGAATGAGGAGGGAGAGTCCCCGGACAGCCGCCGCTCTCATGCAATATCACTGGAGGAAGATCGGGCGAGAGAGGGGGAGGGCCGAGAAGCGGCTCCATGTCTGAATAGACACACAGAGCAGGGGCTCAGTAGCGAGCACATATACACATGGGTGAAAAAATGCTGCGTTTGTAGCCATGTAACTTTTTTTTTTTTTTTTTTTAAACTGATCTGTACACAGATGCATTGTTGTCTATGGAATGATGCACACAGCTGCATAAAGACTCATTAACATCATTAATAAATTATTATGTCCATGTGGAAGAGGCCTAAGAGACCTATAACACAGGCAATCTGATCAGGTCCACCTGTTTTTCAGGCGTATCTGATTGGATGGTCCATGCATCCAAATGGACGTGTGTCTGTTTACACCCATCTACCCCCGAGTCCGATAAGACCTGTCTTCTTCCGTTTGGGCATACTGGATCAGAGGAAGCCATGTGTAAACGGACAGCAGAGTCTGATTACTCCTGACCGCCCATAGAGCAAATATTTTTATATCATAAATATAAAAGATTATTTCTATATTTATTTTTATTTTCACTTTCATCTTCATTTTTACCTCATTTCCATTCCTCTTTTGACTTTTACTTTTATTCTTATCTTTATTTTTCATATCTATTTTTATTTGCATTTTTTATCCTAAGGGCTCTTTCACACGGGGCGGATCAGTGCAGATCCGCCCCGTGGATAGCCGCTTGCTCAGCGGGGATCGCCGGAGCGATCTCCGCTGAGCAGAAGATGACAGGTCCGTCTCTGCACTCCGTGCAGGGACGGACCTGTCAGAGCGCCGCTCTCCCCTATGGGAGATCGGGTGACGACGGACCGTAGAGTCCGTCGTCACCCGATCCGCTCTGCAGACGGATGAAAAAATTGGGTTTTCCTCCATCTGCAGAAACGGAGCAGAGCGGGCACGGACGAGAGCGGGTGTCAGCGGATGCTCATCCGCTGACACCCGCTATCCCATAGGGATACCTGTATGTCCGTTTTTCATCCAAAAACGGAAGGATAAAAAAACGGACATACGGTCCGTCCGTGTGAAAGAGCCCTTATTCTCACTTCCATCTTCATTTCCCCATTTTTTTTTTGTACAATTTGCACCATTCATCATCATCATCATCACTCATTCACATTCTTTATTTTTACCACTTTCCAGTCTTATATTCATTTTCACTTTACATTTTTCACTCCCGTACATCCTTTTTCTTCTCTTTTTTCCACATTCCACTTCATTGTTCCCACGTAACAGCCTAGGATGATCAACTACAATCAGGGATCTCCAAACTACGGCCCTCCAGCTGTTGCAGAACTACACATCCCATGAGACATCTTAAGACTTTGACATTCGCAGACATGACTAGACATGATGGGAATTGTAGTTCCTGAACTGGAGGGCATTTAATTTTGAGACCCCTAAACTACATACACCTGCCAGTTCTTATGAGTTACTATCAATGATGCTTTTATACTCCCCCCCCCCCCCCCCCCCCCCCCCCCCCCCCCCCCCCCCCCCCCCCCCCCCCCCCCCCCCCCCCCCCCCCCCCCCCCCCCCCCCCCCCCCCCCCCCCCCCCCCCCCCCCCCCCCCCCCCCCCCCCCCCCCCCCCCCCCCCCCCCCCCCCCCCCCCCCCCCCCCCCCCCCCCCCCCCCCCCCCCCCCCCCCCCCCCCCCCCCCCCCCCCCCCCCCCCCCCCCCCACACACACACACATGGGATCTCCATCCATATGACTAAGCTCTGGGGGGCAGTGTGAAACGCATTAGAGGCGAGACCTGGTGGGAGCCCAGGCTGAGGTTGTCTCTTTCACCATCACACAACCCCATGGATGTGCGGCACCAGGGTTTCCTCCTTCCTTTCTTGAGCGCCCATAGAGCAGAGTCTGTCTGTGTTCGCTCTGTATAAACTGACAGACACAGACCTGTCATCGTCGACCCCCCCCCCCCCCCCCGCGCTCTGCTCTGACCAGCAGGGGTTATGTTTGCAGATCACAAACCACCCATGTGAAAGGACTCTAACAGTGAACCTCTCTTAATTGCCCCCCTTCTGGTCTGTTTAATATAACTGAAAGGGTTTTGTTTAAATGGAACTAAACCCTCCTATCGTTTTCAGACAAGGAATCTGCCATCTGTCTGTTTGTCTGTTTAACCGCTTGCCACCCACCCACCGTCAAATGACGGGGGGACGGTGCGGCTCTTGTTCTGGGTGGACATCATATGACGGCGCACCTGAACGGCTGCTCCCGCTAGGACACGGTGTGACCCAGATCTCTGTAAAGATGCCCACCAGTGCTGCCTATCAGTTCCCACCAGTGCCACCCATCAGTGCTGCCTATCAGTGCCCATAAGTGCCTCATCAGCGCACATCAGTGAAGGAGAAAAATTACTTATTTACACAATTTACTGACAGAAACTAAGTAAACTTTTTTTTTTTTTTTTTTTCAAAATTTTCGGATATTATTTTAATTTTTTTAAATAAAAAACCCAGCTGTGATTACATACCACTAAAAGAAAGCTCTATTTGTGTGAAGAGAATTTGAAAAAAAATTCACATGGTTACAGTGTTGCATGACTGCGCAGTTGTCATTCAAAGTCATTCAAAGTGTGACAGCGCTGAAAGCAGAAAATTGGCCTGGGCAGGAAGGGGGTGAAAGTGCCCTGTAGGCAAGTGGTTAATCTTCAACTGTCATGATGCTGCACATGTGATCAGTTCTGACACCAGATATTTGATGGTTTGACCGTTGGGTTTGGATCACAACCAATATGACCATTAGATTCACGGCACATGCCCAGAATGTAACTGTTTTTTTAAACTGTTAAATCGATGGGTTTGGATCCGCTTTAAATCCATTTGATAGGTGTAAACTAAAGAATACCTGTTGATTACGCCAGAATTTTGGTGAGCTGGTGAAAATAAAGGAAACTCCTGAAAATGTTTGTTCTTGGGTATAGATATTCTTTAAGATAATTTCATATTATATGCCCCCACTACATTGACTTAGTGCTTGTATAATTGCTGATAGAAGAAAACTGATTGTGCATTTCCCTTTTATTTTTTTAGGGTTGAAGGTCTGGTCGGATCCTTTCTCCAGGAAGTGAAATGGCGGCTGCCCAATGATGTAATGGTCTTCTAGGCTTGGTCTTCGGTTGTGATAGAAACATGCTCACTATGGATTTTGTACATATAATAAATACAGATTTAATTTCTCTGATGGAATTAATAATGTAAATATGTTTAAAAATATGTATAAAGAGTGTAAAATAAGAAGTAAGAGGCGGTAGATCCAGGATACAATGGTATAAATAAAGGACATTTGTACACAATATACTTGTCTGTCTGTTACATAGTAGGTGAGGTTGAAAAAAGACACAAGTCCAACCTGTTGCCGGGACAATGACGCTAAGGCTGCATTCACACTTGATTTTAAATCGCTGCAAAACGTGGGACATGTTTGCGATGCCATTACTTCTTAAAACTCCCCCAATTGCGCCGTGGTAAATCTGCAATCGCAACGCGCTATGCTTGTCTCTCAAAAAGGAACATGAGCTTCTTTTGGGGCGACAGGGTTGCGATTGCAACTTGGTTTACCACACGACAATCATGATGCCATTAAGAAGTAATGACATCGCAGATGCATCACGTGTTTTGCAGCGATTTGAAATCATGGGTCAACAGTTCTGCTGTCACCAATGCTAGCTTACCTCTAGGGAGCTCCTGACCTCATATAGGCACAGGCAAAGCTTCTGAAAAAATTCCATGTTTTAAGCTTGGTGGTGAGTATTACTTTTCCTTCTCACACAAAATTGCATCAGATATCTTTTTTCATGTTAACCTCCCTAGCGGTAATACCAAAAGTGTGGCTCGGGGTTACATTTCAATACCATTAGCGGTAACCCCTAGACACTCTCTGGATTGCATCGCAGTATTCTGGCAGAGGTTACTTACCTTGTCCCCAAGATCCTGAGATGTCTCCCTGCTGTGTCCTCCACCCGATGCTCTGTGTTCCAGGCCCTGTTCCCTGCGAGCATCGCAACGCACGAGGACGGAGCCGGCGGGAATTTCAAATAAGTGAAAAAAACAGAACAAATGCAGTACACTGCAATCTTACAGATTACATTACAGTATCAAATTATTTCACCTCCCTTTTGTCCCTAATGCTTTGTCCAGTTCCCTGCATGCAGTTTTATATATATTATATATATATATATATATATATATATATATATATATATATTATATATATATATATATATATATACTGTTCTTTCTGCCTGGAAACTTGAGACTATCCATGGCAACCAAAAAGCGTCCCTCTACATCAAAAGTGTTTTTTTTGACCAGCTAGAAAACAGCGATAGTAAATTAGAATCACTTGCAGAATTAATTTTATTATTATTTATTTATATATATTATAATTTACAATTTTGTGTTTCAAACTTTATCATACCCGGGATGTCTACTAGACTCTTGTTTGGACAGATTTAAGTGAGTTATTCCTAAGAATTGAAGGGCTACAATATAAAACGCCAAATTTCCATGCAAAACAATGTAACGCTTTGAGACGCAAAAATCTGACAATCATACCGCTGGGCAGAGGGCAAAAGACCAAGTCAACAGCATTGCCTGCTATCTCCCTGCAGCTGATCTTTCCTTGCCACGTCTTGTTCTGCATTGTGTGTCTGGGTGGAGGTGGCCATCTTGGTAGAGGCAGGGCTTTGCTTCCTCAGGTCAGAGCCTCAGGCAAGGAAAACAATGATCAGCACAGTATTGAGATCACCAAATCTCCTAAGACTAGCAGTTAGAGGCAGCAGTGCCTTAGATTTCACACTGCACATATAAGGGAGTAAGCATGGGATTGCGTAGGCGTAGTCACTGAGATATTAGACTTTAATAAGCCATCCCCAATATTCAGTGTAATTTAGCTATGCCCAGGTCCAGTCTTTGTGATATCTTCCGCTTTCTAAAGTTAGGCGGTATGGTGCGTGTTCAGAAGAGACACTGGTGGATATTAGGAGCCGGTTAACACCGGGAATTGCACAGGAACACACTGTAAGGTTCTGCGATTTACAGGCAGTTCTGTGCAGTGCAATTTCAGCCCATTCATTTTGAATGGCCTGAAGATGCACCACATCAAAAGTAGTGCATACACTACTTTTGGAAACATTTGTACCATGCGATCCAGAGCAGGCACCTGGACTGTTAGGGGTGTCATTAACTTAATATTGACACCCGCTGTAGATTGTAGCTAGTACAGGTCCCCATGATTTCTAAAGGCAGCCCTGCTTGGCACTCAATTTCTTACAAACATTTTTCAGTATACTAGACTCAAAAGGTTGCCTACCCCAGGTTTGGGTTACCTGCCTTCAATTTATCCATTGGTATATACACTATATTGTCAAAAATAGTGGGGCACTTTAATGGAATCCAAGGCTGACCGTACACTATACAATCCTTCTTTTTTTTTTTTTTTTTTTTTTTTAGATTTACCAAAACTGTATAATATGAGGTCAAACTTAAACACTTTCAATTCGTATGCAATCAGGCAGGACCTTGTACTACTTAGTTGATGGTAAATCTAAAGGAAATTGTATAATGTATGGCCAGCTTTAGTTTGTAGGGTTCATATTTGAGTTGGCCCACCCTTTGCAGCTAAAACAGTTTAAACTCTTCTGAGAAGGCTGTCCACAAGGTTTAGGAGTGTCTATGGGAATGTTTGACCATTCTTCCAGAAGCGCATTTGTGAGGTCAGGCACTGATGTTGGGCGAGAAGGCCTGGCTTGCAGTCTCCGCTCTAATAATGTGTGTAAAGTGTACTGTAAGGCAGCTACAAAAATTAATAACAAAGGTGTTCTATCATGTTGAGGAAAATAGGTGTGTAGGCGCTGCAACCTTCCTTCATCTAGAATCCTTCCTATCAGGTTGAGGTCAGGACTCTACAGGCCAGTCAAGTTCCTCCACCCCAAACTCGCTCATCCATGTCTTTATGGACCTTAATTTGTGCACTGGTCCAAATCATTTGGTGGAGGGGGGATTGTGGTGTGGGGTTGTTTTTCATGGGTTGGGCTTGGCCCCTTAGTTCCAGTTAAGGGAACTCTTAAGGTGTCATCATACCAAGACATCTTAGACAATTTCATGCTCCCAACTTTGTGGGAACAGTTTGGCCCCTTTCTGTTCCAACATGACTGCACAAAGCAAGGTTCATAAAGACATGGGTGGAGGTGGGGGTGGAGGAACTTGACTGACCTGCAGAGAGTCCTGACCTCAACCTGATAGAACACCTTTGGGATGAATTAGAGCGGAGACTCTGCATCAGGCCTTCTTCACCTCACAAATGCTCTTCTGCAAGAATGTTCAAACATTCCCATAGACACGCTCCTAAACTTTGTGGACAGCCTTCCCAGAAGAGGTGAAGCTGTTATAGCTGCAAAGGGTGGACCAACTCAATATTGAACCCTACGGACTAAGACTGGGATGCCATTAAAATTCATGTTCGTGTAAAGGGATGTGTCCTAATACTTTTGACAATATGGAGTAACTCCCAACATGGTGCTTTCATAGATTAGGATTAGGACCAAATGTTGTGCAACTTAAAAACCTGTTTATATTGAAAATTGTTTGGAGTTCTTTTTATTTTTTATTTTTTTTAGCTGGCTAACTGGTACGCATACTTGGAAAAGTTTAGTTTTACTAGTTATTTGCACAGTTGGTTATCTCATGTCGCTTTGAAAATTGCTACATTGAACTAATTAGATAAGACTTATCTATTCTATGGGTTTGTAACTTCAGTATTAAGCATGTTTTCTCTTTGATGTTTCTGGTATTTTGCCCACACTGCTGTGTTTTCTGAGATGTAAAAGTGTTGTACTGAAAAATTTGATCACCACTGGGTTTTTTATGTTTTGCGAAAAAATAGCAAACATTTTGAAAAAGAAAAACAATATTTTTTCCTTTCTTTTATAAAACATATCCAATAAAACATTTTAAAAATTTTATTTATTTATACATTTAGGCCAAAATGTATTCTGCTACATGTTTTTGGTAAAAAAAAAACAATAAGTGTATATTGATTGCATTGCGTGAGATACACTATATTGTCAAAAGTATTGGGACACCTGCCTTTAATGTCATCCCAGTCTTAGTCTGTAGGGTTCAATATTGAATTTGCCCACCCTTTGCAGCTATAACAGCTCCAACTCTTCTGAGAAGGCTGTCCACAAGGTTTAGGAGTGTGTCTATGGGAATGTTTGACCATTCTTCCAGAAGCGCATTTGAGAGGTCAGGCACTGATGTTGGACGAGAAGGCCTGGCTCACAGTCCCCGCTCTAATAATGTGTGTAGAGTGTACTGCTTTTATTAACAGATCTCTACGTTTCTCATCCTTGCTTTGCAGTGATGAGAAATTGACAGATTTCTCCCTCTGTACAGAGCATCTCTATTGTTTACCAACACAGGGCTCTGGGCTGTGATTGCACACAGCCGATTGCTCAGCAGGTCCCAGCCATTAATCATTGTCCGGGACTTGCTAATAGGCTCCTGCTGTGTACAGTCACAGCATACACCCGCCCTAAACCCAGAAGTAGGCAGCGACGTACAGGTACACCACTTTGCCTACAGAGGCCGTTCATCCGCAATACATTGCAGGTGTGCGAAAAGCAATTAAAAAACTGTAGCTGCTGACTTTTAATAAACTCACTCAGCTGTCCAGGGATCCAGCGCTGCCCTCACTAGAGCCAGTTATTCACCGGTCTTCAGGTCCCCGGTGCCGGCATGTTAACTGTGGGCAGCCCACTGTGACTCCTTGCGGCTTTACATCTGGCTGTCCACTGCACATGCGCAAGCTGCACACGAGTGGCCCAGAAATCTGCATGCAGGGATGGGGGAAGAACTGCTGCTCGGATCACCTAGGAGATCTGAGCGGAGGTGGGAATGGGTACCTGTCAAAACTAGGTATCCATTACCCTCCACCACCCCCAAAAAACTTCCAAATGTGGCAGGGGAGGAAGAGAAAGAGTGGAAGTTCTCCTTTTGGGTGAAGTTCTGCTTAAGGAACCAGGTTTGGCACAAGGCCCTTCAGCCCACTATACTCAAAGGTCTTGATAAGTTTCTGTCCTGTTGGCAGGTGGAGGTCCCAGAGCTGGGAAGATGTTTGGGAATATCCCCTGCAGCACCTGGTTTCGGCCAGGGATACGGAAATACAATTCAAAATTCTTTACAGAGTCTACCTTACTTCCAAAGGATTACATTTTTAGTATAATTATTAGTATTTTTAGCATAAGACTTTTTTAGACTGAAATTTCTTGATGCCTTTGTTCTTTTACAACCATCTCGGTACCCTTGTCCATTGACATTTGTATATTAGGTCTGGTCCATCTACTAGCTACCTCCGGGGTCATGAGAATTTTGATAGGCCTGTTATTATTTTGTGCTCGTAAGTCTATACTCCTTAGATTGAAATCTCCTCAGGCCCCTACTTTAGACTTCTGGAAGTCCGTTGTTAATAAAATGCTACCATTGTACAAGTTCACATATGAATCAAGAGGATGCCCCAGGAGTTCGGGGATACTGTCGTCTCAATGGTAGTGCCCCCCTAATTCATTCTGACTTGCTACTTTTTATCTTACGTGGGGGGTAAGCGATTTTTCGTGGGCTATTTGTCAGGGCAATGGCTGGTTTTAGCACTTCATCTTGGCACCATGGTTGATATGGAGTCATGGTGATTGAAGCACATTATTTGTATTATTACATTGTAGTAATAAATGAAATAGTTTGACTTACCATAATGCAGAATCAGTGGGGGCCCTGAGCGTGTCACTTGCCACTGTCCCCTGCCACCAGATGCAGCTTGTGACTTGCCGTGCCCCCTGCCACCAGATGTGGAATATCACTTGCCATGCTGCCTGCCATCAGATGTGGATTGTTACTTGCCACGCTATCTGCTACCCAGGGGCGGACTGACAACTCATGGGGCCCTGGGCAATCGGAGATTATGGGGCCCCCAGGCAATCAGAGATTATGGGGCCACACAGTAAACACGCACAGTATACAATCACACAGTATACACATGCACAGTATACAATCACACAGTATACACAGACATGTTTCTATTGGATGAGAAGGTACTGGAGAGGTGGGGCAGCTATAATCTCTGGATTTTTAGAGCAAAAGGATGCCGGTAAGGGACATTTCAGAGACAAATGTAAAAAAACACAGATTTTTACATACTGACCCTGGTTTTACTGAGGCTGGCAACCCTGATGGGGCCCCCTAGTGGCCCAGGGCCCTCGGGCACTGCCCGAGTGGCCGAATGGTCAGTCCGCCCCTGCTGCTACCAGATGTGTATTGTCACTTGCCACGCTGCCTGCCACCAGATGTGAATTGTCACTTGCCATCAGATGTGGATTGTTACTTGCCACGCTGCCTGCTACCAGATGTGGATTGTCACTTGCAACGCTGCCTGCCACAAGATGTGAATTGTCGCTTGACACATCGCCCATCAGTGCCACCAGATGTGAATTGCCACTTGCCACATCGCCCGCCAGTGCCACCAGATGTGAATTGTCACTGCATTGGTGACAGCACTGGTACATTTAGCACAGAGGCAGACCTCTGTGCAGTGGTGGGTTCCAAGTGAAGGCAGGAGAGCGGTGATGCGGGGCGGGCGGTGAGAGATGATGTTTTCTCTCTGCTCCCCGCCACACTTCCGACATTGAGGCTGACAGAACACCGGCTGTGAGGACGGAAGAGCAGTGATGCGGGGGGCGGAGAGAGATGATGTCATCTCTGCTTACCTGCCTGCCTGCTTGCTTCTCTCATCCACCTGGCTCTCATGCCACCCGCCCAGCTCTTTCATGCCCGCCGCAGCCTGACAGCATAGAGGCTACGGCCCGGTTGTGGGCCATAGCCCGTTGATTGGGGACCCTTGAGTTAATTGGCTCCTTGTGGGCAGGGACTGAAGTAAATGTACAAAATATGTAAAGCACTGCATAAATTAGCGGCGCTATGCAAGTGCCTGTAATAAATAAACACTACCACAGAGTTCTTAATCTTATTTATTTTATTTTTTTTCCTGTGAATAAAATATGCCCTGCTATGGTCTGGAGAATTTGTAGAATAAGACATGAATGTCAATAAGACATTCACACTTGCAGTTGGGGTGGCGGTAAAACTATTTATGAGTCGCGGTTATACCGACCCCTAATCATTCTCCTTGTAGCTGAAAAGGCAATGACCTGGGGTGTACACATGCTGTAACCACCGTGCTTTGCTTCATGGAAGGAATTGAACCCCCTGTCACATTTGGCGGGTGGTAGTTCAAGTGAATAGGGCCAAACGGCTGCAGCTTGGTGTTGTGGCATTTAGGGGGTAAAAAAAAGGCAGGGAGGAGGCAACATATCACCACCTGTTAAACTACCTCCAAAAAGCGATTTGAGCCTGGATCGATTTTCTGAGGAGAATCAGTCTTTGCCACCAGTGTGAAGGCCAGGCCTTAGGTAGCTGACTGCTGGGATGTGTACAGCCTTGTGTTATGTGTCTGTAAGAATGAATGTTTTTAAGAGCTGAACTCCATCTAAAGAACAAATGAATGGCCCAATAAAAGATAAAATAAAAACAACAGACATATTTTGCTGTTTTTTCTTTTTCAATCAGAAACTGCAGTACTTCTTTTCTGCCACAAGATGTCTTCAGTTTTCCAGATTGAATGACATCCAGCGTCATTCCATCACTTTCTCTGAGCCCAGGCTGTCACAGGCCCACCTCTAGTGTGTGTGACTGCAAATTGAAGGAAAAACAGCACAGTGATGAGTTCCTCTTTCTAAAACCCTGCTCTCTTCCTATCAGCATGTTCCATGTAAGTACATGAACTGACTGGCCCCTTTGCCTTCTCCTACTCTGCCCTGCTGTACAGGGGGCTACGAGAGTCTTCTACCAGCTCATATTCCGAAACTTACATTATTATTTTTTTTTTGTTAATGCAAGCAGTGTACTGACAACACATTGCATTAGTTTGTGTATTTTTATGTTCCTAGAGTTCAGCTTTAAATAAGCAAGAATGAACATAAATTGTAATAAAATCCGATACCATTATCACCAAAAGATGGAGCAAGCAGCAAACTTTTCTCTGGCTTGTGTTTTAATACCATAGCTGAATTTCTATTGCTGCTAGTTAACTTTGTGAGTTTTAAGTAGATAAATGGAAATTCTACCTTAAAATTATTTTTCTTTATTACACTAATTCAGCACACATGCAAGTCTCATATTCCTTCTGATAACTGGTAGGAGCCTATAAAACACAAAATGCAATGTACTGACCAGAGTTTAGTATACACATAAATAGCACACACACACATTCAATAGCCATGCAATAAACCACACATTTATTCTTGAAAAATTTTGTTAGGGATGAATATTGTGTTAAATGTGGACTAAAAATAAAACTTCAATTATCTAAGGTCAGTTATCTAATGCTTTACTGTTCTACTTTATCCTTAAAGCAATATCTTTTATGGCCAAATGATCCACTTTGTAAAGTATAACATACAATGCCTTAAAAAAGTATTCATACCACTTGAAATTCTCCACATTTTGTCATGTTGTAACCAAAAACATAAATGTATTTTATTGGGATTTTATGTTATAGACCAGGGGTCTCTAAACTTTCTAAACAAAGGGCCAGTTTACTGTCCTTCAGACTTTAAGAGGGCGGACTGTAGCCAGTGGCAGTAGAAAAGGTTCCGACGTCAGTGGGAAAAAATAATGTCCCATTGTTTGTTTCAGTGAAAGTAATTGTGGCCCATTATTGGTGTAAGTGGGAGGAAATGTGTCCGATCATTGGTGTCATTGGAAGGAAATGTGTCCGATCATTGGTGTCATTGGGAGGAAATGTTCTCCCTTCATTGGTGGGGAATTGAGGGAAATTATGCCCCATTGTTGGTATCAGTGGATGTAATAGTGCTCCAAGGGCCGGAAAAAAACAAGCCAAGGGCCACATCTGGACCCCGAGCCACAGTTTGGAGACCCCTGTTATAGACCAACACCAAGTGGCACATAATTGTGAAATAGAAGAATAATGATAGATGTTTTTCAAAATTGTTTACAAATAAATATCTGAAAAGTGTGGCGTGTATTTGTATTCAGACCACCTGAGTCAATACTTTATAGAACCACCTTTTGCTGCAATTACAGCTGCAAGTCTTATTGGGGATGTCTCTACCAGCTTTGCACATCTACAGAGTGAAATGTTTGCCCATTCTTCTTTGCAAAATAGCTCAAGCTCTGTCAGATTGGATGGAGAGCATCTGAGAACAGCAATTTTCAAGTCTTGCCACAGATTCTCAATTGGATTTAGGTCTGGACTTTGACTGGGCTATTTTAACACATGAATATGCTTTGATCTAAAGTAAACCATTCCATTGTAGCTCTGGTTGTATGTTTAGGGTCGTTGTCCTGCTGGAAGGTGAACCTCCGTCCCAGTCTCATGTCTTTTGCGGACTCTAACAGGTTTTCATCTAAGATTGCGCTGTATATGTTTCCTGGTGGGGATGGTGTGTTCAGGGTGATGTGCAGTGTTAGTTTTCTGCCACACATAGCGTTTTGCTTTTATACCAAAAAGTTCAATTTTGGTCTCATCTGACCAGAGCACCTTCTTCCACATGTTTGTTGTGTCCCCCACATGGCTTCTCGCAAACAGCAAACGGGACTTGTTATTGCTTTCTTTCAACAATGGCTTTCTTCTTGCCACTTTTCCATAAATGCCAGATTTGTGAAGTGCATGACTAATAGTTGTCCTGTGGACAGATTCTCCCACCTGAGCTGTGGATCTCTGCAGCTCCTCCAGAGTTACCATGGGCCTCTTAGCTGCTTCTCTGATTAATGTTTTCCTTGCCTGGCCTGTCAGCGGACGCTGGACGGTGGACAGCCATGTCTTGGTATGTTTGTAGTTGTGCCATACTCTTTTCATTTTCAAATGATGGATTGAACAGTACTCCATTTGATGTTCAAAGCTTGGAATATTTTTTTATAACCTAACTCTGCTTTAAACTTCTTCACAACTTTATCCTTGACCTGTCTGGTGTGTCCCTTGGCCTTTATGATGCTGTTTGTTCACTAAGTTTCTCTAACAGGGCTTCACAGAACAGCTGTATTTGTACTGAGATTAAATTGCACACATGTGGACTCTATTTACTAATTAGGTGACTTCTGAAGACAATTGGTTCCTCTAGATTTTAGTTAGGGGTATCAGAGTAAAGGTGATTGTGTGATTGGCTCATTGATTTTCCCAGAATTCTACACTGAGATACAAGTCAGATTTTAGGTGAGATACTCTCAAAGGGAAATCATGTTTAAAAGAGATGCAGACCCTGCCACTTAGTAGTAGTTGATTCCTACCTTAAGTTCCCTTTTTTCACCAGGTTGATCACATTTTTCTGAATGGGAGGATCTGGTTCAATAATAATCAGATGATGCACTTGCTGTGTTCTATTGAGGAAAGCTTACATTTCTATTGCAGAGGATGCCTCTGACTTGTATATCTGTAAATCAATAAACCAATCACAAAAGCAAGAAATTACATTTTTGGTGGCGTTCTGCACAAAAAGGTATTTTATAAAAGCATTAAATATAACAAGGTTTGTGAAGCAATTGTATAAGCTATTTTATTTTTTTTATTTGCTATATTTTTTTCCACGGAAGTGGAGTTTTTTTTATAGGCCTGACAGGGTCTCCTTAAAGCCCAACTCCAGTAGCTGATTCACCACTCCAGTCATCCAGCAATGGTCCTCTTCCTTGCTAAATGATGCTCAATGTTATGCAACTCACATTCTGGCTACCTCATCAAACCAGCCTGTACTTACAAGAGAACCCCTGCAGCAGTGGCGTTGCTAGGGGGTGGCTTTTGGGGCTAGAGCCCCATATCTGGGGCCCATAGCCCCGAGTCTCTGCAGGGGTCCCCAAGGGGAGGGGAGGCTCTCTGGGGACCCTGATGTAAGTGGGAGGCTCTCTGGGACCCTGATGCAAGGGGGAGTCTCTCTGGTGACCCTGATGTAAGTGGGGGGCTCTGGGGACCCTGATGCAAGGGGGAGGCTCTCTGGGGACCCTGATGCAAGGGGGAGGCTCTCTGGGGACCCTGATGTAAGTGGGGGGCTCTGGGGACCCTGATGCAAGGGGGAGGCTCTCTGGAGACCCTGATGCAAGGGGGAGGCTCTCTGGGGACCCTGATGCAAGTGAGGAGGCTCTCTAGGGATATATACACACACATGTATATTACTGTATATACATGTGTATGCCCGCCCAAGTGTATGACTTTCTCTACTATGCTGCTATGGGCTCTAGCCCCAGATCTTTTGTAGACCTAGCAACGCCCCTGCCCTGCAGCATTCAGGACCTGGCCACTGGTGGAAGAGTAGGAAGATCAGCAATTCCACAAGTCTGGACTGAAGATCCACAGAAAAAAGACAGGGTAAAATTCCACAGTTCGAAAATATTTGGGAACCTTGGATTAACTACCTGTTAGGGCAGAAGTGTCTGAAGGCACTTCTGGAATCCAAGCTTGGAGTATCATCATCACACCAAACACCTAACTTATCCTTCACTTTACCCTTTTTCCTTTCTTTTTCTTCTTCCTCAACTGCACCCCCAGACTGGTTATCTGGAGCCTGGGAATTCTTCTATTTGGGGGGGGGGGGGTAGGCGCAAAGGCCTTTTCTCAGGCTTCTTTCTGTTTTGAATGTTATCATTGGTTGATATTGATGGATAATCATTCTCTCTATTAGACATTTGTATTTGTTTGTTATGCTTTACCTAAAATATACCAATAACATTTATTGGAATTGAAACGAAAATAAAGACGGGGTCCGGAACCCCGGAGTTGAGCTTTAAATGTACTCTACAAACAGCTAGAATAATTACCTGCCTTAATATCAGGCTCCTGTAATCTTCTGTAAGTTGCAGCCTCAAAAGAAGGAGGGCCAATGATGCAAAGTACGCATGGCCTCCTTTGTGTAGCACTGCTCACTCATTATTCAATCAGAACACATGTTGGGTAGAAAACCAAGCTTTAATTCTTACATGCAATGGAGAAAAGTGAGGTCACCATCCTGTCTGTACTTTCTGGCAGAAGCAGTGATCTTTCTGGATACAAGCCAAAGACAACAAGGTGCCTGACATTTTCAAGTCAACAATGGGAGTCTATTTCTTTCTGAACAGACTTGTTTTAAAGACCAAAGATTTCCTGTCTGGTTACTGGCCCACTAGGCCTAAAAGGGCCTGTGAGGTTGTATATGTGGCAAATGATCAAACTGAATTACATACAATTAAACACAGGTTAGCAGGCCTGAAACCCATACAGTTCTGGCCGCACATTGCATCAGACCTCACATTTCGCCAACCCACCCTGTTCATATTTTTGTGAAAAATAGTGAAATTTTACACCTGGAAATGTATTCGCCAGCATCTTTGCTTGCAATTGTATCATCACCTTATTATAAGAAAATGGTGTCTTTTTCTGGCATTTATATTAAGATGCTGTCTAAAAAAGTTTTAAAACTCCCAAGATACTCATATTTATTCTCTTTTCCACAATATTAATCACTGGAGTTCAGCGGTGCAGCAAAGCTGATTTATTTCCTGACAAATCTTATGAGTTTTGAAGCAAATCCAGCTGACATATTTTCCATATATTTGACAGAATAGCATAGCTACAATGTCATACAAAATTAAGGGAATCTGACTAACTGAAGAGCAGAACTAGCATCCAGAGCTTGTGGATGGCTCTGTGGTTCAAACACATAAACAAAAACAAGTCCCCATAGAAATAGCTGTAGTCAAAGAAAAAAATAACACATTTACAGCTCAAACAGCAAAACTAGCTTGTAAAAACGTTTGTATTTTACTTGTTTGTAGCCATTATGGTTCCACTTGTGTGTGTCCCCAGTGCAGTGCTCAGGTCACAAGTCTGAACCTGGCCATAGACAGTAAGGCCTCGTTTTCTGTATTAGGGTAATGGGTTGCCCTAATACAAGCCTGCGAAGGGAAACATAGCATGGAAACACTTTACAGAAGTACTGTACAACTCTGCAAATGCGCCCGGCCCACAGTCTACTGAGATACTGAAGTTATGCTGCACCATTTTCCTCTGGACAGCAGGGGGAGAGCTAAAGCCAAGCAACCTAAAATATTTCAATGCCGGGCGCTTGAAATCTTTGGGTTTGTATTCCAAAATGGCAGCCATGTAAAACAGGAACTGACTTTCTGAACTACAGATTCCAGTGTGCCCTGGACAGCAAAGGGAGTTAACAAGGGATTTTTTTATGGAACTGCCTGGGAAAGTGGGCTGTCTGGGCACTGAGGAGAGCAAGGAGAGCACATCTGCTGCAGGCTGACAGACTGTTGAGAGGCAGCGCCGCCGAACTGCCGCCAAGCCGTCACATTTGCCGCACAACATTCCAAGGGCCCCCATGTCTCCTGCGGTATAAAGCAAAAACCGCCCCCTGCAGCAGCAGGCAAATGCCCGTGTCGGTCAGCACGGTGCCAGGCATCTGTATGCCTGTTGGACCCCTCACTGTAGGCATCCTGGGTCCAGCTACAGGCTGCACGCCCGGGACACGGTACATTCTCCGAGAAGTTTTGATATCTTTTCTCCAACACTGCGAGTACTCAACCAACTCTCACGTGGTGCCTCGTGCGGGAAAGATCAGCGCAGACTCCTCCCACTGATTGCTTGGGCTGCGTAACTTTGCGGGCTTTTCGGCAAGGGCTCCTCCCGCGCTTACGCACCTCAGTGAAAGTCTCTTTAAGATGGCGATGGTCGCTGATGGCGCAGTTCAAAAAACACTTCACCCTCTATTCCAATAAACTGCGAGGTAACGGTAAATCCCGGACTGCGAGCCCCCACGTGTAGCGGCCATTACCCCGAGGGGCGGCCTTGACTTTCTGGGCTTACCAGTTACCTCTTCGTGGCTTGTCTGTTGTTGTCTAGAGGTTCCCAGAGTTAGTACTATGTGTTATGTAGTAACATCCAACATAACACAGTCTCTGATGGGAATAGAGGGCACGGGTGACAAAACTCAGGAACTTTGAACTGCTGACATCCACTGAATGTCTCTAATCAACCCAGAGAGTAGTCACTCGCAGCTGGGCGCTTCACTGCCAGATAAAACTCTAGCCAGAGATCTAGCAGCCAACATGTGATCCTTTGCAAAGTCTCTGCCACAGACTAAATTGTAACTGAAGATAGATAGGAACCTTTCTCACAGTACCTGAATCTCTTAGCCTTCTTGGCGATACTGTGTGAAGTGTGGATTCTTTAGTGTCCATACAACTCCGGCTCTTACCGAGCAGCCAGCTTGTTGGCCCTCCTCCGAAGAGTCCTCCCCTGGTCACTTGTACGAGTTGCCGTGTCCCTCCAATACCGAGAGCACACCGGGATCCCTTTGAATCCTCCTTCAGTTACTGGGCCTCAGACTAACCAGTTCCGAGGCTCGGGAACAGACGGATCCCTGCCCCAGACCATGAGTGCCTCTGGGGCTGGTCGGATTGACCATGCTTGCGGGACGGCAAACACTCCTAGGACCGGAACCCCTCGCGGGGCTGCCCTGGTCCAGATCCAGGAATCAAAGCCACAGCCAAACCCCGAACACGTGACTTCGGCACCTTAAATACCCCTTCCCAGACTATGCAGCGGGGCCAGACGTGCCCACTTATTGGCTCTGGGAAAGATTGGTACCCAAGACGTTCAACCAGGCCTGGTTCTCAGCCTGTCATGGGTGCCCCAGTGCACCTATGACCAGGCGGAACCCTAGTACAGCCCAGCCAGACTGATGCCAAAGTAAATCCTGCACAAATTAACCCCCAGAACTCCATTACAGTTCTGGGAAAAAACGAAATTTGCACTGATAGCGCACACTTAGTAAAGTGTGACCGCTACATACAAGCATCTGTTCTATCCTGTGTATTGAGTATCAACTATGGTCGAATAAGTTATGACCAAATGTTATTGCTGCATTGATTACTGGTCTACCTCTCTGACCAAATATCATTATTGTAAACTTTTAAACTAATGACATTTTGTAATAAATTTAACAATTTTATGAATATTGTTTTGTTGTTGTGCTTGCCTTGGTGACAGCTCTATACACATCCCTAAAAATCCCACCACCTTATGAGGGAGTGGGATCTCTCCAATTTCTTTTAATTTCAAAGGACTGCCTTTCCCATAACTCTTATCCTGCAAGCCCCTTTGTTCACCCACTCCAACACTCCCCTGCTACCATTCCTCTTTTCTTTTGGACAGTGCATACCCAGCCAGTCTAGGATTAGCATCGCTGCCATAAATTGCACACTGGCAATATAGTTCCAACACTCAGTAGATTAAAGTAGGATCGAGTAAGCCCTATCATATTTTTTTTTTTTTTTTTTTGCACCATTTGTGTCCCATTGCGGAGATTTTCCTTTCCTATAGCCAAACAGAAAGTGAGAGGAAATCCCTGCAAATGAAGGGAATTCCTTGGGGACCCCCAGGTCACCATAACTAGTGTCACTATTGGAAGTTTTTTCCTCTATTACTTTTTTTGGGGACAACCCAAAATTTAAAATGTTCCTTTACTTTCACTTTCAATGATAATGGTAAACAGCACAAATAGAGAGGTAGAATCTCCTGTGGTACTGCATGCATTGTACACTCAACCTAGTGTGTCAGAGGGGATGAAGTCCTTATGGAGGTCAAAGAACAGAGGACCCATCTTAACCAGTGGCTCTTACTGGGGTAGTACTACACATCGAAAGAATCAATCTTTGCAGCACACAAAATTTGCAAGAGGTATATAGATTGGCAGAGAAAATGAAGTAGGTCCTAAAACAAGGAAACGCATTTGTCCTCATTTATTTGCAGCTCCACTCAGCTACCTTGTGGAGGTTCACATCACTAAATACAGTAAAACCTTGGATTGCGAGCATAATTTGTTCCGGAAACATGCTTGTAATCCAAAGCACTCTTATATCAAAGCAAATTTCCCCATAAGAAATAATAGAAATGCAGATGATTCGTTCCACAACCTTTTATTGATAAATCCTTCAGTTTATAGTCCATATAAAAAGATTATATCAAAGTGATAGGTTGTGTAACCAGAAAATGACCATCCACAAAGGGCAGCCTCCACAAGGGGATTAGAAGCAAAATCCAGCAGGAGCTACAGAGTATAAAAGAGAAGAGAGGCACCTCTAAGTGTAGCAATATGGTCACATTTAATGAAGGTACAACAGTTAGCAACTCACATGGTTGATGATTAAAACAGGCACATCTAAGTATGCAGGCATCCGGGGTAAAGCTGTCCACATAGACCGTCCTCTGCACCGCCCGCTCTCACCACTGTCAGTCTGCAGTCGTTACCACAAAGACTACCCTGCTGTAGAGTGATCTGAAAGCGAGGCTTGAAGCATTCGTGGAGCGCATCGTGGAAGGGATGATGTCGATGCAAAGGATGGTCTATGTGGACAGCTTTACCCTAGATGCCTGCATACAGTACTTAGATGTGCCTGTTTTAATCAACCATGTTTCATAGTTTCATAGTAAGGTTGAATAAAGACACCAGTCCATCCAGTTCAACCTGAGCGAGTGTCTACAACTGTCCCTATCCCTGTACATTGCACACTCACATCGGTTCCTACCCTCAAGGAGCCCACAATCCAAGGTCCCCATTCATATACTAGGGCCAATTTTTTTGACAGAAGCCAATTAACCTACCCGCATGTCTTTGGATTGTGGGAGGAAACCGGAGTACCCGGAGGAAACCCACGCAGGCACAGGGAGAACATGCAAACTCCAGGCAGGTAGTGTCATGGTTGGGATTTGAACCAGCGACCCTTCTTACTGCTAGGTGAGAGTGCTAACCACTACACCACTGTGCCGCCCAAGTGAGTTGCCAAATGTTGTAACTTCATTAAATATAACTATATTGCTACACCTAGAAGCGCATCTATTCTTTTTTATACTCAGTTTTGACATGATGCTAATTGTATATCAAGACATCGCTCGTTTTATCACGTCAAAATGTATTCAAAATTTTTTTCTGGTCTTGCAAAACACTCTCAATTCAAGGTTTTACTGTAGCTTAGGTCTAAGATTTAGGGGGAACCTGTCCTTGGCTCATTCAGGGCAAAGCAATAAGTTCACCTTGAAGAACAGGCAGTAAGGGGCATAGAAAACCCCAGTACATCTGAGTATGGAAATACACATAACTGTATCCCAAACTTACCCACCCATCATTTTGTGCCAGACCCAAGCATTGTCACAAAGGAATGGGGAAGCACCATCTGAGTGTTCGATCAATTATGTAAGTGGCTTCAGTTGGTGAACACCGGAGTGCATGGTAAGGTCACTTTGTGTCCCTCACCCTTCTTGCTCTAAATCAAATCCTGCCCAGAGGAAAATAGGGTTTTCTTTGTGTTTTATGCTTTCGCTATTTATGCAAATAGTCCTCTTTCACTCCTCCATGACGACATCACGGAGCTGGTGGATCTTAAAGACCTAGCGCTCCTCTACCTTCCATTTGAGGATGCCCCACAGATGCGCAACAGGGTTTAGATCTGGAGACATGCTTGACCAGTTCATCACCTTTACCCTCAGCTTCTTTAGCAAGGCAGTGGTCATCTTGGAGGTGTGTTTGGGGTTGTTATCATGTTGAAATACTGCCCCGCGGCCCAGTCACCAAAGGAAGGGGATCATGCTCTGCTTCAGTATGTCACAGTAAATGTTGGCATTCATGGTTTTCTCAATGAACTGTAGCTCCCCAGTGCGGGAAGCACTCATGCAGCCCCAGACCATAACACTCCCACCACTATGCTTAACTGTAGGCAAGACACACTTGTCTTTATACTCCTCACCTGGTTGCTGCCACCAGGGCCGCTGATAGAAATCATGGGGCCCCGTACAGCCTACCTGACGGGGCCCCCATTCGGCTCCCCCTGGTCCCACCCCTGGTCCCATCTTCAGCCCCACCCCTGGCCCCTCCCAGACCCCGCCCTGAAACAAAGTGCAGGTTTGTCTACAATTTTTCTCATCCATGCTGCCAATGCCGTAATGTGCTGCAGACAGTGCCACCCATGACGCTAATGCCAAAACACATGTGCTGCCTGCAGAGACAGTGCCACTCATGCTGCCAATGGCATTATTCCATTGGCGGCATGGTGGGCACTGTCTGCAGCACAATATGGCATTGGCAGCATGGGTGGCACTGTCAGCAGGTAGCGCATGAGTTATGGCATTAGTGTCATGGGTGGCACTGTCTGCAGCACAATATGGCATTGGCGGCATGGGTGGCACTGTCAGCAGGTAGCACATGAGTTATGGCATTAGTGTCATGGGTGGCACTGTCTGCAGCATAATATGGCATTGGCGGCATGGGTGGCACTGTCTCTGCAGCACATTACGGCATTTGTGGCATGGGTGGCACTGTCTCTGCAGGCAGCACATGCGTTATGGGCCATAACGCATGTGCTACCTGCAAACAGTGCCACCCATGCCTCTAATGCCATATTGTGCTGCAGACAAGGCCACCCATGCCACCAATGCCGTAATGTGCTGCAGATAGTGCCACCCATGACACTAATGCGATAACGCATGCGCTACCTGCTGACAGTGCCACCCATGCCGCCAATGCCATATTGTGCTACAGACAGTGCCCCCCCATGCCGCCAATGGAATAATGCCCTTGGCAGCATGGGTGACACTGTCTCAGCAGGCAGCACATGCATTAGCGGCATAGGTGGCACTGTCTGCAGCACATTACGGCATTGGCGGCATGGGTGGCACTGTGTCTGCAGGCAGCACATGCGTTATGGCCCATAACGCATGTGCTACCTGCAGACAGTGCCACCCATGCAACCAATGCCATATTGTATAGATGTTGGCTGCTGCAGTAGTAGTAGATCAATAATCCCCCCCCCCTAACCAAGCACACACACCTGTGTTAAGCCCCATACACACGGTCGGATTATCCGCGGACCTGGTCGGTCGGATCCTGTCCGTCGTACTTTGTCCGATGTTGGTGTTGCGTACACACGGTCAGACTACGTTGTCGGAATATCCGGTCTGCAAGAACGTCGTGACGTAAGTCGTCTTCCACGAGATTAGAAAAGGGAAGTTCAGCACCACGTCAGGCACCCGTTGGGCTCCTTCTGCTGATCCCGTGTTTATCGCGAGTTAGTCGAAGTTTGGTGACTTAAGATTCGCGCTTCTCAGTTTTCTGACTCAGATCGTTACTGCTCTTCAGTTTGTGCTTGTCGTGCGTATCTGTTTATTAGTGCGTGTAGTCAGTTCGCATTTGTTGGTCATTGCGGCCTATATCTTGATATAGGACGCTTTGATTTGCACTGCTTATTGTCTGCTCGTTTCTGGTATTCATTTCGTTCTTTCAGGCCTTGCTGTTTATCGGTGCTTTCTGTTTGTCCGTTCTGACCAGCCGACCTTTTGTGACCTTGTGAGCGATGTTTCCCGTGCGTACTCGTCGCCGAGTTCGTGCTGTACGCGGAATTGGTGTCGGGCTTTTAGCTTTGACCCAAGACCCGTCCATGAACAGAGTGACGAGGAGGATGTGGACCAAGAATTGGTTGCTATAGCGTGACCAATTCTCGCACATGCCTTTGCTTCGTGAGATCCGGGAGAATAATCCTGATGATTTCAGGAACTTTCTCCGGATGACGGACCCCGATTTTCACCGTCTTTTGGCTTTGCTGACCCCCTTTATCAGCCGGCAGGATACCTGCATGAGACAAGCCATTACTCCGGAGCAGAGGCTTGTTGCCACGTTGAGGTACTTGGCGACAGGGAGAAGTCTTCAGGATTTGAAGTTCTCTTCAGGTATCTCTCCCCAGGCCCTGGGAATCATTATTACAGAGACCTGTTCTGCCATCATCCAGGTCCTGCAGGAGGACTATATTAAGGTAACATTTCTACTTTACTATTCCCTTCTATGTATGTTCTGTTTGCTAATGTCTTCTATTTTTGACCTCTTTCCCTAATTACCATGATTGCAATATGCTCTAATATGCTGTGCCCCTTTTCTCCTTCATGCATTTTTCCCTTCACTTACCTCCCCAGCATGCTCTTCTGCCCCAATAGACACCTATGGCCTAGTCACTTAAGCAATGTCTTTTGTCTGCTGCATAGTATTGTTTGCCCCAAACACCCCCTAAAATATGCACTAATGTTTGCTGTGTGGTTTACTTCATGTAGAGCCCCTTTTTGTATTTGATTTGTGGGGGGGGGGAACTCATTAGGAACCCCCTCCCCCAACTGCTCTGTCAGATGGTACCAATCCTCTATCTGCTGGCTTTCCCAAGGTCAATACACACTATATACCTACCTCTTTATAGTGGGCATCTTTAGGGATGAATTCAGCAAAGCATGTAGTGCAAGGGGCTGGCTCCATACTTTCCATTTCCTATTTTTTTGTGTTCTTTCCCTCCTATTAGCTTGCTTGGTAATTTCAGAATGTCACAATGTGCTTTCCTTTTTTTTGGGGGGGGGGGGGGGGGGGGGGGGGGGCGCGTTGAAATGTTAGTTTAGCTTTCCTGGGGGCTGCCAATAGTGTTAAGTACAGAGGGTCTGGCCAAACTAGCACACATTATTGAGCCATTTGCCAATCAATGAAGTGCAGAGGGTTACCTGTCCAACACCCCCCCCCCCCCCAAAACCCTAGTTATTGCCAATGGCCCATCAGAAGTGGGGGGATTGATGGGGGGTGAGTAATCTGTGAAGGGGAGCCTCTACTTTTCTGTGCAAATACTTTCCAGCCTCCAATTTTAAACACTGCTCTTGTTCCAAGATGTTGATTGTCTAATCTGCTTGCAATGTTTATGTGCAAAGTGACCAATTTTTTTTTCTTGTTTCACTCCACAGTTCCCTTCCACGCCACAGGAATGGCAGACTGTGGCCTTCCACTTTGCCAGCCGTTGGGACTTTCCTAACTGCGGAGGGGCAATTGATGGGAAACACGTCCGCATCGTCCCACCGCCCAACTCGGGGTCCTACTATTATAATTATAAAGGGTTTAATAGTGTAGTGATGTTGGCGGTGGTGTCGGCGACATATGAATTTATGTATGTGGACGTGGGGATGAACGGCCGGATCTCGGATGGTGGTGCCATTGCGCACACGGAGTTCTACTGGCATCTCCAAAGTGGCAGTCTGTGCTTGCCACCTCCAGAGGAGAATGCAGAAGGACTCCCCTTCGTCTTTGTCGCAGATGAAGCGTTTGCGTTGACTCCCCATCTGATGAGGCCGTTCCCGATGAGGACCCTCACCCCAGACCAGAGGGTCTTCAACTACAGGCTGTCCAGAGCCCGAAGAGTTGTTGAGAACACTTTTGGCATCCTGGCCAGCCGCTTCCGCCTGTTCTTGACGGCAATTAACTTGGCGGAATACAAACTGAACCACATAGTTCTTGCCTGTTGCATATTGCACAACTTCCTCAAAAGACATAACAGGAACTATGTGGTGCCCGTTGGCCCAGATGTGGAGGGCCCTCCAAATGCTGACCTCACAGCCCTTCAAGCGGGACGCCCAGGCTTGCCCCCTCTAAATGCCCGCGCGGTCCGCGAGCAATATATGGACTACTTTGTGGGTAGGGGGGCCATTGCTCTGCCTGACGATGTGTGAGAGGCATTTTTAAATAAATCTTATTTTTCAACCAACCTATGATTTCTTGTCATTTCCGTATTCTTTTTAGCTTATTTTACCTTGAAATTTTTTCCCTTTGCTTTCGACAGTGGGAATGCACTTTCTGGGCAAAAGGAGGTAACAGTCTCTTCTTCCCAAAAAGATTATTCTCATGTTGTGTGTTTGATCCCTAATCTTTGGTCTAGAGAAGGTTTGTACTGCATAACTGACACTCAAAATACTCCTTTTCATCACCAGGTCAGACATGTGTGTATTCTCCAAAATGCTGTGCTCCGTGTTTTCGTACAAAGCACTGTGGGTGTCATTTACATAAGTCAAATCCACTATGCTCTACAAGTGCAGTGCAAAAGTGCCCTGGAAAAGAAACTTGCAGTGCAAACTGGACTTGCCTTTAGTAAATAACACCCATTGGCCCCCATATCCTTTACATTTGACATACATAATGCATTGTGTTTTTTAAATAAGGAAGCCACACATTTAGAAAAGTAAAAAAGTTTACTTGGAAAACATTCACAAGTGCGTTTACAATCTTCTTGCCCAAACTGACAACATCTTGGTTATTTACAACATTGTTTACAAACATTCCGCAATTGGTAAAACCAGGCATGGAGCAAAACAGAACCTAGGAACTAGGAAAGTTCAACTTTCTAAAGTGAAGACAAGATCAGACATGACTATATGTTCAAAGTGTGTTTGATCTTGCCTTCATCACATGGGGGGTCACCCCTGGAAAGTGGAAATTTAGAACATGCACACAATTTGGGTCTGAAAATGGTCATTAGATGGTAAAACACATGCCTAGAAGCTTCAAAAGTGCCATTTTCCATCATGGGGATGAATGGACGTTTTTTGGGGGTGCAAACATATTGGAGGCCTTGAATTTCAGGCTCCGGGATCGGGACGTTTCTGCCTCCGGCCCTTCCTCGTCCTCCTCCTCGTTGGTGGGATATTTGGGGCGCACCTGCTGTGTCCCCGCCATGTGCTCTCCCCACTGCGCCGTAAAGAGAAGGGGTGGGGAACAGACGAGAAAGATCGTCAGGGGCGGGCGGAGTTTGACGCATGCGCACTGTATATAAAACGTCACACGCCTGTGTCGTAGCCACGATCTGTGAGACGAGGGGAGAGAAAGCTCACGCACGAGACGATCGCTAGAAACAAAGGTACAATTTGACGTTGGTACATAACTAGCCTAGACTGATTAGAACTTGAGGCTTCTTTATGGAGAAGATTAGGAGAGTTTAGGCTGACATTATTTATATTGTTTTGTGTGGTGTTGTGTCTTGCAGAGGTGATGGAGGGCTTCTACGACGTGAGTTTTCTCCCCCTCTTCATTGATAAATACAGGGAATTTCCCCTATTATGGCAGGCAAAGCACCGCGACTACAGCAACAGACCAAAGAGGTACGCAGCCCTGCTGAAACTTGTGGCATTTGTAAAGCCAAACCTGCCCATGGCAACCCTGGCAAACTTAAAAGTCAAAATTAATAACATGAGGAGTACCTATTTCCGGGAGCGCAATAAGGTCCGGAAGTTCCTAGCATCTGGAGCGGCAGCAGCTGATGTCTATGTCCCCACGCTCTGGTACTATGAGAGGCTCCACTTTCTCAAAGACCAGGCTAATGTCAGGAAGTCACTCTCGACTCTTCCTTGCACGCGTCCTTCCATGCACGACACCCCTGATGAGGCTTCCGAGGACCAACCTGGGCCTTCCAGTATGGAAGATGTGCAGGAGCCCAACTTGTTCCAGGTATAGTAGTTTTGTAACCATTTTTGGGAATAATGAATGATGTTCAGTTAATTCAGGATCCCCAATTGCTTAGTTCCTAACGTGATTGACATATCAACAGACAGTGGTGTTGGAGACATTTTTGGGAAGAATCTAAACTGCAGGGCTGAGAATTGTATGGTTTTTTATTTGTAAACATTTTGCAACAGTCACTAGATGAGAATTGTGTGTGTTTGATGAACAAATAACTGAAACTATGTCCCTTTTTCATACACAGGAAGACCTCAGCCAGGAGGTGGCTGTGGAATGTGGCAGTCAGGAGGAGGCAGGGGTTAGTGGCAGCCAACAGGGGGGTAGGCGTAGGAGCCTGACTGTCTCCCAAGTCCCTCCCCTCCGCCTTCCCTACAGAAGGGCGAAAAGCATGGGGGAGGTGGGAGAGTCAGCGCTCCAGCTGATACGAGATGCTTCAGCCTCCCTATATGCCACACCCACCTACGAGGAGGCCTTTGCCTCCTTGGTTGGCAATAAAATGACGGGTATGGAGGCGGGGCAACGCAGCATGTGTCAGGATGTCATCCTCAAAATCCTAAATGAGGGGATGGCTGGGGAGATAACCCCACTCACACATGTTTGCGAGAGTGACCTTGCTCCGCCTCCTCCTCCTCCTTCTGCCACCCCACCAGCACCAGCACCACGGCGTGGAAGGAAGAGTACAAGGAAGACAAGAGAGTGATGACCTTGATTCAGTCTGGTCTGAGAGAAGATGGAGCCTCTCGTAGGACCAGAGCCTGGGGACCTAGATGGCATCTGCTGCTGTTCCGGATGTTTTGGAATTCAGGACCAGATTGCACTCCCTTATTATTTAGATAGGTACTCCTCAGGCCCCCAATTTTCTAAGCTTGAAAAATGATGGTTGCCGTGGGTGTCCAAGGCTTTGCAAATTCCCCAAGTTTCACCATGGCTGCGTTCCTCTTTGGTTTGTTGCTGAGACCTAAATAAATGTTTTTTGGATTTGAAATAATCATTGACTATTGTGTTTTACTTTTCTACAATGACAGTTTTTCTTTGAGTAGGCAGGTACATTTCACTAATCCTAAAGTAGAATTAACAAGGGGCACCAACAACCAACAAACTCCTAGTAAATTTAAGCAACAAATACAAATGTTAATAATGTGGTTTTGCTAAGTTGAGACACACAACCCCCCTCCAAAAAAAAATAAAAAAAACTCCTTCAAATATGTATTCCCCCCAAAAAAATAAAAAAAAGACAAATCATGCTAAAAATATAACAAAGATTCTTTTACGATCTGAGTAAAAATAAACATGTAGTGTATAAATGCTGAAAAGTAATAAAGAACTAAGTTTGTGAGAAGTGCGGGTGAATAGGAGCAGCTAAAACATGTCATTCTTGTTGCATTGTAAAGAAAAAGAGAATGCGCTGCATTAAAGACATTTTAACATTGCAGCGTGACGAATGTGCTGTGTCGATTAGGAAAGGTAGTTTTACCTGACCGAGCGCTTCCGTCACAGAATTTCTTCTGAGCATGCGTAGCACTTTGTCCGTCGGAAAACCGTACACACGATCGGATTTGGTGTGATCGGACCGTGTTGTCTGAAAATCTATCCAGCAGGAGATAGGACTTTGTCCGTCGGACAATCCGACGTACACTGTCCGATGGTGCATACACACGGTCTGATTTTTCAACAACATTGTCCGATCGGACAGAATCCATGCAAAAATCCGACCGTGTGTATGGGGCTTTAGACGGTCAGGAGTGGCCACACCAACTATTCCAGTCGGATGCCAGAAGCTGCTTCTTTTTTCTGCCGCCGCCGCTCGCCTCACTGCTTCTCTCACGCGGAGTGAGACGCCAGGAAAGGCACACGCTGGCTGTGACTTTAGCCAGCATGAGGAGCGGGCACGGAAGAATGCCTCTTCCGCGCCCGAAATAGAAGAAATAGTCCCTCCCCCCCACATACTAGCACACGGAAGTTACAGTGCTAGCAAAAAAACAAAAAAAAAAAAAAACATAAAAAGAAAAGGTGGGGTGGCGGTGGCATTGCCTGGGCGTCAGATGGACGATGGCTGGAGGATTTTTATTTTTTTTTACATTAAGGATGCTTTCACACTGGGGCGGTGCGGGGCGGCGACGGTAAAGCAGCGCTATATTTAGCGCTGCTTTACCATCGTTTTACCCGCGGTATGCGGGCGCTGGCGGGGTGGTTTTAACCCCCGTTAGCGGCCGAAAAGGGTTAAAAACCTCTGCAAAGCGCCGCTGCAGCGGCACTTTGCTGGCGGTATCCCCACGGTCTCCCATTGTTTTCAATGGGTAGGAGCGGTATAGGAGCGGTGAATACACCGCTCCTTCACCGCTCCAAAGATGCTGCTAGCAGGACTTTTTTTACCGTCCTGCTAGCGCACCGCTCCAGTGTGAAAGCCCTCAGGGCTTTCACACTGGAGACACAGCAACAGCTGTTTCGGGTCGGTTTGCAGGCGCTATTCTTAGCGCAATAGCGCCTGCAAACCGCCCCAGTGTGAAAGCAGCCTAATTAGCTATCTGTTCAGGTTGCCGGGGCCCCCCTGCTGGCCGGGCCTGGTACAGCGGGGCCAGTTGTACTGGCCTATCAACGGCCCTGGCTGCCACACATGCTCAACATAAGCTGAACCAAATAAGTTTATCTTGTTCTCATCAGATCCCAGGACATGGTTCCAGTAATCCATGTACTTAGTCTGCTTGTCTTCAGCAAACTGTTTGCAGGCTTTCTTGTGGGACAAAAGCCATGCAATCCAATTTGATGCAGTGTGCGGTGTATAGTCTGAGCACTGACAGGCTGACACCCCACCCCTTCAACCTCTGCAGCAATGCTGGCAGCACTCATATGTCTATTTCCTAAAAACAACCTCCGGATATGACGCTGAGCACGTGCACTCAACTTCTATGGTTGACCATGGCGAGGCCTGTTCTGTGTGGAACCTGTCCTGGTAAACCACTGTATGGTCTTGGCCACCGTGCTGCAGCTCAGTTTCAGGGTCTTGGCAATCTTCTTATAGCCTAGGCCATCTTTATGTAGAGCAACAGTTCTTTTTTCAGATCCTCAGAGAGTTATTTTCCATTAGGTGCCATGTTGAACTTTCAGTGACCAGTATGAGAGAGTGAGAGCCAGGGCCGTTTTTAATGCAGGGCAAACGGGGCACCTGCCCTGGGCCCAATCTTTCTTGGGGGGCCAAAACAGCTGCCGCTTGAGCCGAAGCTACCCGTGAATTGGGGCCCCGACGACGGCTCTGCAGACCGCACAGAGGACACGGGAGGCTGTATTCCCGAGCTAGCCAGCAGAGAGAGGCGGGGCTGGGAGCTCCACTGATGCTCTGAACCCACCCCATGTAGCTTGTATGCTTGGAACAGAGTGCCTGTAGGGAGAGCAGTGATCGCCCCCCGCCCCCTCTATACTGGCTGGGGAATACAGAGGTCCGGGAGCTCCACTGATGCTCTCACCCTACCCCATGCAGACTGTTTGCTCAAGGGGGGAGCAGTTGTGAGAGCAGAGAGTGGAAGCCCTGCCCCCAGACCTCTGAATGTATGTAGTGAGCTCGGCTGGCCAGGTATGTCCCTACACCCATAGAATGCCTGACTGCTGAAACTCTGAGCTGTATTATTATTTAATTGTAAAGCTGTGCATTGCTGAAAGTTCTCTGACTATCTCCTGTATAATGTCCGCAGTCTGTGATTGTCTCCTGTATCATGTTTGCAGTCTCTGATTGTCTCCTGTAGTATGTCTGCAGTCTCTGATTGCCAATTACAATTGCTGTGCGATCTGCTGCAGTAAATTGACCTTGTAACATTAATGAGGCACATGGCATCGGGGAGGGAAAATAGGTAATTGGGACCAATTTGGACATTTTCACTTAGGGTTATACTCACTTTTTTTGTCAGTGGTTTAGACATTAATGGCGTGTGTTGAATTATTTTGAGGGGACAGCAAATTTACACTGCTATACAATCTGTACACTCACTATTTTTGATTGTAGCAAAGTGTAATTTTTTTCAGTGCCCCATGAAAAGATACAATAAAATATTTACAAAAATATTAGGGGTGTACTCACTTTTGTGAGCTACTGTAAATCATTGCTGAATATGCATAATGTATACTCCTAACATTAAAACATTATATATATATATATATATATATATATATATATATATATATATATATATATATATATATATATATTCTCAAACCTGTACAAAAACTGAAAAATTTACATTTGTATAAGTTCACAGAAGCAGAACACAAGGAAGACAGCTTTACATACCTTACAATTGAAGGATCACGGCTTTCAGACCTTGTTGAGTCCTGATATGTTCAATATCATTCTGGTAAAATGAAACCGCTTCACTACCTTGTTTGTCCTAGGCTTCATGCAACCTGTATTCTATCGATGCTTTTTTTCTCCTACAGGATTTTAGCAGCAGCAAAAATGTAGTAAAAAGCCATGTTATTGCATGTGCGTTCCTGTGCGTACACACGCATTTATGAGTGTTCCCACATCTGACATTAATGCATTTTAATGGCCAGAATTTTAGCCAATAGAATATATTAACACAGGAGCGCGCCTAAATGCACTTTTGAGCATTTTTTATGTTCAAAAGTTCCTCTCCTGAGCGCACAAGTGATGGGTTTCTTATAAACCTATGTGTGCATGGACACATAGGTTATTATAGAGGGGCATTTAGAAACAAAAAAAAAAGTAAAAGCAGTGTTTTTGAGCTCATTGAGTCCTTACTTGACTCTAATGCCGCGTACACACGGTCAGAATTTCCGATGGAAACAGTCCAATGGGAGCTTTTCATCGGATTTTCCAACCGTGTGTATGCCCATCGGTCTTTTTCTGTCGGCATTTCCGACGGACTTTGGATTGAGCCTGTTCTTAATTTTTCCGACGGATCGTGTGTATGCAATTCCGACACGCAAAGTTACGACGCATGCTCGGAAACAATTCGACACTATAAAACACTATAAAACTTCCCTTTTATAGTGCCGTCGAACGTGTTGTATGTCATGGTGTTATTGACCATCGGAATTTGGTGTGATCATGTGTAGGCAAGACAGTTTAAGCGAAATTCCTTTGGAATTCCGACGGGAAAACCATCAGAGCTTTTTCCGACGAGATTTCCGATCGTGTGTACGCGGCATTAGATTTATTGTTAAGATGTAAAGGCATACACATGTAGCACCCTCTAGGTAGGTAGGTGCTAGAGATAGATTTTTGTAGTATAGGTACAGTTAGGCAGGCCTGGATGTTTGATCTGATCTAGGATGGGAGTGGTTCAGTGTAGCAGCTGGTGACACACAGGCAACATCACTGAGACCTCCCTCTCCTTCCTAAAAAGTGCTGGAAAGAGAGGAGGAGAGGTGGAGCTGCCTGGGGTGTTTTAGGGAGCCCTGACCAATCTCCAACCTGGATTGGCAGGGGGCAGGCCTCCTTAAATACCCAGGTTTGGCCTAGCTGGGCAGGGAGTTGTTGGAGTTGTTCACAGCTTGGAGATGGAATGCTAGGCTGTCGGGGGCCTTTGAGGGAGCCCCCCAGTCTGGAGGGGGGCCTTGGGTCTGGGATCGCGCGTCATGGCCCTTAAAGAAATTGTGAAGGTGTTCTGGACAGGAGGAGCAAGAGAGGACAGCAGGTAGGGTTGCCACCTGTACGGTTTTCTCCCGGACAGTCCGGTTTTTGAATGATGTGTTCCATCATTCTTGGTTCAGCAGAGCACAGCACAGTGCTAGTGAATCAAAGCTCCTCCCCTCCTCCTCCTTCTCCGTTCTGTACTCACACGAGGAGGAGGGGAGCAGGGACACACTGATATCAGGTCTGTAGAAAGTTTTTATTATGCTCTGTAGATGGAGGAGGAAGGGGGAGAGAGTGACTGGAAAGGAGGACAAGGTTGTCAGGGCTGGGCTCAGCCCTCCCTTCCTCTGAGCTGGCCGCTCAGCTGTCAGCTAATTGCTAGCTCCTATCTCTCCACAGTGACTCACCTGTTGATGATATCCTGCCTTGTCAGTCCTACCTACTTAAGCCGTCCAGCCCAGATGATCTCTGCCTTCGCCTTCGCCTTGGTCAACATCACAGAGACTATCTCCTGCGTTCCTGTTAAAGTCCTGCTTGGCTGACATTCTTTCTGGCTCCAGATCCTGCTTGCTGTTCCACCACGTTGATCTCTGGCTTCCTGACTTTCTGGCTTGTCTGACTATCCGTTCCGGTTACCAAACTTTGGCTATCTTTTGACTACATTTGTTCTATTTACTTTTATTATTAAACAAATGTGATTTAACTGTACTTCTGTCTTGGTCTGATTCATGGTTTCTGACAGTAGGTGAAGGCCATGAATTCAAAAGATACAGTCAATCCACTTGTTGGTAATGATTTTTCCACATTGGATAAGCAGGATCACTGCATGGCTCAGTTTGCCATGGCGTTACAAATGCACCTGAGCCCACCTGGAATCTCCCACTGTGGCTGCTCTGGTACAACCTGTGTTGCAGGCCGTCCCTGCTGCTACTCCAGTCTCTGTGCAGGCACCCTCCTCGAGTATTACCTCTATAATATCTATATATCTCGCAACCTCCGACTTCGTGTTCCCTCTCTGAAGTTCGCGCCTTGGTTTATTGGGCCTTTCCGTATACTTTGCCGGATTAACCCAGTGGCTTACGCATTAGACCTTCCTTCTAATATGCGTATCTCAAGTGTATTTTATGTCTCCTTATTAAAAATGTTGGTCTGCAACCACTTTACCACCTCTGTGCCACGTCCTCACCCTATACAGGTTGAGAACCATGAGCAGTATGAAGTAGAGTCCATTGTTGACTCCTGTAGGTTCCGTGGGCACATACAGTCCCTGGTGCATTGGAAAGGGTACAGTCCGGAGGAACGCTCTTGGGTCTCATCCTCGGACATACATGCCCCTGTCCTCCTCCGTGATTTCCATAGATGTTTTCCCCTCAAGCCTGGTGGTCCTCCGAGGTGGAGGGATCATTGAGGAGGGGATACTGTCAGGGCTGGGCTCAGCCCTTCCTTAAGCCCCATACACACGGTCGGACTTTTTCATGGATTCTGTCCGATCGGACAATGTTGTTGAAAAATCAGACCGTGTGTATGCACCATCGGACAGTGTACATCGGATTGTCCGACGGACAAAGTCTTATCTCCTGCTGGAAAGATTTGCCGACAACACGGTCCGATCACACCAAATCCGATCGTGTGTACGGTTGTCCGACCGGACAAAGTGCTACGCATGCTCAGATCACATTACAAGACCAAAGCTATTGGCTACTAGCCTCTACGTAGTCCCGTCGTAGGCAACAATCGTCACCGCGTTCAGAATGATCGGATTTTCCGACAACTTTGTCTGACCGTGTGTACGCAAAACCAACATCAGACAAAGTATGACGGACATGGTCCGACGGACCTGGTCCGCGGATTGTCTGACCGTGTGTATGGGGCTTTACTCTGAGCTGGCCACTCAGCTGTCGGCTAATTGCTAGCTCCTATCTCTCCACAGTGACTCACCTGTTGATGATATCCTGCTTGTCAGTCCTGCCTACTTAAGCCATCCAGCCAGAGGATCTCAGTGCTTGACACAAGAAGATTTTTGAAAGATACACTTTTTTTAGTTTACATTATAAAAGTTTGTAAATTAGTAATTTTGGTCGGTGTGAAAGTTATAGAGTCTACAAGCTATGGTGCAAATCATTAAAAATCAATCACATCTGATCACACCTGATGTACTGATGGCCTATCTCGTTTCTTGAGGCCCTGAAATTTCAGGAAAGTACAAATACCCCCCAAATTACCCCTTTTTGGAAAGTAGACAGTCCAAGCTATTTAGTAAGAGGCATGGTGAGTTTTTTGAAGTTGTAATTTTTCCCCACAATTCTTGGGAAAATTAAGAAATTATTTATTTATTTTTTTACACAAAATTGTCATAACAAGTTATTTCTCACACACAGCATACGCATACTTCCAATTACACCCCAAAATACATTCTGCTACTCCTCCTATAGAGATACCACATATGTGAGACTTTTTCACAGCCTGGCCACATACAGGGAGCACCATCAGGCTTTCTAGAAGCATAAATTACGCATCTAATTTAATTCCTACCTATCACACTTTTGAAGGTCCTGGAGCACAAGGACAGTGGAATTACCCCAAAAATGACCCTGTTTTGGAAAGCAAACACTACAAGGTTAATTCTTTGAGGCATAATGAGTCTTTTGAATATGTATTTTTTTTCCAAAATGTGGAAAGAAAATGAAAACGTATTTTTTTTACAGAAAGTTGTCAGATTTTTCTAACACATAGCATGTACATAGCAAAAATGACATGCCAAATACATTCTGCTACTCCTCCTGAGTCTCTGATTGCAGCAATGCATGCCCCTGGAGAACTGGAGGACATCATATGACATCCACCCTGAGGGAGGAGATGTTCCTGCTGGCATCATATTACTATGGCCCGGTATGGAAGTGGTTAACCATGGGACGTATTAAACTGCATATTGGGATGATGGGATGATTGGCTGCAATGCTCAGCATTCTCACTAGGTGTCAGTATACTTTTTACACACATACTGTAAATCAGTGGTTCTCAATCTCAGTCCTCAAGTACCCCCAATAGACCATGTTTTCAGGTTTTCCTTTATCTTGCACAGGTGCTTTAAATCAGAGTCAATGGCTTGGTATTTTGGACAGCTATTTTATCAAAAAGAAATTCCCAAAACATGGCCTGTTGGCGGTACTTTAGGGCCGAGGTTGAGAATTAGGTAATGATTCTGTTCTTACTCAAAAAATTTTATTATTTTCTGCAATTCTTGATACAAGAAGTCGTCACTAATGTTTAACTATTCACTTGCTGATATATATGCAACTGTACAATATAATATTAGTAACTTATACAGAAAATATGGAAACATTACTCAATTTATTTCTAGGTCTAGATGGCTGATTTTATACAGTACATGTACACTACACTACACTACATTTTTACTTTTTTTATTAGGGACCTGAAAAAAGATGTTATGAAAAGGAAGATTATAGGTTGCATATGCCAAGGGAAAAAAATAATGCATTTCTGATAAGATTGCGGTTATTATTTATCTGCTTGGGGATTATGGATGGAATATCACAGTTACACATTATCCACATATCTAAAATAAGTATTTCCCATATTCTTATCCAAAACAAATAAAATGTGTTCCTTGCCATGTGTATTCATAATTATAAAATATTATTGCACCTATAATCCCCATATGGAAAAATAATTATATCCATTTTCTTATCAGAATAAGATCACTATAGTCCTTGGCATGTGTAACCATGATAATTCACCCATAGTCCCCATATAGGAAAATACTTATTCTCATATTATTATCAGAAACGGGCTGAATGTATTCCTAGGCAATCATGTTTAACAATGGGACGTATAAAAAGGGGAAGTTTTGCTTTAAGGCCTCTTCCCACCGCTTCTGTTTGTGAAACTGAACTTTTGTGGAGGGGGTACCCGAATTTGACAGGTACCCGCTTCCACATTCACTTCACAATGCATGGGACCATTCACAATGCACAGCTCCGCTTGCGCAGGCGCAATGGGCACCTGGCTGTAAAGCCACAAGCTGTCACAGCCCGGAGCCCAATAGTTAAAGAGGTTGTAACCCTAAAAAAAAAAAAAAAATCCTGTTCTACCGCATGTTAAACCGCAGAGTGCTTGTGCGGTGTAATTAGTCCCTTTGTATGATATAAAAAACCTGGTTGATCCTGCCTGTTCCTGTGTCTCCCTATGTAAACTGAACACAGTAATTAAGATTGCTGGTCCATGATACCATGGCTAGTTTACGTGCCTTGGTCATCCTGCTGCTCTCCCTCTCCCCCTCCCTGGCTGTCAGCTCCTATGTGTAAGGACCCGCCCCTCCCCCACCGCTATCCCGTGCAGCAGTAAAGGTACTAATCAAGATTCCTGCCAGACTCTCTGTAATAATAAGGTATACTTTATAGTGTGTTTGTTTTTTGAAAATTTGGAAGCTACATACCTTTTTCATGTGACCGCCTGGCTGATGTCAGAGGGAAGTCTCAGCCCCTCCCACTGTAGTCCTTAAACCGGTGGAGAGTGGAGGGCAGTCACATGACCACACATCAGCGATTAGAAAAAGGTATGTAGTTGCCAGATTTTCTAAAAACACTGACACTGAGAAGTGTACCTTATTATTGCAGAGGGGCTGGCAGGAATTCTGATCATTGGCTTTACAACCACTTTAATATGCCAGCACCAGGGACAGAGGACACAAGGTGAAATAATTGTGGGACAGGTAAAAGTGGCTGTTTATTACATTTCAGCAGCTACAGTTTTTGTAGCTACTGAATTTTAATTTTTGCACAGGGGACTGGAGCTCCTCTTTAAACTGCATATTTGGATGATTGGATGCAATGCTTAGCACTCTCACCAGGAGTCAGTATACTTAATGCACATCTCATGTAACATATTTTTTTGATAAGAATATGGGTATAATTATTTTTCTACAAGGGGATTATTGGGGGAATATCATTGTTATGCCCCATACACATGGTCGGATATTCCGATGGAAAAAGTCAGATCGGATTATGTTGTCGGAAAATCCGATCGTGTGTGGACTCATGTGAGTGCAGGTTCTAAAATTTTCCGACAACAAAATCCGATCTGACTTTTTCCGATAGTGTGTAGAGAATTCCGTTGCACAAAGTGCCACGCATGCTCAGAAGAAATTTGGAGACGAAAGCTATTGGGTACTGGCCTCTACGTAGTCCTGTCGTACGTGTTCGACGTCACCTCGTTCCGAAGAATCGGATTTTCTGACAACTTTGTGCGACCGTGTGTATGCAAGACAAGTTTCGGCCAAAATCCTTTAGAAAAAAATCAGACAGATTTTGTGGTCGGAATGACCGACCTTTTTTCCGGGCATCACACATCCCATGTAATGTCTTTGACTTATTTCTAATAGGAATATGAGTATAATTATTGTTTATGGATGGAATATCATGTTTACACTTAACAAGGAACATATTTAACCTATTTCTGATAAGAATATGCACATAATTATTTTTATACATGGGAATTATTGGTGGAATATCATTGTTTCACATTCAAAAAAACGAATTTCACCTGTTTTTGATAAGAATATGGGTACAATTATTTTTCTACAAGGGGATTTAGGAGGAAATATCATCAATACATATCCCACGTAATGTAGTAACATGCTTGACAAGAAACATATTTAACCTATTTCTGATAAAAAAAAAAAATGCATATAATTTTTTTTTTTCATAGGGATTGTTGGTGGAATATCATGGTTACACATCCAATGAACATATTTAACCTGTTTCTGATAAGAATATGAATATATTTATTTTTCTACAAGGGGGTTATAGGTGGAATATCATGGTTACACATCCCACCTAATATATATGACCTGTTTAAATAAGAATATGGGTACATTTACTTTAATATATATGGGGATTATGGGTGGAATATCATTGTTACACTTAACAAGAAACATATTTACCATAACCTATTTCTGATAAGAATATGCATATAATTATTTTTCTTCATGGGAATTATTGGTGGAATATCATGGTTACACATCCCCCGTTATATTTGACCTGTTTTTTTTTTTTTATATATATGGAGATTGTGGGGGGGGGGATATCATGGTTACACTTGGGGGAGTATCATGGTTACATTTAACAAGGAACATATTAACCTGTTTCTGTAAAAACTATGAGTATAATTTGTTTTCTGCTTTGGGCTGATGGATGGAAGATCATAATTAAACTTAACAAGAAACATATTTACCTATTTTGGATAAGAATATGCATATAATTATTTTTCTTCATCAGGATTATTGGTGGAATATCATGATTACACATGCTAAAGAACATATTTAACCACTTTCAGACCGGACCAATTTGCAGCCAAAGGACCAGGCCCCTTTTTGCGATTCGGCACTGCGTCGCTTTAACTGACAATTGCGCGGTTGTGCGACGTGGCTCCCAAACAAAATTGACGTCCTTTTTTTCCCACAAATAGAGCTTTCTTTTGGTGGTATTTGATCGCCCCTGCGGTTTTTATTTTTTGCGCTATAAACAAAAATAGAGCGACAATTTTGAAAAAAATGCATTATTTTTTACATTTTGCTATAATAAAATATCCCCAAAAAATATATAAAAAACATTTTTTTTCCTCAGTTTAGGCCGATACGTATTCATCTACATATTTTTGGTAAAAAAAAATCGCAATAAGCGATTATTGATCGGTTTGCGCAGAAGTTATAGCGTTTACAAGATAGGGGATAGTTTTATAGCATTTTTATTAATAATTTTTTTTTATTAGTAATGGCGGCGATCTGCGATTTTTTTTGTGACTGCGACATTATGGCGGACACATCGGACATTTTTGACACATTTTTGGGACCATTCTCAATTTATACAGCAATCAATGCTATTTAAATGCATTGATTCCTGTATAAATGACACTGGCAGTGAAGGGGTTAACCACAAGGGGGCAGTGTAAGGGTTAAGTATGCCTAGGGGTGTGTTTCTTACTGTGGGGGGGGGCGTGGCTGTCAGCTAGTGAATGCTGATCTCTGCTCCAATCACAGGGATCAGAGATCGGCGTCACTAGTTGCTAGGCAGAACGGGGAGATGCTGTTTATCTCGGCATCTCCCCGTTCAGCCTTCCCGTGAGACGATCGCGGGGGTCGATCGCCGCGGGGACCGCGACCGGACTCACGGGGGTCCGCTCCCGGCGTGCTGCCGATGGCACGGACAGGCATTAAGGAGGGACTTATATATACGCCCTCCTGCCTGTACGTGCCATTCTGCCGACGTATATCGTCGTGCGCCGGTCGGCAAGTGATTAACCTGTTTCCGATAAGAATATGGGTTTATTGTTTTTGTACATGGGGATAATAGTTGTATTATCATGGTTACACATCCTTCTTAATATATTTGACCTGTTTTAGATAAGAATATGGGTAAATTTACTTTTATATATGGGGGATTATGGGGGGAATATCATGGTTACACATAAAAAGGAACATGTTTATACACGTAATTAATTTGACCGTTTTCTGATAGAAATATGGGTATAATTATTGTTCCTTAAAGGTATAATGGATGGAATATCATGGTTACACCTAACAAGAAACATATTTCACCATGGCTGTGTTTCACATCCCACGTATTGTATTTGACCTTTTTCTGATAGGAATTAGGGTATTGTTGTTGCTCTAATTTGGGATTATAGATGGAATATCATGATTACACTTAACAAGAAACATATTTAGCCTATTTCTAATATGAATATGCATATAATTATTTTTCTACATACTGAATATTGGTGCATTATCATGGTTACACATTCCAAAGAACATATTTGTGTCTGATAAGAATATGGGTAGAATTATTTTTCTACAAGGGGATTATGGATGGAATATCATGGGTACACACGGTTAGATAGAGTATAGGTAACATTACTTTTATATATGGGGATTATGAGGGCATCATCATAGTAACACTTAACAAGGAATATATTTAATCTGTTTCTGAAACAATTATGGGTATAATTTTTTTTCTACACGTAAACAACAGGGAAAAATTCCCTACAATTTTTCAGTCTTCTCAATAATTTTTTTTGTGCTCTTTTTGGTTTACTTATACTGTATGATTATAAATATGGTATGACACTATGAAACTGATGATATCTAATAAAGGTAATAAAGGGGTAAATATATGGAAGGGAAGAATACTTTTTAAAACAACTGAATTATGTTCTTGGCGTACATTTTCAGGTATTTTGTGGTCCAGGCATTGATCTAGACACATTGAAAGGCCACACCTATTGTATCATATCCATCAGAAATAACACTTGTGACAGTGAGAGGCCCTGTCACTGTGAGAATATAGTAAAATGTGACACAGGATTGACGTTAACGGTAAATGTGACGTTCCTGACTAGTATTTCTGGGCAGAGAAAGTTGTTTATTTGGCTTTCTCTGGATTCTGTAATTCTGAATCAGATCGTTTAATCCTGTGTCCAGGTTTTGCTTGACTCCTGCAGCATGGTCAAGTACACAGGTGTGCAGGGTCGTTATATACAGTGTGGGAGAAGGTCTCACCCAGGGGTAAGGGGCACCAACCAGAAGCCAAGAAGCAGGAGGTCTCATCGAGGGGTCAGAGGGCCCAGCCAGAACCCAAGAGACAGCAGGTATCATTCCAGGAGTCAGGTCGGCTCCTATCAGGTTGTCAGAAAACCCCCAAGCCATAGGCCAGAGGTGGGCCGTGCAGCAGGGCGCTGCAACTAAAGGGTAGTGAGCCAATTATCCAGGAGAGCTGGACAACACAGTCAGAGAGACTCGTAAGAGGTGCAACATGGTACTGCAGTTGAAGATGAGTGAGCGTATGAGCCAGGTAGCTCAACCTTTTTCCAGTGTTTGTATCCTGCTGAAGCTGAAGAAGATCCCCTGCGTGGAAAAATTAACGTAGGATTGTTGTTTTGCTTTCTGCGTTTAATAAAAGTGGGCTACCAGGCCCCTAAATATAGTTTCTGTCTGCAGTGGATTCACTTTATAAACGCATCTACCATGAGAGGTAACTACAGTGCCAGAACAAGGTCATCTAGAGCCCAGGGCAAACATGCAAAACTGCGCCGCCCCCCCAAGATGTATGAGCATTATGTGTCAGCAAAAATTCCCCCCCAAAAATTGAACACAAATTTGCATGCTTCCCACTAAGCCTAAACCCCCCCCCCCCTCCCAGGACAAATTCACCCCCCTGCTGAAATCCCCCCTTCCAGCACAAATCTTTGCCTTATTCCCCAGCCCCCAACACAAATGCTGCTCCCTTAAAAAATAACACCCCTCCTAGCACAAATGTTCTAACCCTCAAATTTCCCCTCCGAGTATTTAAACTCCACACGCACTCCAAATCTCCCCTCCCGGGACAAATTCCCCCCAATTCCCCCTCCTAGCACAAACACTTCTCTACCCTACCCCCCCAAAAAAATTCCCTTCCTAGCACAAATACTCCCCAATCATCCTTACTAGCACAAACCCCTCTAAAGCCCCCCCCCCAATATCACCTCTTCTAGCACAAACCCCCCGAACCCCCAAAATATTCACTCCTAGAACAATTCTTACCCCTTGCTGTCCCAAAAAATTCCCCCTTCCAACACAAATCCCCTCCCACCCAAACTCCTCACAGCGCTCCCCACCTCACATGATTCCACAGTGCCCAGGGCAGCCACCCCTCCTGCCCACCCCTTGTCCTGGCCCTGGCTAACTACCCCATGTCACACACTATATACTTAACATGTTTTTTAGATTTAATAAAACAGTTTTCCTGTAACATTGTTTAAAATAGATTTTTTAATTGGACAGAAACATTTGTTTATGAGGCACTTTGAGATCAAGCTTGAAGAATGTTGATACTGAGCAGAGTTTTGGCTTCATGTGTCTTTTGCTGAGTAATAGGCTTATGTTTGTTCCTCCAAAAATGTAAGAAATAACAGATTATTAATGTAATTTCCTTTGCTGTAAAGGCTACAAAAATAAAGCCACTAGTGTTGTGCTGCCTGGCAGTAAGTATACCTCTGGAAAGTGTCGGAGCCATGGAAGAATGTCATATGGGAGGGCTTGTTATAGGAATGGAATACAGATTTTATAGATGCCTGGAGAAAACAAATTATTTGCTGGAAATCTAGATGGTAGAGAGTGAAGTTCTCAAACTGAAAAAGCCTAGTGTCCTAAATAGTGACACCTTAGAGGTGTCATGTATCTCAACATTTATAAATTGTCACCTCTAAATTTAGATCAATTTAAGTTTAAGATAAAATAAATTTAAACCTTCCTCACACTATCAAAACTACCACAAAACATTGTGGTTGAAGTTCCCCTTCATGAGTCAATGGAAACTGCGCTATTGCCAAAAAATGTGAGAATATAATTTATTTGTATATTTATTATGTAGCGCCAATACTTCTGATAAGTACCCCGCTATGTTGTAAATTTCGTTTTTCCCCAAGACTATAGTTAAGTCTTGGGGTTAATTGTGCTAGGCTATACTTTGGCATCAGTTTGGCTGGGCTGTACTAATGTTCTGCCTGGTCATAGGTGTGGGTGACACCTGTGACAGGCCGTAGAACGCAGCCTGGTTGGACGCATTGGGTATCAATCTCTGCTCGGAGCCAATCAGTGGGCACGTTTGTTCCGCTGTGTATTCCGGGAGAGGGTACTTAAGGTGCCGAAGTCACGTGGTTCTGGGTTCCGGTCCTGATCAGCCCCGTGAGGGGTTCAATGTCTGGGGTGCGGATCCACCCGTTTCCGAGCCTCAGGATTGGAGAAACCCAGCAACTCTACATCCACAGCGACCAGAGGAGGACTCTTCAGAGGAGGGCCACGCTTGAGGCTGGCTGCTCGGTAAGAGCCTGGAAGCTGTGCTGTATGGACACTAATTGAATCCGCATTCTTATAGTATCGCCGGACCGGCTGCAAGATTCTGGTACTGTAAGAAAGTTCCTAACCTATCCTTCAGTTACAACTAAGTTCCTGTGAGAGACTTTGGCTTTCATTTAAAGTTTCACAACCAAGTCTGTGGCAGAGACTTTGCTAAACTGAAATCGCTTGTTGGCTGCTAAATCTGCAAGCAGGGATTTATCCAACAGTTGAGTTGTCCAGTTGCGAGTGGCTACTCCATGGATCATCTAAAGAGAGACATTTATTGAGTGTCAGCAGTTCTAAAGTGCCTGAGCTTCTATACCCTTACTTTCTATTCCCAACTGGGAGACTGTTTCTGTTCAACGTTTAAGCAAATAAAAATCCTAAAAAGGAATTCAAGTGTCAGTCTCCGCAGTTACGGGGTATCAACCCTGGGAACCCCTAGACAAGAACGATGAGCTGAAAGGCAGAGGAGGTAATTGGTAAGCCCAGAAAAATCCAGCCGCCCCAAGGGGTTATGGCGCTACAATTATGTATGTAAACTCGGTGTTCATTGATTGCCAGCTCATCATCTGCACAGAGTTTGCATGTTCTCCCTGTGCTTGTATGGGTTTCCTCCAGATACTCCAGTTTCCTCCCACACTCCAAAAACATGATGGCAGGTTAATTGTCTAAATTGATTGCCGCCTGTCCATTAGACTTTATCGAGTGGCAGTGGCACCCTTAGAGCAGCGGTACCCAGTACGGGCACTAACCCCCGGCAGTGGAAGGAGCAGAGTAATCCAGCACTGAAGCACTGTGAGATCTTCCTCCTTCCGCACAAGTCGCACCCAGTGCCCAAATAGCCCACATCTTTTCTACCAGAGCTGCAATACAAATTTACATGGAGGAGCCTGCCTGAAACTGAATCGTATTTTTTAGGAGAGTTTGTGTGCTGAAGCAGGGGTCCCCAACCCCTGGGATGCGGTACCAATTAGTGGCCTTTTAATAATCAGGCCTTGCAGCAGGACTATCACAGACCGCAGTAGCCACTCACCTCCTGCTGTGCGGCCACGGCACTGAGCCCGTGAGTCCTCTCCTGGATATCTGCTCTGGAGATCGGGAATCTTTTCATATTAACAAGCGAGTAATCACCCACTTGTTAACATGATAAGTTGGGCAGCTCTCACCCTCTATCTATATTTGCAGCTCCTTCCACCCCATGCCCTGCTGGCAGGATGACATCAGCGGCAAGGGTAGACCTGGGGGAGGACACACAGCTGAAAACCCAGGTCTAGAAAAGGGGGAGTTGGTGTGGCAAAAACCATGGATTATGAGGGGGGTGGGGCTGCAAAGGAGGCCCTGGACTGGGGAGGGCAAAGGGGAGTTGGTGTGGCAAAGGACCTGGATTAGGGGGGTAGGGTGCAGAGGAGGCCCTGAACTTAAAAAAGGGGAGATGGTGTGTCAAAGGACCTGGATTAGGAGGGCAGGGTGCAGAGGAGGCACTAAAATTGGGGGGGGGGGGGGGGGGGGGCAGAGGAGACCCTGGACTGGAAGGGGGATTGCAGAGGAGGCCCTGGACTAGGAGGAGGGGTGCAGAGGAAGCCCTGGAGTAGGAGGGGAGTGGTTGTCACACATTCGTTGGCACAGTCATTAAAGCATATGTCCCTTTAAGCTCCTCCCACTGTTGATACACTCTGACCACACCCACAGTTTCGGGGTGCGCCGCTATATTACCACACTATATTTTTTTTGGGGGGGGGGGGTGAAAACAAATGACCTGTTCGGGTGCCAGATGTGCTAGCTACACTACTGGGTAGAGACCTTAGAGACCCCCCCCCCCCATCTTCTCTATTAACCTCTGGTGGGACCCTGATGTGGATGGTGGGTCCACATAGTGGATCCAGATTAATGGCACCACATGTGTCAACACGTGTAACGTGCTTTGCCGCAACACACAGATGTAAATTGACCCTGAACTACTAGCATAACCATCAGGAAACTAGCATTTTGAGAAGAAGATCTACACCATTACAACATTATACAACATTCGTATTTCTTTTTGCATGGATTTCTTTTAAAGGCTAACTCCATCTTTTACAACATATGCTACACCCATTTTTAGGTGCCAGGTGAACCCACCACATTCACTATGGCAGATGGACTTTTAATTCTCAATGGAATACAAGTATCCTGATCATGACACTAGTAGTCCATTGACACTTCCTCAAGCACTCCAACTGACATAGTGCTGGAGAAAGAAGCCTGGCATTGCACCCATAATCCATTAATATTTTGCAGGCTCCTATGCAAAAGTAAAAAAAAGAAGGCACGTTTTTTTTTCTTGAAAAAAATAAGGACATTTATAATAATTTATTTTTAAAGAGGTGAACGTAGCCAATAAATGAGCAATATCTATCTTATTCCACTTACTGGCCACTTGAGGGTAGCATTGCCCATTTTTCTGGCCAGAAATACTATACAATCCATTACATATAATTTGTGTGAAGCTGCAAAACCTATTATTGGCATTAACACTCCTCATATCCTCAAAGTGGAAAGAAAAAAACATTTTATGTAGGAAACCACATAATAGCTACTTGTTATTTACCGAATAAAAAGGGACAATTCTTCTTTTAAAGTCCCTTCTAGTTATGTTTGTAACAAGTTTTCAAGCCGAGTAAAACATTGAAAAATGTAAATTGAAGAGGATGTCTTGGCTGCATATAGGGGTTCTGTATAATCCATAATGTTTTATATCCTAGCATGAAAACACAAGAGGTACTTTGGATTAGACACAGTGGTGTAATTATATCATGAAGTGAGAAATAATGTGCAGTAAACTACGTTCAACATTGCACAAGACATTTTTGTTATAGCCATGCATCAGTATTAACTAAATAGATGAACAAGGAAATAGAAAAAGCTTAATTAGTTTTGAGCTAGTTCATGAGAGGGACTTTGTGATTGGCATGTGCAGGGGCTTATGATACAGATACAGAGAATTGTGACTGCTGACCTCTGTAATGTAATAAGAAATGTAAGGGTGTAGTCAGGGTGGCTAAGATAAACAGGAAAGGCACATAGTGGAGGAGAATAAAAAAAAAAAAAAAACAAGAAGTTCTTTAAGTATATCAATTGTAAGAAAGGAAGGTCAGAACATATTGGCCCCATAAAAAATGATGAAGGCAATCTGGTTACAAAATGGCAAAGGTTTTTAATTTATTCTTCGACTCAGGGGGGATTCAGTACAAGACCGCAATGTTTATCGTCATGACATGTAACAGGAAGCACCCTCATGGCTAGCAGAGAATAGAATTAGAAATAGACTTGAAAAACTTAACATTAATAAGTCACCGGGACCAGATGGCTTACACCTGAGGGTCCTTAAGGAACTCAGTCAAATAATTGCCAGACCATTGTTCCTAATTTTTAAGAACAATCTACTGACTGGTATTCTAAAGATATATCCCTGGGAACTATAGACCAGTAAGCATAATATCAATAGTTTGCAGGCTCTTGGAGGGGATGATAAGGGACTATATACAAGATTTTTGTAATAAAAATGTTATTATTTTTCCCTGTCTAGTGTTCAGCATAGCATTTCAAAAATATATAAGGTACTAATGAAAGAGACAGTACCTGAATTTACACCTTATCTTGGGAAGTGGGAGCAAGAATTGGGGGTGAGACTAAATGGGCACCAGAAGAGGAAAATATTAAAATTAGCATGTTGTATCTCAAGGGATGTTAAAACGACAGAAATTTGTTTTAAATTCATGGCTAGATGGTATGTGACCCTGATGAGAGCTCAGAGGTTTAGGGTGGACACATCCCCTCTATGTTGGAGGGAGTGCGGCTCGCCCGGGACCTTTCAACGCCTATGGTGGGAATGTACTAAGACACAGACCTTCTGGAGGGAGATCATTGAGGTTATTCAGGAAATAACAGGGGAATACATGCAGGCTGAACCCTGCGGATGTTTATTTAATAAAACTGTTAAGCCTATAGCACAATACCGGTAATCCTTGGTACCACACCTGTTAAATGCAGCTAAGGGTTTGATACCCAGTTATTGGCGAACACCAAAAACCCCAAGAGTGAGGAAATGGATACTATAAATTGACAAGATCTGTTCCATTGAAAGGACTATACATGAAGGGGAAGATCGAAAAGAAAGATAAAATGGAATCTGGGAAAAATGGCTAGATTTCAAGAAATCGGGAAAGTATTTGGAAAGTGTGGTACAGAAGATTGAGAATATATAGGAATTTTGATATTGTGAGCATGTAGAGGATTGATTAGCTGTGGAAGAATAAAAGGGAGCCTAGAGGGGAGGGGAGGGATATGGGGAGTGGGTTCTTTTTTTTTAACAAGATTAAGACTATAGATGGTATATTTATATATTGATGAAAATGAATAAAAATTATTGAATAGCAAAAAAACAACAAAAACTGTATTATTAGCAGAAATCAGCATGGATTCATGAAGAATCGTTCTTGCCAAACCAACCTATTAACCTTCTATGAGGAGGTGAGCTGTCATCTAGATAAAGGAAGGCCTGTAGACATGGTGTATCTGGATTTTGCAAAGGCATTTGACACAGTTCCCCATAAATGTTTACTGTACAAACTAAGGTCTGTCGGCATGGACCAAAGGGAGAGTACATGGATTGCAAACTGGGTACGGGGCGAGTCCAAAGGGTGGTGATAAATGGTGAGTACTCGGAATAGCCTGTTGTAGAAAGCGGGGTCCCCCAGGGTTCTGTCCTGGGCAGTGGCGGCTGGTGCTTAAAATTTTTTGGGGGGCGCAAACAAACTGAAAAATTCAGAAAAAAAAATACATCAATTGCAGCCTCACTGTGCCCATCAAACGCAGCCACTGTGCCCATCAATTGCAGCCACTGTGCCCATCAAATGCCGCCACTGTGCCCATCAATTGCAGCCACTGTGCCCATCAAACGCAGCCACTGTGCCATTAAATGCTGCCACTGTGCCCATCAAATGCTGCCACTGTGCCATCAAATGCAACCACTGTGCCCATCAAACGTTGCCACTGTGCCATCAAAAGCCTCCACTGTGACCCCCCTGCCCGCTCGCCCTCTGCCCAGCACTTACCCAGTCTCAGTGGGGCAGCGGGTGACGGCGGCGAGCGGTATCCTCCATGCGTCTCCTCCCATCCTCTCCTCCTGATCATGTCCAATCACAGCGCCTGTCGTTTCAGCCAATCAGGTGATGGGTAACAGACCCGAGCACCTGATTGGCAGAGAGGCGGTTCAGTTTTAGGACCATTCGGTTTTCTAACACACCTGGGTGGACTGCGAGCACCAAGTATGGCGCTCGTAGTTCACCTAATTTGAAGCCTATTAGAGCCTGTGGCTCTAATCAGTTGCTTCAAAAACACCCCCCACTGCTGTAATTCAGGCCCCCGTTACCGGAAAAGGGACCAGGCGCCTGAATAGGGGGTGGTAGCGGCGGCCATGGACAGATTCATGCTATGCATTAAACTATCCATTGGTCATAGAGGGGGTGGCTGGAGAGAGGGGCAGCGCCTGTACGCCCTTATAGATGCACCACCACTGGTCTTGGGACCAATCCTATTTAATTTATTTATAAACGACCTGGAGGATGGGATAAACAGCTCAATCTCAGTATTTTCGGACGATACTAAGCTAAACAGGGCAATAACTTCTATGCAGCATGTGGAAATCTTGCAAGAAGATCGAAACAAATGGGCAACTACATGGCAAATGAGGTTTAATGTTGAAAAATGGAAAATAATGCATTTGGGTGCCAATAATATGTATGCAATCTACTTACTAGGGGGAGAACCACTGGGGAAACCTAGGATGAAAAAGGACCTGGGGGTCTTAGTAGATGACAGGCTCAGCAATAGCATGCAATGCCAGGCTGCTGCAAGCAAAGCCAACAGAATTTGACATGCATTGGCAGCTATGGGGAAAGACTGCAAGCACTGAACGTATTCTCTCTGGAGAAGAGACGCTTCAATGTATAAATACCATACTGGTGACCCCACAATAGGAATAAAACTATTCCGCGCATGGGAATTAAAAAAGACACGTGACCATTCACTAAAATTAGAAGAGAAGTGGTTTAACCTTAAACTCCTTAGAGGGTTCTTTACTGTTATGCCCTGTATACACGATACGATTTTCCGACAACAAAATCCATGGGATTTTTTCCGACGGATGTTGGCTCAAACTTGTCTTGCATACACACGGTCACACAAAGTTGCTTGGAAATTCCAAACATCAAGAACGCAGTGACGTACAACACGTACGACGAGCCGAGAAAAACTAAGTTCAATTGCCAGTGCTGCTCTTCTGCTTGATTCCGAGCATGAGTGGCACTTTGTGCATTGGAAATGTGTACACACGATGGGAATTTCTGACAACGGATTTTGTTGTCGGAAAATTGGAGAAGCAGATCTCAAATTTTGTGTGACGGAAATTCCTATGGAAAATGTGTGATGGAGCCTACACGGTCGGAATTTCCGACAACAAGGTCCTATCACATATTTTCCATCGGAAAATCCTATAGTGTCTACAGGGCATTAGAGCGTTAAGGATGTGGAATTCTCTTCCACAAGCAGTGGTTTAGATAGGCACCTTAACGACCAAAACATACAGGGATATACAATATAATATAAACATAAACGCACACACAGGTTGAACTTGATCGACTTGTCTCTTTTTTCAACCTCACCAACTATGTAACTATGTAATGTTGGTTTATGTTTTTCCCCAGAAAAAAAATTGGAAAAAGTTAAATAAAAATGAATATGACAGTACAAAAAACAATCACATACAAGAAGCAGTATGGCCTCGTTCACACAGGCGCTGAGGCCTGTGTATCGTGAATGGGCTGCTTGTTTATGTGGCTGGGGCCATCAGGGGCTGCATGCAGGCAGCCTATGGCCGTCTATAGGGACACAGCACCCGGTGGCCCAGCCACATAAATTAATGAAGCCTCAATAAAATAAAATAAACTACCTAAAATCCCCCCCCCCCCCCACTTCACCTCCAAAAAACACATCTTCTAAATACAGATTTTATTTTTTTTTTAAACAAATTTGGCCTCAGCAACTAAATTATTGAAATTGGGTGTTTCTGCAAAATTAGTTTGATGTCAAAAATGGTAATTTCCCAGTCAATCAACTTCACCAAAATCCCTCTGTTCATCCCTAATATAGAACAATTCTATCTCAAAATTCAAACTCTATAGAAGATCGCACTCAGGTGAAAAACAAGAAAAATATCAATCAGCAGCTGGCACTATACCCTGATACCAGGCCAAATTATATAAATAACCAGTGCAGCTCTCATAATAAACTTACAAATTAAAAACGAAATATAAATAGTGATGCTGACTCTCATCAACACCATATAAGCATTACGTGGCCAAAAAAGGGTTTTAAAAGTGTTACTTTAAAAGTAACAAACATGTCATACTTACATGCTCTGTACAGTGGTTTTGCACAGAGCAGCCCAGATCCTCCTCTTCTTGGTTCCATCTTCATCGCTTCTGGCCCCTCCCTCCTGCCCGGTGCCCCCACAGCAAGGAGGTTGCTGTGGGAGCACCCAAGCAGGCAAGCTCCAGAGCTGTGGGTCTGTGTGTCCATTTACACACACAGAGCTGTGGCTCGGCTCTGCCCCCTCTGTCTCCTGATTGGCTCACTGGCTATGACTGACAGCAGCGGGAGACAATTGTTCCTGCTGCTGCCAAAAGCCAATCAGAAGTGCGAGTCCCCAGAGAGCCAAGGCTCTCGTGGACATTGCTGGATCGGGACGGGCTCAGGTAAGTATTAGGGGGAGGGGGGCTGCTGCCCACAGAAGGTGTTTTACCTTCATGCATAGAATGGTAAAACACCTTGTGCCTTTACAACCACTTTAAACACAACCTAAATAGAAAAATGCTCATGAAATATCCAGAAGAGTGTTCAAAATATGAAAAACAAGTCCCACATGCCGTGATGAAAGTTGAAACTTCAAAATAGCCAGGGTGACATCTCTCACTCTCCTGCAAGGCTTACCAGAATGTTTGTGACCCACATATAAAGCCCCATACACACGCGCGGATTATCCGAGGACCAGGTCCGTCGGACCATGTCCGTCATACTTTGTCTGATGTTGGTTTTGCGTACACATGGTCAGACAAAGTTGTCGGAAAATCCGATCATTCTGAACGTGGTGACGTTTGTTGCCTACGACAGGACTACGTAGAGGCTAGTAGCCAATAGCTTTGGTCTTGTAATGTGATCTGAGCATGCGTAGCACTTTGTCCGGTCAGACAACCGTACACACGATCGGATTTGGTGTGATCGGACCGTGTTGTCGGCAAATCTATCCAGCAGGAGATAGGACTTTGTCCGTCGGACAATCCGACGTACACTGTCCGATGGTGCATACACACGGTCTGATTTTTCAACAACATTGTCCGATCGGACAGAATCCATGCAAAAATCCGACCGTGTGTATGGGGCTTAAGAGTGGACAAAAGGCACTCATTAACACACCTCCAAGGGGTAATCTTCATGAGGATGCCAATGATGTTAAATGGTCAAGCAACAACTTCCCGGTGAAGGAGGACCGCTCCTTCACCGCTCCAAAGATGAGAAGGACTTTTTTTAGCCTCCTGCCAGCTTTACAGGTGCTATGCAGGCGCTATTTTTAGCGATGTAGCGCCTGTAAAGTGCCTCAGTGTAAAAGGGGTCTTAGGGAAGACCCCTTAAGGAAGACCTCCTGCCCATTGAACTGAATGGGCACCGCTGCAGAACTGCTGGCAAAGCACAGCTTTGCCGGTCATTTCAACCCTTTTTTGGCCGCTAGCGGGGGTTAAAACCTCCCCGCTAGCAGCCGAAAACCCCTGCAAAAACTACGGTAAATCGCCACTAAAAATAGCGGTGCATTACCACCAACGGACCTGACGCTTCAGTGTGAAAGGGGTCTAATGCTTATCACAAACTTCTCAATAGCCAAACTCAGATCAGCAGGATCGGGGAAGGCAGTTAGATACATGCAATGAAGAAATGTTCCCCATAGTGTAAAACTGCATCTAAGGAGAATTTATTAAACATGACCGCACTTACATAATATCCATATAAAAAAAGCATGTCTAAAAAATGCTGGAGTTCTTCCAGAAACAAAGATAGCCGGCAGCCGGTCAAGCTATCTTTCCTTCTGGAAGAAAGGATTCTGGAGTTTTTTTTTTGGCATGCTGTTTTTTATAAAGAGACACTGAAATCATAACTTATTTTCCCTTTATTTTTTTTATTAAAGCGGTAGGAAGGTCCACTTTGTGATTTTTTTTACCTACATGTAAGCCTTTAATAAGACTTACATGTAGGTAAAATGATTATCTCCTAAACGGGCATCGTTTAGGAGATATTCTCACTGGATGCAGCTGGTGACGTCACCAGCGCATGCGCTCTGAATGTCTGGCATATCACACTGGACGTTCAGAGCACTGTTCCGGAACCAAGGGCATGAAGTTATCACGGCTCCGCCCAATCACAAAGCCGGAGTCCACGAACCCGGAAGTGAGACTGGAGGAAGATGGAAGCCCTGTCAGAGGTGACAGCGTGCCACTGGAGGACTGTGTTCTAAGGTAAGTATTTCATAATGTGCTAGTATGCCCTTGTCTTGCAGAGGAATTTTTTTTTTTTTTTACTGCAGAGGTTTACAACCGCTTTAAATTCTGCAGAATCTTGGCAGTCTATCAGCCTTCTAATGTAAACACACAGCATGTGCTGCAAGTTACCTTCTTTGTGCTATATCGGGAAATATATGATAGAAATGAATAAAAACAGCACTATTAGACTAATTCATTGTACATGAACATCTATTATTTCCTGGTTTTAAGAATATTGGTGGAAGTTGTCATTTTCAAGCTAACCAGATGAAAACAGGAAATAAGTATGCCTCGCCTCTGACCCTCTTACCTGTCCTCATAGTGTGCAGAACAAAGCTTGATGAGACAGAAAAAAAAATGTGTGCACTGTTTATGTACTGTTATTGTTTCTATAGTAACTTGCGACTATCGCCTGATTCTATCAGAGTCAGTGGTCAAAATAAATCTTTCAACTCCAACTGCAACGTGAATGCATTTTCTAGTTACAATTCTATTGTCTAAAAGAAAATCATTTCTAAAGGTTGTGAATACAAATGATAAAAATATTCAGAGTTAGCATTATGGTAGAATGTCTATAAAGTGAAACTTTACCCATAAATGTAAACTTTGTCTCCCATGACTCCTTCCCTTGTCTTTATCAAATTTGGAGAGAATTTTTTTTTAAAGTGGAACTTAGCCAAAAGCAAATTCTGCCACCCAGCCTCGAGCCCCACCATTATGTTGCTTGTGCAGATGTACCCAATTGGCTATGCCTGGCCTTTGGGTTCTGACAGAGGCTGTGCGTACATCTGCACACATACATGCAATATGCCAACATTTTAAATAAGAATGGTGTAGAGCAGAGGTCTCAAACTGGCGGCCCTCCAGCTGTTGAGAAACTACAAGTCCCATCATGCCTCTGGCTGTGGGAGTCATGTTTGTAATGGTCAGCCTTGCAATGCCTCATGGGTAGTTTCGCAACAGCTGGAGGGCCACCAGTTTAAGCCCTTTGGTTTAGAGAGAGATCATATCGGTGCCCATCTCAAAAACGTGATACAAACCAAAAGATTGTGGGTGGCAGGGATTCTAAAGGGGAAAACATACACATGTATAAAAATACGAAATTTCTTTAGTTTGCTGCGTTTTTGCCACAATTTTGTTCAGGTCACCAATGTAAATGGCAGAAAAATGCCTGTAATTTGCCCCAAAGAAGCTCATCTTCTTTTTTGAGCTTAGGGCGTTGTCCAGGCATTTTGTTTCAGGTGACAACATGCTTAGATGTGAACAGGTGCCATTGAAATGAATGGGAATTTGCTTGTTTGGTGTTTTTCAGGCATTTTTAGGGTGATTTACGAGCATTTTATGAGCTGAAAACGCTCAGGTGTGAATGCAGCCTTAAACACTAGAAACACAAGATTGTGGTAATCATTAGACAATAGCTCGAAAAGGGCTGACTGGCTATACATGTACATCTAAAACCCCTTGATGTAACATAAATCTGGAGAGCTGGTCTCAGTTCAGATCATAGGCGTGTGCACAGGGTATGCCGAGTGTGCCCGGGCACACCCTAATCACCCTGTGCGGCTTCCCTCCTCTTCCAATGAATGCTGCAGGGTATCATTTCAGATTGGAGAGCGGGGAAGGGGCCAGTAAATATATCAGTTACGACCCCTTCTTTTACTAAATAAACACAATGAGTGATCAATCACTCACTGTGCTCATAATAACTGAAGAATAGTAAACCAGGAAGCTGCTTAGCACAGAGCACTTTCTATTCATTCACTGTCCGGTGCAGCTAAGCCTGCAGAGATAGGAACTGGGGAATCTCTGTCCACAGTCCCTTTCTCTGTCTCAAAAGTGAGGGGGTTTGAGCTTTGTAGTGCACACCCTAATCCAATAGGCTGTGCCCACCTATGGTCCAGATAATGTGGTTCCAATACCCAACGCATTTTGAAGCCAAAGCTCTTCTTCAGGGACAGCCCTGGAACCTTAAAGCGGTTCTGCACTCGTTTTTTTTTTTTTTTTGGGCTATATGCCAAGGCCATATAGCTCAATTGGGGGACTTACCTGTTCCATCTTCCATCTCGATCGCCGCCGGTTTTCCTCCGATAAAATTATTTATCTTCTTCTTGTCTGCTGGGGGCCATCTTGCCTGTAGGCATGTGAAACCCCACAGGCACTTTAGATGGCCCAGCATGCACCGCCGTTACTGCGCCGAGCTCGCGCGTGCGCAGTAACGGCAAAGTGCAGCTCACGTTCTCCGAAATCTCGCGAGATGTCGGCACATTTGCCGACATCTCGCGAGATTTCGGAAAATGTGTCCGAAATCTCGCGAGATTTCGGAAGATGTGGCTGAAATCTCGCGAGATTTCGGAAGATGCCCACACTGACTCAGTGCGGCGTGACGAGGATCCCCGCACAGACCCCGCCCACCCCCGAAGAGACAGAAGACAGGAAGTCATCGATTACAAGGTAAGTAAAAAAAAAAAAAAAAAAAAACACATTTCATTTAGTACTCTTTGCCTGATTTGGAAGGCAAAGAGATTTACTAAATGAAATGTGTGCCGAACCGCTTTAATATTCAAGGTAGCATTCATAAATACAAAAGTATAGGTAATGGGACATAGGACACATAACGTTGGTCACTTACTACTTTCAGAGGTAGGACAGAGATCACACATGGGGGTATAGCCTGTGTTAAGTTGTTAAAAACACTTGAGTACTATAAAGGTGCTCAGTCAAGCCGGAATGAGACAGGCCCAATTTGGAAATTTTCACTTTTGTTGCCAGCGGTGTGTTGAGTTATTTTGAGGGGACAGCAAATTTACACTGTTATACAAGCTGTACACTCACTGGTGTTACATTGTAGCAAAATTTTATTTCTTCAGTGTTGTCACATTAAAAGATATAATAAAATATTTACAAAAATGTGAGGGATGTACTCACTTTTGTGAGATTGTGGAGGTCATTTACTATATCACCAATATGCGATCCGGCAGTCTATGAAAATAGCACCCAATTAAAGCCAATTAGGACTTCAACCTTTTAGAAACTGGGCGGACATGCAAATGGAAATCATGCTATTGCCGGCGAACATGCCTGTCAAATCGACATATGCGGGAAGAGTTGAAGTCAATGGGGCTCGAACCTGCAAAATACAAAGTCGTCACTGAAGGCTTGTATGCAAGTAATTTTCCATAAAAGGTGTATGGGGACCCGGGTACTGCCCTAGTGGACATGTATCAATTGAAAAAAAAGTTTTTAAAACAACAGTTTTTTTAAGGAGCAGTGATTTTAATAATGCTTATAGTGAAACAATAAAAATGTAGGGTCCCCCCCCAAAATCCCTACCAGACCGAGCATGCAGCCTGCAAACCTCCCCCTTCCTGAACTGTACCAGACCACATGCCCTCAACATGAGAAGGATGCTTTGGGGTCCCCCCAAAGCACCTTGCCCCCATGTTGATGTGGACAAGAGCCTCTTCCCAACATCCCATGCCCGGTGGTTGTCGGGGCTGTGGGCTTATCGGAATCTGGAAGCCCCTTTTAACAAGGGGACCCCCAGATCCTGCCCCCCCCTATGTGAATGGGTATCGGTACATTGTACCCCTACCCATTCACCAAAAAAGTAGTGTAATGTGACATAAGACAATAGCCGTTTTTTGACAATTCCTTTATTAAAAATGTCTTCTTCTTCCCTGCTTCTTCCCCCGGCCTTCTCCTTCTTCCTCCAGGTTCTTCTTTCCCGCTTCGTCCTCTGTTCTTCTTCCTCCGCCACTGCTCCTGCTGCCACTTCCACTGAAGATTCAAAAAACAAACCTCCTCAGAGGAAATCCACCTGCCCATAAAACCTGATTTGTGACATGCCCACCAGGTGGAATTCGACTTTGTCAATGCTGCAACTGCTATACATGCAGCAGAGGGCCATCAACGAGTACCTGTACGAATAAGGCATGACGACAGGCTCAGGCCACCTCTGCTTTTTTTCCCCAAGCCAATGGCTGATCATTGGGGAAGCATGCACTGTATTGTCACCATTTGAGGAGGCCACAAGGATGGTAAACCGTGACAGTGCATGCATCAGTGACACAATCCCTTTTGTGTTCCTACTAGAGCAAACTCTGAGTGGCATTATGAACAGGGCACTGGAGGCAGAGCAGCAGGAGAAAGAGGAGGACTTCCTTTCCTCTCAAGGCCCACTTTATCCAGACACTCTCATTCCTGTGTCACAGAACACACAGGAGGAGAGAGGGGAGGAGGATAAGAGGAGGATGAGCTTCCAAGAAGAGGAAGAAATGCGTCAATCTGTAAGCAATGGCTTTCCAACCCCAGGACCCTTGGGAGTAGTACGTGGCTGGGAGGAGGAAGTTCCAGATGCTGTCATCCTGAGTGACCCCGAGGAGTCTGCTTCTTAAGCCTCAGCAAATTTGAGGCGCATTGGCAACCACAAAGCCTGCGAAAGGACCCAAGAATACGTGGCACAAATGAGAATTACTGGTTGGCAACAATCCTTCACCACCATTATAAGGGAAAGGTCTCAGAACTCATCCCATCCCCACAGAGAGTGCAGAAAATAAAATCTCTTGAGGACACATTAAAGAGAATTTTATTGAACGTTCTTCCTGACTCCAGTAGGTTACAGTGTCATGGAAAATGTCGTTTTGAGTCTTCTGTTTTTCAAGAGAGGATCGTTGGAGAAGGCGTCCGCCTAAGTGAGGCATTTTTTTAATCCTCGCTGCCCAGGGCTGTCAGCTTCCACATCCCAGCGGCAGCATTTGCATCACATGATGGACGATTACCTTGGGGCCAAAACAGAGATGGAGAGCTTTCCAGCTGATGTTCCACTGACTTACTGGGTCATGAGAATAGACCACTGGCCAGAACTTGCCCAGTATGCTATTGAGTTGTTGGGCTGCCCTGCATCCAGCGTGCTTTTAGAACGGGCATTCAGTGCTGCAGGAGGTTTTGTTACTGATCATAGAATGCATCTGTCCAAAGACTTCGTGGACCGTTTGACTTTTATAAAAATGAATCAGTCCTGGATTACCAGTTATGAAGCCCCTGATGCTGATGTCACTGATTAAGTCTTTTTGGGATGTGGAATCACTGCAGGACTTTCGAGGCTGCCTAGTTTTGAGGGTGTTCAATCATTTCATCTGGAAGAATGTTTTTTGTTTCGGTTTCATGGGCAAAATTAACACCCTAAGACCAATTTTTCAGCACCTCTTTGACAGGTGGTTACGGTGGGAAGGTGCCACTGACACCCAGAGACCAATTTTTACGCACCCGTTCTATCCAAAGTCAAAGTGACCACAGAATGTATCCAAAAATTCTCTAATCGTGTTCCCAGTGCACTGCATTGTGGCCTCATCATACACCTTGGTTCCCCAGCTGTTGCTGAGCAAAATAAAGGCAGCTTGCAGGGAAAATTTAATTTTTGTTGGGCTTTATAAATATAATTATTGCTGCAGCAGATTCTAGACATGGTACAGATCTGCCACTTTACAGGTAGACTAAGGGGACCCCTCAGGCACTATATTGGAAGGAATTTTCATTTTTATGCTTTCACTTTAAAAATAAAAAAAAATGATGTTTTTCACAAACTTTTTTTTATTGATACATGTCCCCAAGGGCAGGACCCTAACCCCTATAACCATTGTATGCCCAATTACTTGCACATAAGCCTTTAAAATGGGCACTTTTGATTTTTGACGCTCGGGTCCCATTGACTTTAATGGGGTTAGATTTTCGGGGTCCGAACTTTCAAGGTGTTCATAAGTTCTGGTGCGAACCAAACAGGGGTCCGTTCGGCCCATCCCTAATCGTCAATAGACTTCAAAATGAGCAGTCATATTTTAGTGTGCAATTGTATTTTTTATTAAGACTTTTACTGAGACATTCTGAAGCATGACTCAAAATACACGCATTATCTAAATGGTTGATTACATTTCTAACCATTCAGTGGAGACTTAAACTCCTCAGTGAGTCATACCAGCCAGGACTATGAGACCATGTCCCCATGCTATTTTATTTGGTTCATATAATGCTCATTCCTTTTTAATGGGGTAATTTAGTGAATTGCATCCACAGTTGAGAGAGTTTCAACCAGAACTGTTTAAAAAGTGGACAGTACTCATCATGTTTTGTGGTTCTGTCTCTGTGTTAAATGGTATCAGAGCAATGTGGCTAACATACTATACTATATCCACTCTACTCCGGTACACATAATTGTACGATTAAATATGGACAATAGGAGCGTGTCAAAGGGAATCAGAAAATTATTTATATTTTATTTTTTATTTGAAAGCCACATGTCAATTGGTAAAAGGGGTCAGGAAGCCCTTGTGTTGGTGTGCATGTGGAGAATCCTGAATGTAGTTAATATGCAATGGCCAGAGTTGGCGGGACACCTGTATTTGCAATTTGAAATTAGACTGGACATGTTCAGAAGAATATCTGAAGTCTCAGAAGAATATTTACTGCTATAATTACTGGTTCAGTAAAAGTGTTCATGACCATTACAAAACTAACTGTTGGTAAGTGGATTGATTGCCTCTGTGTGCTCATGGTTGAAAGCCTACACCCCTAAATGAAATAGTCCATATTTTATTAATGCATTTACCTACAACAGTTTATTCCTGAAAAACAAAAATATGTCTTTACCATCTCCATCAAAAAGAAACCAAGATAAATTCATGAGTTCTTTAAAGCTTGGGAATACTTTACTATACAATATTTTTAGCTAAAAGGGAAACACTTATGATAAAGCAATGTTTTTTTTTTTTTTGATAAAAGCTTTATTGAGGAAATAAGCTTTATTGTACAAAACATGATAAACGAGAAGGGAAATTAAACAAGAAAAACAGTATTAAACATTTTAAACAATAATAACAATGTTAATAATTGCTCATATTGAATGCTTGATCTATGCATATATTCTGAACTCCAATTGACTGAAATATAAACTTTCAGAAATATACTGCCAATTATAGTCAATGCACCAATTAAAAGTGTATTGTGTGTGTCTACAACACCCTATAAATGTACCAAATGTTTGGATAGATAAGATACAAGGGCCTCTTTGATGCTCTTATTTGAAGAGCCAACATTGCCCCATCTCCAGTATATGAAAGCAGGGGTAAACAGAAGGTTTTTCTTCCTACTTTATCAAAGCTCTAGGAATATTTTTATGTCTTCTCAAAACTAATTCCACTATGAAATCGCTTGACAGTTTTATTACCCAGCAGCCTTGCAACACAGCACTGTGTCTATTTTTCAAACAATTAAAACTTATACATGATGCTGGACCTAGTTAGAGTACACCACACTCAGTTAATAAACACATATTTGACATGAGCTAAGGGAACTGACTTTTCTGGTTAAGGACAAACCTGTCAGTGTTCTAGGCTCTGGGATTTTTTAAAACGTTGACAGTTTTACAGTTTGGCCTAAACAAATACAATCTTTCACGCATCATGTCAAGGAATAAATATCCCTTTAGGAGCACGGCAAAATCTACATCCCTGCCAATGTATAAAACACAGCAGTAACCCCCCACTAGTTTTTTAATGACCTGTCATGACTTTTTCCCTGAAAGATATTTTAATGCAATTATATGTTATGCAGTATATACTACATTATACACTTTTTGCTTGCAAATGTAAAAATGATGCCAACTGGTAGTGGGTATTAAGTACATAGTTTACTGAGGACTTGATGCACTTAACTTTTCAAATAACCAGGTTACATCAAGAGATGAATCCATAAATAGCACAGTGATCATCCTCACTAAGCGAATCTCTATTTATGTTACCAAAATGCATTCCAAGGTGAGAGACTTCCATGCTTGCCTTGGTAATGGCTGTTGTAGACCTACAGAGCTAAGAGCTCAGGTGCAAAGATATTACTGGTCGGCAGGTCCTTTAGGATACCCCACAGCCAGGGCCGGATTTACCATTGGGCTTGACTGGGCTCAAGCCCATGGGCCCCACGAGCCCCGCCCATTTACGCTTTAAATATCTTCATATTCGTTTCAATTTAATTATAATTTTATGCATTTTTATTGCTTTTATTAATCTCCTGGTTCGTTTTAAATTATTACATTGTTTACTGTGTATATGGTTGTTTCCGCACATCCGGACACTTCCCTTAGGAATGTGTGTGTGTATATATATATATATATATATATATATATATATATATATATATCTGACCTTGTGAATGGTCAGCTAGATCGGATGAAACAGCGGATGCTGTGAAACGCGTCATCTCATTGGCCAAGACGTCATTTCGGGTCCGCGGTGTTTGTGTTCCACATTGGAAAACTATTCTTATGTTTAATATTCTCCTGTGTAGTCCATTGCAGGTGATGGTGATGTGTAGGCTCTACTTTGGTACATACATATAAGGTCTTTCTATTTTATATTACTTCTGTTTTCAATTGTTTATTAGTCTATATGGGAGACACAGGTGTGCCCCTGTGTCCTGTCATCCTATTGCCGATCGTTGCCTGTGTATAGTCCCAGCCACTGGCACACCCCCTTCTGCCCCTTCATTTACTCTGGGCTCGGTGCTTTGGGAACTCAGTCTGAGGAAGGAGCGTTGTGCGCATGCTCTGAAACGCGTCGCCGCCCCTTCCTTCTAGCACTACTGGTGTGTGCAGTCCAGGAGCGTGGCGTGCGCTCCACAGCAGCCCTGGATGACAGGAATTCCTCCCAGTTGGTTTACTACACCTCTCCTCTAGCTGTTGGTTGGGATACAGGGATTTGGAGCTACAGGGACCCAACCAGAACCTGTGACTGTCAGATGAGCCTGTTTATACCTGTATCCTATAAGTGTATTTTAACTGTGTTGGCTAAATAAACTGTCTTAATGCTGCATTTAGAAGCACCTTCTCCACTTCTCTGTTTTTTCCAGATGGTTATTGTCCATTCAAAGCAGACAAAAGAAAAAAAAAGGTTTTGGGTAAAAAGCAGCACATATTACATACATTGACACTTGTTAGGCACACACTTGACCCCTTGTTAACCCCTTCCCAGCTAGTGTCATTAGTACAATGACAGTGTATAGTATTATCACTGATAACTGTATAAGTGTCACTGGTGATATCAGTGGCAGTTAGTCAGTTCCCATCCAGTGTCAGTTAGTGTCAGATTGCCAGAGTCCCACTTTAATTCGCTGATCATTACTAGTATAAAAAATAAATAAATGAAAATTCAACTATATATACCATAGTTTGTGGATGCTATAACTTTTACACAAACCAATCAATGTACACTTGTATACATTTCCCCCCCACACACACAAGCTACCATGCATGCACGATTGATGGTTGGCCAACTTGCTTCCTGAAAAAACGATTACTCATACTAATATGCTTGATTTTAAGCTACATATGTGTTGCTCCTATTTTATTAATGAAAATCGTTTACGGTATCGTGCCATGTGGATTACCCTTCTGTTTCATGTCTGGTGACTCGTGACAACTCCGGTGGAGGAGTTACATTCAGAGGGCTTTGCTTCCTGGCTTTTATCCATTCATCTCTATGTCCAGTGACAGGCGAGGATACCTAGGAGGTCCGGATCCTTGGCTTGGGTATTGTAAACAAAGCGCAATTAGACCACTCTTATTAGAGGGTCACACAACCTTTGGTAAGCGCTGTTGTGTTTTTTGGCTGGTGAACCTTACCCTTTCTTACCTTCATCACTTTCACGACTGCAGGGACTCTTTCATCCTGATTGTTTTGTATGCAATTGCATAGATTGCTCGTGGACATTTTATGGGATTATACTCTTATGTGGCTTTTGGAAAATTTTGTGCATGTTTATTTCATGCTTTTCTTACTTTAGCGCTGCACTATTTGTTTGATTTTATACCAAAGACATGTAGCAGAATACATTATGGACTAAATTTATGAAGAAATCTGACTTCTTTATTTTTTTTATTGGATATGTTTTATAACAGAAAGTAGAAAATATACAGTAGCTCACAAAAGTGAGTACACCCCTCACATTTTTTGTAGGGCCAGTTTACTGCCCTTCAGACTTTAGGGGGGCCGGAACTGTGGCCAGTGTAAGTAGAAATTGTCCTGGCATCGGTGGGAGTAGACAATGCAAACAATTCCTCCTCCTAGTACATGTAAACTTGTACAGTAACACAAAAGTGAGTACACCCCTCACCTTTTTGTAAATATTTTTTTAGATCTTTTAATGTGACAGCACTGAAGAAATTACACTTTGCTACAAAATAAAGTAGTAAATGTACAGCTTGTATAACAGTGTAAGTTTGCTGTGTCATCAAAATAACTCAACACACAGCCATTAATATCTAAACCGCTGGCAACAAAAGTGAGTACACCCCTAAGGCCCCTTTCACACTGGGGCGGTTTGCAGGCGCTATTGCGCTTAAAATAGCGCCTGCAAACCGACCTGAAACAGCCGTTGCTGTGTCTCCAGTGTGAAAGCCCTGAGGGCTTTCACACTGGAGCGGTGCGCTTGCAGGATGCTGAAAAATGTCCTGCAAGCCGCATCTTTGGTGCGCTGTAGGAGCGGTGTGTTTAGCGATCCTAAAGCGCCCCCTCCCATTAAAAACTATGGGGCATCGCTCCGAACCCGCCCGCAAAGCGCCGCTGGATTTTTTTTCTCAATTTTAGCATTTTCTATTAGGGTTGTACTCTTTTTGTTGCCAGCGGTTTAGACATTAATGGCTGTGTGTTGAGTTATTTTGAGGGGACAGCAAATTTACACTGTTATACAAGCTGTACACTCACTACTTTACATTGTAGCAAAGTGTAATTTCTTCAGTGTTGTCACACAAAGATATAAAAAAATATTTACAAAAATGTGAGGGGTGTACTCACTTTTGTGAGATACTGTAGGTTTTCTTTCAAAATGTTCTGTCTTTTTTCGTTTATATAATAACAAATAAAAAAAAAACAGTGGTGTTCAAATAGCACCAAAAGAAAGCTCTATTTGTGTTAAAAAATTATACAAATTTTATTTTACCGCACAATTACCAGTTAACTACTTGCCAACCAGTTGCCATCGTTCGGGGGGCAAGCGTAGTTGCAGGTGGGTGTGTGCTCACGCCCGCGGGTTGGGCGGACTTGATGTCCACGGGAACCCACGATCACCTAGTACAGAGGCAGAACGGGTATCTGCCTTTGTAAACAAGCGGACCCCCGTTCTGACAGGGGTCATGGCAGAGATCTACTGTTCTCAGTGATCCGGAACAGTGATCTTTGTCATGTCCCTGGCAGCCTATCACTGATCAATGTAATAATGTCACTGGTCCCCAAAAAGTGTCACTTGGGGTCAGATTTGTCCGTCACAATGTTGCAGTCCCCATAAAAAATACAACTTTAATGAAAATGAAAAAAATGTAAAGTCCCTAAATCTATCCCATAGTTTGTAGACGCGATATCTTTTGCGCAAACAAATCAATATACGCATATTGCGATATTTCTACCAAAAATATGTAGAAGAATATTTATCAGCCTCAACTGATGAAGAAATTCTTTTTTTTATATATTTTTTTGGATATGTATTATAGCAAAAGTAAAAAAAAAAAAATTTTTTTTCAAAATTGGCGCTCTTTGTTTGTTTATAGCGCAAAAAAAACCTGCAGAGGTAATGAAATACCACCAAAAGAAAGTTCTATTTGTGGGGAAAAAAAGGACATCAATTTTGCTTGGGTCCAGCATCGCACGACCTCGCAATTGTCAGTTAAAGAAACGCAGTGCCGTATCGCAAAAAATGACCTGGTCATTAATGGGGCAAATCCTTCCAGTCCTTAAGTGGTTAAAGTAACGCAGTGCTAAATAGCAAAAAATAGCCTGGTCATGAAGAGGGTAAAACCTTCTGGAGCTCAAGTCGTTAAACATGTCTCCTAACAAGCCAGACCCATAAGGGTGGTGGCCCTCCAATTGGCCTCCTGAAGCAGACTAATTCTTCCAAGCCTGAACTAAATATTTGGGTTATTCAGAGTGTCTCCTCGCTTGTGCCATCTTCTCTCACAAGTTCTCTGCCCTTGAAGAAAATGTTATAAACTGTTGGCAATCGACTTGGCATTTCATGAGTGAAGTCAGTTGCTAGAGAGGCATTTCACATTATAATCATATACGCAGACCTTATTTATGTAGCTGTGCTAATAGATCATATAAGGGCCTTAAAATATGTCAAGATTGATGTTATTTCATAATCTTTAAAAAAGCTGAACATCAACCTTGCCTACCAGCTGTGCCGCACCTACAACCTCCTTAATTGTCTCCTGAGCTAACCCTGGCCCTGAATCCCATCAGGGGAAAAGTCTGATCTCTAATTTGCTCCTTTAGACATTCTTTTAGATTTCTGCAGCTGAATGACTGCAAGACAACTGGCAAACTTAGCATCTGAAAAATCTTGCAGCAATCTTCCCTGTAGATTTGGTGGTGTTTCTTGAGAAAGGATGTGAGGGTGTTAAATACTGCTAAATTAAATTGCCAGTAACAAATTTGAATAGGCACAATGGCTTGTTTTTGCAGAATTTGCTCATAATAATGCACTTAATAAGTTTGCAGGAGTGTCCAACATACTTCTTTTTCTGACCAGCCCTTCAAACTACCCTCCAACAATGACTGATTTAACTACAGGTGTACCTGGTGGTCCAAATATCAGGATTTTTAACAGCAGGAACACTTTGTGCATTGCCATTACAATCTAATTCCAACCTACCAGGTGGGTCAAAAAATCTTGATGTCTATCTGCAATATTGCACTGCATTAAACTTCTGCTACTTAGGGACCATAACAATTGCATCATTGTAAAGATCAACCCTGTCACTTTTAAAGTTTTTTGAGAATCTGCTACACCTTTAGAATACTGCATTCACTCTTATTTGATGCAAGAACTAAGTATCAATTAAACCACTCTCTGCTGTATGTAATTAAAATGAATATTGTGCAGAGAAGAGAAGTGCCATAAAGAAATTCACAATAGATCTAGCAGGAAATACCTTTGGGTACCTCTTCAATGGAGAATAAAGTCAGGGACCCATATAAAGTGCATTTAGCCAGTATACTAGTTGTGGTCCATGGATGTCTGCATTGTGATCAACTTTCTGGGACATTTTTGGGCATTAAGTGTTAAGCAGGCCTCAGTGTGTTTTCTTTCGGGACCTTCTATTGCTTCTTCTGCAATTCTTACTGATAGCCCTCCTCCTGTGGTTGCTAATTTTATTGAGTGAAAATCTGCAGTGAAGGAAGAGTCTGACTTAATTTAATTATTCAGCCTGTATGATGTAATGCAAATAATTAAATCACCAAAAATGATCTTATGTAATGATGGAAGTTTTCACATTTTGTTTGTATGCAGTTCCCAGTCATGTGACCAAAGCCTTGGCATTTGGTATGAAATCTATGGTAGAGAAGCCTGGGTGGATTACATCAGGAAATTAAGGCAGCAAGTACCCCATTTTATTTTTGTGTCTTTAACCTTACTGTTCCCCTAATGTTTGTGGGTAGCTTTAGATGAAAGATCCTTGGTGAAGGTTTTGACATCCTTCGGCTAGAATAGAATACATACAGGCTATAGATCTACAGTACAATGAACAAAAAAGATGCTTTGGCTTCCAATTTCCAGTTTTGATCTGGTTTATTTATGCTGTAGCTAAGAAAATTGTAATCATTGGCTTGCTGCCCAGGCACACAATGGGGGTAAAGTAAAGTCAATTTGCATGTTATTTCTGGACATAACCTCTCAGTAGGAACATTACATTTGATTTTGTTTGTACTAGAAAGAATTTTTTACTAATGTTAATTGAGACCAGATTACATATTGTTCTGCGCTTTATTGCCTTTGATAATCATTGTTTCATTAAAGTAGTGTATCATTTGCATGTCAACATTCTAGTTCGCTATTATTTCAATGTACTGAGCAGTTTTATTTCTACAGTCAAATTGTTTAGAGATTCTAAATGTATTAATTGTTGTAAATTTGTGAGAAAAACATGTGTATAAACAATATCCTTGCCGACGGTGAACAAAGTTCTCTCTCAGATATTGCTTACAAGTTACGCATTTCCTGAAACCCACTCTGAGATTTTGGTGGCTTGCTGACTTGACAAGTCACCAGGCAGTTAAAGTAAAACTCATGGTATGGCATTTTATACAAAGTTACATTGGTCCAGCTTGGACCAATGTAACTATGCATATGCCATATCCATGGGATACCTCTAGGAACTGGAAATTACTATAATTCTTTGAGGATATTATTTGTTCTCATTTAAATTTGTATATTATTATGTGTATTTTGTACATTTATATTATTTTTTGTATTTCATGATTATTTAGATGTTCATCGCGTGCTTTGGTTGGTGCTGTGTTTGCTGACCTGTGAATCGCGGTAGAGGGCTTATGGCAAGATCCACTGCTCCACTGTATTCCATATTTTGGTATTTCACCAGTATTAGCCAGTTTTGGTCATGGTCCCCTTAAGGAGCAATATTTGCAGCCTTATATACATGTGTAGCAAAATGTTTTGAAATGGGGTTTGAGTGCCTCATATGGACACGTGAGGCGTTATTTTTGGAGTCTCTAGACCTCACCCGTCTATTTTCTCTTAATTTGCGCCGCTCCAGTCACTTCGGGGTTAAACGCTTGCGCAAACTGCAGCCGTTGTCTTGGTTACATATATATGTTCCAAGGGAACAGAGGTAGTTCATACGGACTTGTTTTGTGACCCAAAATCAATCTTATACACTGATCACATTTAGTCTAGGGATATATTAAAATATCCCTTCACCGATTCGTACTGGCAACCATTGTCAGTCCATTTCCCTATTACTCCCTTTGCTGACAGTCTTTCAGATGTGGCCTTACATCCTGTGATTCAATTTGCTATCAGCACTGAGGTCAGTTACTCTGACTTCCTGTTGAGGATGGCACTTCCTGTCTCACGGCCGTCACTTCCTGTGCGTCTGGCGCTCCTGCAGTGACATCATTTGTCCTCACCTGACCGTTTGGCGACGAAATTTTGGCGCCAAAACGGCGGTGGAGAGGGTTATTTAAGGGGAATTGTTTGGGCTCTTCAATTGTGCAGCTCAGCGGAGGTTTACTCCCTAAACGACTCTTGTTTAAGGTAAGAGATTTTAGCAGATTGTTTGCCATCTGTCTTTACCGGGAACTGATCACTAAAATGCCCCCTCTCTTTACTCTATTTAAGGGGTTTGAGTACCTCACTCTGGCCTCCCTATTCTCTGGATAGTTTTCTGTCCTGGCTGGCACCCTGAGTGGATGCAGACCCTCAACATAGGTAAATATATACCTTGGACATGGTGATCTGTTTTTGGCTCGCTGATGGTAACTATATCTGTATAACATCTCCCAGATGGATTAAGGAATTTCCCCTTTAAAATATCTTATAGATTCAAACTTGGATTTCCCCTTTGGCAGTTATGAGCACCCTGTTTGTATGCTCCTTTATATGCTTCTATTACCTTTTCAAGGAATCATTATCCAGGTGGGTTCCCCATTTTTGGGACAATATGTATTTATATCTTCACTCTCTTCAATATCTTAACAAATTTAGTATCTATATCAATGTACCCCATAGATGGATTGCCAAACTGATATAGTTTTGGACATTATTTCCCTCTCTATGACGCACCCAATACAACCCCATGCATTCAGCATTTTTGTGGACTGCGGAGCCCTCTTCCAGGACTTTCAGGTCAGCATCTGAACTTATTAGCTCCACCCACTTTCCAATTTCGTGATGTTCATTTCTATATTACCTTACTAAAGCAGTGTAAATTGTTGTGTATCCAATGTCTTGACTGTATTTTTTCTATTCCAGTAAATATTAATTGACATTGTCTAACTCTCCTGAGGAAGCCCAAGTTTGGGTGAAACATGTTGAGAAAAAGAGCAATAAATGAAAAGTTCATCTCTGTTTAGCGATGTATTGGTTTTAAAAACGTTTTCATAGACATTTGATGTCAAAAGTGCAATATCAAGTTATGTTGTGATTTCCAATAAATCTTTTTTCTATTAATTTAATTCTTCTTGTATTTTTGCGCCCTAAAAGTCCCATTTCTGTTCATTGAACTAAATTTTGGAAATTACTATAGTAAACACCGCTACTACAGTGATGTCCACTAGGTTCTGCGTCCTGAGCCAAGCGGCAGGGAATGCTTTGCATTTTCTCAATGAATGCAAAGTGTTCTCTAATTGGACTAGGTGGAAAAGCGGGGCAGTGATATCACACTCGCCTCTTTTTCCTGTTGAAAAATGCTTTGCTATGTGGCCAACCTTATGTGTTCAGAATGCAGCAGGGCACCTGTTCGGCACTGGATCTGGGAGCTAGTGGACATGATTGTAGTAGCAGTGTCTACTACAGTAAGTTCTAGCTTATAGAGCAGGGATAGGCAACCTTTTGAGCATTGTGCGCGGAAAAATATTTTCAAAGAAATTGATAGTTCCAGCTACATAATAAGTCTTCATACTCTCAAACACAAAAATGAATTTTTATAAAGTAAATGCTGTAAACAACATGAATAATAGTAAGAAATGAACGTTGAGCTTTGCACCTTCACACCTCAGACCACCGCACCGCACCGGTCAGCAGGGCAGAGAATAGAGTCAGCAGAATATGAAATAGGGGTTAGCAGGGCAGATGATTGGGTCAGCAGAGCATAGAATAGGGGTCTTCAGGGAAGAGGATTGGGTCAGCAGGGCATAGAACAGGAGTCAGCAAGGGTGAGGATTGGGTTGGCAGGGCGTAGAACAAGGGGTAATCAGGGCAAAGGATGGGGTCAGCAGGTCATAGAACAGGGGTCAACAGGGCAGAGGATGGGGTACGCAGGGTATAAAAGAAGGCTCTGCAGGGCAGAGGATGGGCTCATCAAGGCATAGAATGAGGTAAGCAGTGCAGAGAATGGGGTCACTGCTGGCAGGGTGTTTCGTCACATTCGGCGACCCATCACATTTTGCTATGGAAGTGACGTTCTGCTGAGAAATTTAGCACTGCGCATGCGTAACTTGCCCATATGATTCATCAGATTAAGCGACCCGTCAGAATGTGTAACAGAAGTGACCTTTAGTCGCCACCATCTTGCTACACCTCGCACTACTCTACAGTAAGCATACACTGAGAAGGGGAAAAGCGGACATCTTGTCACGCCCACTCGAGTTTTCCATTTTACACTTATTTTTACCAGTAAAGTGAGTTTATATAGTGAAATACAGTACTTAGAACTCCATCTGACTGGTTAGATGTTCAATTTTAAAAGTAGCAAACTTGTGTCTGATCAGCAAACCTGTGAGGTGAGCAGGCTTGCCGCTGATTTTAAAATTCAACATCTAGTCAGACAGAGTTCTAAGTACTGTATTTCACTATATAAACTCACTTTACTGTTAAAAATAAGTATAAAATGCACAATGCACAACTCCGGTGGCTGTAACAAGATGTCCGCTTTCTACTTCTCAGTGTATGCTTACTGTAGAGAAGTGCAAGGTTTAGCAAGATGATGGCAGCGACGGAACGTCACCTCCGTTACACATTCTGATAGGGCGGGGAATCCAGCGTCGTGCATGTGCACTCCAGCGGGTAGCCAAATGTGATGGGTCGCCATATGTGACAAAACAAGGGCACTCAACAGAGCTCCTCCTAACCACACTGCACACAAATCAGATTCTCTTACAGACACAGCCTTGATCTGCACAATGCGTAACTGGCTGTTTCAGCTGTTCTGCCTTTCCGATCTAAGAATTTCACAGGTCAGTACTACAACAGCAGCTACACACTGTGCAGATCGAGGCTGTGTCTGTAAAAGAATCTGATCTCTTCTCTGCTGCATGTCCTGTGTTGAGGCTGAGTGCAGACCGAGGATGGTAGGAGGAGCATACCGACTGGAACATAGCATCCATGGGGAAAAGGGAGGCACAGCACCCTCTAGAACAAGAATCGGTGGGATATGAGGTGAAAAATAGCAAGCCACTCTCCCTCCTGTGTATCTGTGTGCCAGATTTGCGGATGAGTGGGAGGTGAATGTCCCAGGCTTTCCTCACGTTCTAGAGGGTTCCCACAGGTATTGTATATACATAGTTACCTTGGTCCAAGCTGGACCAAGGCAACTATGTACCAAAAGAGCATGTGATTCTGCTTCAAAACTTGCCTGTTGGCTGGCTTGTCATCTGACAGCTGGGTTTGGACAGCCAGCACAACTTCATAACATACCACCGATGAGTGATAAGTGTGTGTAACAGATTTCTCATGACTCTTACAACTTGGTTATCCTTACTTGACCATCAGTATAGTTCACATAGTCTTTGCTTTATTCTTAAAATTCCAGGGTGATTCCCATGTTTAAATTGTATAACACGCTCTCTAAAGGTCTCTGGTACTATGTGATGAGTTGCATAGACAATAAAGCCATCAACCAAGGACAGATAGGGGTTGATTTACTAAAACTGAAGAGTGCAGCCAGTTCTAGTGAAGTCATAGAACTGGGCTCATTTTACTTTCTGAGTTTGGCCATTTGCTTTGTAGAATGTACCATGATTGAATTTGTACTGGGATTGCAAGACAAGCTTGTTCTAGTAATTGCTTAAGAAAACAGCTTCTGTTACAGAGCAATGCAAGTGTCTCAATTTCCAACACACAGGTTTCACATCTCATCACTCTCTCTCTCTTTTTTGTATAGTTCTTTGCACAGCCCAGTGAGGTGTAGCCGAGTGGTGAAACTTTGGACACTGGTAGCATAGGGGCAACCAGAACTGTTGTGATAAAACTCATCCACTAAATGTACATTTTGTGCAACAAAATGATCGCAGTATAGTGGTTCCTTTCTCTTATAATGTAGAATTCAGCCTGCACACTAGTTGCCACTGTCTGGCAAACAATAACAGGAGCAAGCTGACCAGTTTCAGGGTAGGTAATTCATTTGCAAAATTTTCTGGTTGTGGTTCATTTAAAAAAATGCTTCTGTTAGATTTACTTAGTAAAGAGACTACATATCCTGTATAAAGCAACAGAAGCAGTAGTAATAATGGAGGTTACAGTGCACAAAAATGTATCTGTAATAGAAGCATCATATTTAACCACTTGCTTACTGTGAACTTTCGCCCCCTTCCTGCCCAGACCAATTTTCAGCTTTCAGCGGTCTCGCACTTTTAATGACAATTGCGCGGTCATGCAATGCTGTAACCAAATGAATTTTTTATCATTTTGTTCGCACAAATAGAGCTTTAGTTTGGTGGTATTTATTCGCGACTCCGTTTTTTATTTTTTGCGATATAAGCGAAAACATAGCGGAAATTTTGAAAAAAAACTATATTTTCTCCTTTCTTTTTTAAAAGAAATCCAATACAATCTAATTTTGTCATAAATTTAAGCCAAAATGTATTCTGCTACATGTTTTTTGTAAAAAAAATTCTGTTAAGTGTATAATAATTGGTTCGCGTGATCACGGACATATGTACGCAAATGATCATGTAAAAGGGGTGTGCAGGTGATCACGGACATATGTGTGCAGATAATCATTGGCACATGTTATATTACTGGGACATATGTGAGGGACATGTGTTTTTATTATTTGGGGACATGTGTGTTTTGGGGACATGTGTGTTTTGGGGACATGTGTGTTTTACTGTGGGGACATGTGTGTTTTACTATGGGGACACTACACTGGTGATCAGTGAATAAAAAGCTGTAAAAAAAACAGCTAATACTCACTGATCACCAGCCGGCTGCAGCGATCCGCTCTCCTCTCCTCACCGATGACTTCCGTGTGAGGAGAGGAGCGCCGATTGCCTAGCAACCGGCTGTTTGTTTACATCACATGACAGCTGTGATTCGTCACGGCCATCATGTGATCAGGGGTGCCAATCACCGAGCCCTCCTGCCGATCCGAGATGCGCCGTGTCCGGGTGACACGGCCGCATCGGGATCGCGCCGCTGCACGGGCACGCGCGCGCGCGATCCCTCTACTTCTGAAGGACGTTCCGGAACGTCCACTCAGAAGTAGACGGCTCCCACCCGGCCGTATATGTACATTGGCCGGGTGGGAAGTGGTTAAGCAAACTTAAAGAATAACTCAAGGCATTGGCATTTTATACTAAATGAATTGGTCCAGCTTGGACAATTGTAACTATGTATATGACAGACCTGGCTGACTTCAGTGATCTCCGCTTGCTCCTGGGTACCGCACTGAGCGGCTGCTCTCTTGCATTGTCAGCACAGGAGGTCATCCTTTCGGCATGGGCGCCATTCAGAGAATAATTAAAATTTTCTAAATGAATGCAAAAGGGGTTGATTTACCAAAACTGGAGAGAGCAAAATCTGGTGCAGCTCTGCATAGAAACCAGCTTCCAGGTTTTTTTTTTTTTTTTTGTTAAAGCTTGATTGAACAAGCTTAAATTACCAGATTTTACACTCTACAGTTTTAGTAAAACAACCCCAAAGAGTTCTCTGATTCGGTGAGGTGGAGAGGCTGGACAGCAATGTCATACAATGTCTTACACACGGCCGGAATTTCCAATCGAAACAGTCCGATGGGAGCTTTCCATCGGATTTTCCGACCGTGTGTATGTCCATCGGTCTTTTTCTGTCTGCATTTCCGACGGACTTTAGATTGAGAGCCTGTTCTTAATTTTTCTGACGGAAAACCTTTCTATCAGATTTTTCGATCGTGTGTATGCAATTGCGACACGCAAAATTCCGACGCATGCTCGGAAACAATTCAACGCATGCTCGGAAGCATTAAACTTCCCTTTTATAGTGCCATCGAACATGTTGTATGTCACAGTGTTATTGACCGTCGGAATTTGGTGTGACCGTGTGTAGGCAAGACAGTTTGAGCGAAATTCCATCAGAATTCCGACGGGAGAACCATCAGAGCTTTTTCCGATGAGAACTCCGATCGTGTGTACGTGGCATTAGTGTTGAAGCAGAGATCAGAGAATCCAAATTCACCAAGTGGCTCCTTTGGGGGTGGTGCTACAAGTTGCTATGGGTAAAGTTCTGCTTTTCCATCCAGAAATTGAACTTTCACTGATCCAGTTCCTCCCCCCTCCGGTGTCACATTTGGCACCTTTCAGGGGGGAGTGGGGAGCAGATGCCTGTCTAATCCAGGTATTTGCTCCCAAAGCCGATAAAAAAGCACTGCAGAATCCGTGGCAAACTACGCCATGTCCAGCCCCTCCTCCGTTCCCCCCTGCTGGGAGACACACAGGTCCCAGAAGACAGCAGGGACCATTTAGAACACAGCGCGACTCGCGCATGCGCAGTAGGAAACTGATTCCCTTACTGAAGATGCCAGAGCCTCCACCCGGAGCCGAGGGACGGGTCGGCTTCGGGTGAGGACATCGCGGGCGCACTGGACAGGTAAGTGTCCTTATTTTATAAGTCAGCAGCTGCAGCATTTGTAGCTGCTGACTTTTATTTTATTTTTTTGCAGGCGGAACTCCGCTTTAACTTCAGCAGATTAAAATAAGGTTTCTTGCCCTGCCAGACAGGGTTGTGCAGTGTAGCAGAGATGCAAAAAAACTCTGCAATGAATGAACATAAATAAAAATCTTTTAGCAGGTAAAACGGCCCATAATTCTAGAAATACTGAATATTGCAGGTTTTGCATGGTACCATCATCTTCATATCAACCCTCTTGAACCTCATTGTCTCCCTGATTTTGATGATCTGATATACAAATACTATGAGGGCAGTAATGTGACACACCGGCTGTGGGTGCTAGCACTAGATTCCATTTAAACAAAATAAAATGTCACATTTATTTAACACCTCCCACTATCTTTTTAAGAACTTCTACACGGTAACCTGCTAGACATATCTGTCTGGTGAAAGGTGCCACCTGACTCATTATGGAGACTTCCTGGTACAAAGCCGTAGGTTCAAGTAGTTTTAATCTCCTATTGCATTTGTATGTGATACTTAACACCCACAGATGTAAGACGCAGGTGACTGAGCTATTATTAGCTTTCTTTTTACGCTCACCCCTGCTAGACTCTTTTTACTCATCTAGAACATTTACGTACAGCATGAAGAAAAGAACAAAAGGTGTGATACTGAAAAATTTGACCTTGCTAAACTGCTCCAGGCCAAGATGATATTGAAAGAGAAACTTCACCCAGTAGTTTAACCACTTGCCTACTGGGCCAATTCTGACACTTCTCTCATATATGTAAAAATCGGTTTGTTTGTTTTTTGCTAGAAAATTACTTAGAACCCCCAAACATTATATATTTTTTTTAGCAGAGACCCTAGAAAATAAAATGATGATTTTTGCAATTTTTTATGTCACACAGTATTTGCACAGCGTTTTTTCAAACACAGTTTTTTTGGGAAAAAATTAATTTTAATGAATTAAAAAAACAAAAAAACACAATATATAACCCGATTTAAAACTGTAAAATATGAAAGATGATGTTTCACCAAGTAAATAGATACCCAACATGTCACTTTAAAATTGTGCATGCTTGTGGAATGGTGGCAAACTACGGTATAAATCTCCATAGGCGACACTTTAACATTTTCTAAAAATTTTTACAATTTTCTACAGCTTACCTGTTTAGAGTTACAGAGGATGTCTAGTGCTAGAATTATCGCTCTGATGTTTGTGGGGATACCTCACATGTGTGGTTTGAACACCATTGTGACCTACATATGCATTCACCACTGCGCGTGAGCACGGGGACGCTTTAAAATATTTTATATTTAAATACATTTTATTACTTTTTTATTTATTTTTCCACTTTCTCTTTAAAAATTATTTTTAATCACTTTTATTCCTAGCATAAGGAATGTAAACATCCCTTGTAATAGAAATAATCAGTGACAGGTCTTCTTTATGGAGAGATGTGGGGTCAATAATGTAAAACATTAGATTAAAAAAAAAAACAAACAAACATTAATTTAAAGCTTTAAAAAAAAAAATGGCCTTGTTTACATTGGGCTCAAAAACCGGAAGTGACGTTATGTCGTCACTCCGGCCCTCCTAGACCATAGAGATGAGCGGAAGCCATCTTTCCTCTGCTCATCTCTGCTACCAGCCACCGCAACCGCCAGATTGAATCTCGGGCTTCCAGATGAGCCAGGTAAGCCCAAGAACCATCAGGAAGCTGTGGAGGGGGGGGGGGGGGTTAGGGTTGCCACCTTTTCTTCAAGCAAACCTGAACACTTTAGCGACACTGGGCCAATTTTCCTTTTTTCATAGTATACACTATAGGATTATAAAAGACCTGGGACACCTTTGGGTGCCCCATGGAAAGTAGTTACTATCCATGCTGCAGCGAACAGTGGGTGTGGCCAAACTGCTTTTTGCTGAAATCATTGCCCTGCACCCCAGGGATGTCGAATCTGCCCCTAGACAGCCATCTGCAGCTCCTGGTTGGCAACAGATTTGTGTTTGACTATCACTGTTACTTGGGGAGCCACAGCCCAGTCTGAAAAATGTGTCCGGGTTTCAGGCAGACTGAAACCTGGACATGTGAATCCTGGACAGGTGGCAACCCTAGTTGGGGTGCTGGGCAAATCTGCCGCTTCTAAAAGTGATCCATTGGCGAATCTGCCACTCTTTATTGGTTAGAGAATCATTGAAAAAAATAATACCAAAGTTATGGCATAATGAATTAATTAGAACAAACAAAGACAGAGGTCTTGCACTTCCCGACTTTGCAATATATTCACAGGCTGCATCCCTGATAAGGATAATAGACTGGTATCATAATGCAAAAAATAAGCAGCGGTTAACCTTAGAGGAAGATATTATAGGCCTACAACTTAAATCCCTTCCATGGATTCAACCTCAGTTTCGACCAGAAAAAAAAGACTTAACAAACTTTATGTTAGCAACTCTAAAAATATCGGATGCAGTATTGAAAAAGTGGAGACTCTCTACAATGATTGGGCCAATGACCCCTTTGTTCTCCAAACCTTCCACCAGCAGTAATAGCATCTAATTTCATCAAGTGGAACAGAGTAGAGAACACAAGGATAGTTCAGACCCTAGAAGAAGGTAAACTCCCACGATTGCCTGAAATGTGGCCTAAAACATAATAAATGGATACAACATTATCAATTAAACACATATATCGAAATTCTGACACTGCAGTCCATGACTGGTAGACCATTAACTAAGTTCGAACAATTATTAATAGAGGAACAAAGACCGACCCATAAACTATCCAAAGTTTATAAACTTTTACTTCCCGCTGGACCTCTTAACGAACTAGCAAGTATAAGAAAATGGGAAAGTGAATTAGAGAGTCCAATCCCATAAAAAGAATGGGATAAGGCATTTTTATTAACACATAAATTATCGGTAGCAGTCAAACATCAAGAACGTAACTATAAAATCCTGATGAGGTGGTACTGGAGTCCAGTGGATCTGAACAAAATAAATAAAGATAACACAGAGAAGTGCTGGAGATGCCTTAGGGACAGAGGAACAATGACACATCTGGTACGAATGTCATGTGGTGAAGGATTTCTGGTGTAAAATATTTGAAATATATAATATGGTGTCTGGAAATGAGATGCAACCAAGTGTTAAGGTTTTCGATATTGTCTGTAATACCAGAGTCATTGAAATCTATAAAGACGGATATTCTTCACCATATGATAATTGCAGCCAGGACAATAATAGCTCTAAAATGGAGAAAAATAAATGGTCCTACAATAGTGGAATGGATATGTGAAATGAATGAGTATATGGAGGAACAGATAAGGAGAGAGGGAACTGAAAAGAAACAAAAGTCCATAATATGGCATCAATGGGAAGAGTTTCGGACCTCGATAAAAATAATGCAGTATCTATGAAAGGGAACAGAACACCCCACGGAGATGAGAGAGAAAACCTTTAAAAAATTAATTTAAAAAATGTACATATTTTTTTCCTTTTTTGGGGGGGATATGTATGCATATCTGTATAGATTGTATGTCTGGTAGGTATGAATGGAGGATGGACACTGTATAGAAATATATGTCAGAGGGATTAGTATAGAATTGGATGTTAGAAATTATTACGGAATGTTGCTATCTTATGGCGAAGATGCAATTTAATAATATAATGTTAAATTTTGTGATGAGAATAATTCATATGTATTTGTATAATTGTTTTTTTTTTTTTTATTAATAAAAAAGATTGAAAACAAAGTTATGGCATATTGCTGCAGCCATAACCCTGGTATTCCACTTCCGACCGAGGACATCATTTGTCTATGGCCCGGTCGGCAAGTGGTTAAAATGAAAAGGTAGCAGCTGCAAATACTGTAGCCACTCGTCAGCCACTCTCCTCTCTCCTTCTCCCTCCCTGCCTGTCAGCTCCAGTGTGTGTGAGCCCTCTCCGCCCCCCCCCCCCTCCCCTCTTGCCGCTATTAGTAGTTGACACTAAAGGTAAATAAATATTACTGCCAGACCCTCTGCTTTATCAATCCATTCTACATAGGCAGCAGCTGCAAATACTGTAGATGCTGACTTTTAAGAAACAGGTACTTACCAACCGATAAAGATCAGCGCTGTCTTCCTGCAGCCGATTCCTCTCACCACTCCTGCATCCCTGGAGCATTATGGAAAAAACATACAGTGGGGGTGTATTTATAAAAAAAAAAATGCATAGCAATTCGCACAGTGAAAGGGCATATACATTTGTTCTGTTCAAATAGGGCAGAAAACAAATGTTTTTGGGCTATTTTCTATGCTAGACGCATGTCATTGATTTCAAATGGAAAGATAACACATTTGGTCACTACTGTAGATGGTGCTAAATATATTTTTTTGTGAAAACATTTGACCAGCACAGGAAATAGCCAAAAAAAAAAAAAACATTACAAATTGTAGATAATTAGGTTGATTTAATAGCCTAACAACATTTGTTTTTTTTTTTTTGCCCCAAACTATACTGTATGTACTTTCTCTGGGCAAAGCAATTAAAAAAAAAAATACATCACAAATTGTAGATAGTTAGGTTGATTTACTATTACCGGAGAGAGAAAATCTGCTGCAGCTGTGTACAATAAAACCTGTAAGCTGATTGGTTTCTATGCACAGATGCACCAGATTTTGCACTCTCCTGTCTTAGTAAATCAACTTCTATGTCTTGTTTTTAGCTGGCTCTAGTTAGTTTCAGTTAGGTACAGACATGTAGACCCAAAAGCTGTAAGGCCCCACTCACTTACCATGTCCCGGTGTGCAGCTGGTGACGGCGTCAGGCGACAGCATATCACCCGCTGTCTGTGTTAGGGAAGCGATGTATTCGCTTCCCTAACACAATACTGTTTGCCCGCACGGGGATGCTGCTCCCAATTTGACAGCCATGCAGGTGCACAGATACAGACAGCATGCATTCGGGGCTGTGCACCCGCACCCGCATGGCTGTCCTAATTGACATGAATGGGACTGCACGGAAAACACCTGTCTATACCCATGCGGATAAACACGGGCCTTGTAAGGGTATACACCGTAGTACGCCCGTGTGAATGAGGCACAAGACAGCAGTGCAAACTACTGAGCCTGGACAACCTAAAATACTTCTGCACAGCAATTTACTTTGATCTTTATATGAAGCAATTCTTTCATACTGAGCTTACTGCAACTAAGTTTTGCAAGGTTGGAGCTAGCTTGTGGTTTTGTTCTCTGATATCTACCTAGATAATGATTACACTTCAACAACTTCATTACACATATTTATTCTCATTTGTGGTTGTCACTCCGCAGTGACTCAAAATCTTTCTTCTCTCATTTATGAGTAATCAGAAATTTAATAAGGCATTATGTGGCACTTGGTAGGTAATGCTAAACCAGGTCACTGTAAGGTACTCGCAATAAAGCCGATTGCCCACAGGTCTTTACATTAGAATGTCACTTGACAGAATGAAAGAGGTAGTGAATTATTTGTCTAGACAACAGAACTCCTACACGATGTGACTTATCACATTTTTCATTTTGTCAGCCCACTGTTTCCTTTTTAATCCATCTGATTCCAATAAACTGTTGCAGAGAAGCAAAAGGGAAAAACTTGTAGTATGTTTAGGTTGCACAACCCACATGTTCCACTTTCACAAAGGATCAAAAAGGGACACTATTATATAGAACCGATTACAGTAGTGACCACATTGCCCAACAATATCCTAAAAAAGATAAGAAAGAAAAGAGAAAAAATGTGTATGCATTAAAGGGGTTTTTAACCCTAAAATAAATAAAAGAAATCTTGTTCCCTTATAGCAGATTAAACAGCACAGTGCTTGTGCTTTCTAAACTTTCCCTCTCTAAGATGTAAAAAACCTGGTTGATCCTGCCTGTTCCTGTGTCCCCCTGAGTGTGCTGACCACGGTCATCATGGCTGCTGATCCATGTTTATTGTGGTCAGGTTACGTGCCTCCATCATCCGCTGCTCTCCCCTCTACATCTCCCTCCCTGCCTGTCAGCTTCTGTGTGTGTGAGCCATTTCCGCAACCCCCCACCCCTCCCCTCTTGCCACTATTAGTAGTTGGCACTAAAGGTAAATAAATATTACTGCCAGCCCCTCTGTTTTATCAATCCATTTTACACTATGTAAATGTTTGTATAAAATGATGCCTGTAAATACCCTATCTCAGCTCTTTTATGGCAGGTCATGTGACCTCTGACCGCTCTCCTCCCCCATCTAAGGGCCACAGCTGTCATGTGACCTCCCTGGCTGACATCAGAGGGGGATCTCGGCCCCTCCCACTGTAGCCCTTAGATCGGAGGAGGAGAGTGGCCAGAGGTCCTGTGACCGGCCATAAAAGATCTGAGATAAGGTATTTACAGGCATCCTTTTATACAAACATTTACACAGTGTAGGATGGAATGATAGAACAGAGGGGCTGGCAGTAATATTTCTTTACCTTTACAACCACTTTAAATGTACCCTATAACAAAGTAAAATATATTAGCCCAGGGCTCAAAATTTCAAGTCCTGAGCTACTAGCCAGGCTTCAAGGGTTACTCGCCACCTGTTGTCCCACCCAACCCCGACCCTGCCCTGCCCCTAATTCCACTCCCCCTAAACATGCCCTCATAAATTATCTCATGAAATGACATTTAAATGTTTTATGCAGAATTAAGTTATAAAAATAAATATTAACAACAACTTTATCTGTGCCCAACAATGCAGCCTACCTCTGTCCATCAATGCTGCTTCATCTGTGTGCATCAATGCTGCCTCACCTGTGCCCAACAATGCAGCCTCACCTGTGTCCATCAATGCAGCCTCACCTGTGTCCATCAATGCAGCCTTACCTGTGCCCATCAATGCAGCCTGCCCGTGCCCACCAATGCAGCCTGCCCATGCCCACCAATGTAGCCTACCTGTGCCCACCAATGCAACCTGTGCCCACCAATGCAGTGTGTGCCCACCAATGCAGCCTGTGTCCACCAATGCAGCCTGTGCCCAACAATGCAGCCTGTGCCCACCAATGTAGCCTGCCTGTGCAGGGGAAGAGAGGAGAGGAACAGGAGAGCTGCCCGGATGATCAGAGCACGGGGAACACAGTGATAACAGCTTTCATTTAAATTGCTGTCTGTTCCCGCTGCTCGGCGTCACATACAGCCCCACCTCCTGGCGGGGGAACTTTGATAGACAGATCACCCATCCCAGGATTGGACAGGTGATCTGTCTATCAAAGTTCCCGGGCCAGGGGGAGGGGCTGTATGTGATGGCGAGCAGCCGGTGATCATTTGGGCGGCTCTCCTCTCTCTTCCCCTCTGCGATCGCTGGGAGAAGGACTTCCATTCAACCCCCCACTCCCAGTCAGCTCTTCCTCGCCAGCCCTCAAATTCCACTTCAAATTCAAATTTTGGCACAGTCCACAGATCCACAGACCAGAGTGAAAGAAAATGTATTCTCGAGTGAACAGCAAGAAAAATATAGGGGAGATGTATGTAGTCAGAGCTGGGCAGAGTAGAACATCCAGTGATCTGACGATTGTTATAGTGCAGTGTGTGTGTCTGAGGTCACCTGATCACAGATAACATTACTTTTCATCACCAGAATTTGTTATGTCGGGGAGGGGCGAATTTCTCACTTTTTATAATTACACAGGATGTGCCTGTCTCAGGCTAGTGCATGAGATATGTAAATCACCTGTCACTCACAGCAAGGGGGCGTTTTTGACAAAGTTTTCAGCACTTTGTCAAGATATTTCTAACTGAACAATAAAATAGGATTTCTCAGGGCTGGAGTAAATCTGTGTGGCAAGACTGGGCTCAAATGAAAGGAAATCTTATTCTCTACATTATGACATCCACTTTAAGTGAGATGTGAACAGCTTGGATTCAGGTTGAAGCCATGGTTGACTTAAATTCCAAAGCTCATCCTATGTAGAATATCCATGAAATAGGTGCCTTTACATGAAAGAGTTTTGGAAGTGGATGAGAATGGCGGTAATCAAAGCTTTGAAGTCAGTGTCCAGATCTGTTGGGTTTTGTAGAACATCTGTTCCGGCCTATATTGGAAGATCTGCCACCAGTTTCCAAGGTTTACATTAAAGCAATATCAAAAAACCTTAGGAAAGGGGAACTTTCAAAATGTATACACCAATAAATACAATATAATAATGTCTTTTTAATGGCTGATGTTCTCAGCTCTCTTGTTTACGGCTATTCTCACACACCTCCAAGGCCATAAAAACCTGACCGGAGTTTCACCCATTCCTTATGCTAAAGAAAACCAATTAAAAGCCACCATCTTCTATACCTTTCTACAGCAACCTTTTTCAACCAGGGTGCCTTCAGGTTTCTTCAGGGGAGCCTTAGCAAAATGCATAGAAATTGCCCAAAACTGTGGATGGATCTAGCCTGCCTTTTAGTTACACAAAGCCACAGGTTTTCATTGTGCATCATTATAACATTCTGTCTACAGAGCATCCTTGTTTGCCCCTCTCCTGACCCTCTCCATCAGCACTGGGGTCACATTAGCTGAGTGAAGGCGAGAAGCTCAGAGAGATAATAAACATTGGAATACTAGTCTGTATCAGCGTGCAAAGGTGTATTTGCTTTGAAAGAATAAATCACCTGTAACATTGGAGGTCCAATGTGTGTGGATGTTGCTGCTTTATGTAAAACTATAATGCCGCGTACACACGGTCGGACGTTCCGCGAGAAAAAGTCAGACTGAATCTTTTCATCGGATATTCCAATCGTGTGTGTGCCTCATCTGACTTTTTTTTTCGAAAAAATTCTGACGGACCTAGAAATAGAACATGTTTTAAATATTTTCGAAGGAACCAATTCCTATCGGGAAAACCGCTCGTCTGTATGCTGTTCCGATGGACCAAAAATGACGCATGCTCTGAAGCAAGTACGAGACGGTAGCTATTGGCTACTGGCTATTGAACTTCCTTTTTCTAGTCTGGTCATACGTGTTGTACGTCACCGCATTCTAGATGGTCAGACTTTGGTGTGATCATGTGTAGGCAAGACAGTTTCAGCGGAACTCCGGTCGTGTGTACGCGGCATTAGTTTTTTTTTTTACATTTTAGAATGGGTTGCCTCGAGATTGTGCAAAATGTAAAAAGCGTGGCTTGACTGAAAAAAAAAAGTTAAGAAACACTGCTCTAGAACACCACTCAATATCCCATCAAAAGGAGTAAGTGAATATAAACATGTACACATCAAGTGCATTACTGTATGTATAAGCACAAATGAAATATGAAAGAAAAGTTCCATGTATATCAGTGTAAATTCCGAGCATAGAGAACATGTTATTGTTTGAATACAGCAAGTGTGAGAAGACTAAATTGCACTATTTGGCAGGCTCACACCCATCATTAAAGCGCTAATGTGATATGCGTGGAAAATTTGATGATTTCGGAAATCTGCTTATGAATTCCACAGACTAAGTGATCTGGAATTTGTTTGGAACAGTGTACACATAATCCACTAATGACTATCATGCATATAAGATGCTGCTGATAAGATCTTCAGTGTCTACAAATAGTGGACAAAGGCATAAGACAAACATTCTTTATATGACCATATATGCTTTAAATACTAAATAATGAAGTATACTTTACATTGGCATTGGGGAACTAAAACTGGCCATAGATGGATCAAAATGCAGCCGGTTCAGCAGGGACTGGCCAGATTTTGATCCATGAGAAGCCACTGCAGTTGAATAGAAGTTGATCTACAGATCAACTTCTGTTCAACCACCCTGTTGGATAAAAGTTGCTCGATCAGTGCTGCAGGCAATAGGCTACATTCTACAATCTATGTATTCTGACCAGGGAGGGGGTTCTCCCTGCTGTCAGAATACAAATGCGAAGCATGGAGGATTCCCTCATCCACCTAAAATGTGTGGATGGGGGAGTCAGTTCAGTGTTGTTTGTTTGGATTACAAGCTGAACAAAACAAAAATTGAACCATGTATAGCCAGCTTAAAGTGGGATTTGGATTAATTCATGGTTTTTGATTTTTGATCTCCTTTTATCTGCCCTCCGGGACTGTGACGTCATAAGGGGGCGGGGTAACCATGTGACATGAGTCGGTGACCCCGCCCCTTGTCCCTATATAACTGGCCGCGCAACACGTCTCGGCCATTAGAAGCGGAGACAGCATCGTGTCAACATCGGATGAAGAAAGAAGAAGAAGCAGAAGGCGGCGGCAGAAGACAGAAGACCGGGCCAACGCTGGTAAAAGAGCTGCAAGAAGAAAGCGGAGGCCCGGCAAGAAAAACAGAAGAGCGGGACAAGACCCCCGAAGTCGGAACAAGACCCCCAGACGGCGGCGGCAACAAAGAAGAAAGCCGGGCTCCTCCGCTAGTAAAAGAGCTAGCAAAAGATAGCGGAGGAGTCCGGCGAGAAGACCCCCCAAGACGGAAGAAGACTCCCGTAGCTGTGTAATAAAGTATTTTAAAAACCTGTGCTGTGTTTTTTATTTACACTTTTTTCACCAGGTGAATGGGTAGGGGTACATCGTACCCCATACTCATTTACATAGGGTGGGGGGCCGGAATCCGGGGGCCCCCCGCCCGCAGACCCCGACAACCAACGGCCAGGGTTGTCGGGAAGAGGCCCTTGTCCTCATCAACATGGGGACAAGGTGCTTTGGGGTGGGGGGGCCACAGGGCCCCCCTTTCCCAAAGGCACCCTCCCATGTCGAGGGCACGCAGCCTGGTATGGCTCAGGAGGGGGGGGACGCTCGCTTGTCCCCACCCCCTTTCCTGACCGGCCACGCTGCGTGCTCGGATAAGGGTCTGATTTGGTTTTGGGGGGACCCCACGCCGTTTTTTCGACGTAGGGATTCCCCTTTAAATCCATACCAGGTGACGGGGCTAGCAAGGTGTCAATCTCGCCGATCGAGGCGGCGACATTGACTTCCTTCGCTAGTCCCGTCTACCTGGAGTCACGTTATAAATGAACGGACTTTACTCCGTGTGTCGGCAAGTCCGTTCGTTTCAAAAGTCCCGCAGACTAGCACACTTTTGAGTCAAAACTTCTTTCTAAGTCTGCCGGGTCTTTTGGGAAGAAAAAATCCGCTGGATAGTCCGATCGTGTGTACGGGACATTAGAAGCCCATCAGTAATCATCCATAGATAACTGGGAAGACACACAAAGTCAGTTACCTGTTCCATTCCATTACTTTTTTCCTCCCACTTTTTGTTTTTCAGTTCATTGTGACTGTATTGCACAACTAATCCGGTTAGTAATTATAGGAAACACCTCCTTGAATGTTTCCTGTAAATCATGAGTGATAATGTGAGATATCAGTGTTACTTCTTTTTTTAAATTTTTTATAAATAGGCCCACAGGAGGTTTATGCAATGATGTGCTAGTATGCGCAGCATATTAGCGCTTTATGACAGACTTACCTTTCAAAAATTGCCCTCCAAGGATGAATGGGTCCTGCCATCTTCTCCCGGTCTACCTTATTGGTTCTATCAGCCGCTTGAATGGCCAGGCAGCAGTGAGTCACATCATCATAGCACGGAGGGGTGCCATATATATACTCCAAACTGCACATGCACAGCTCAGTGTACAGTAAAGAGGGAAGCATTTATGGCTGAAGCAAACAACATATATAATCAAAATATATCATACTTTCTTTAGTTTTTTTACAGAATATTTTAGTTTTTTTTTTAATCTTGAATTCTGAAATATTGCGTATGAATGCGTCATATTTTGTATTTGCAGCCATAAGGTGGTGCTCTTTGCATCCTTTATACTCTCTTTGTCTTTCTAAGTTACTTCTGCAAAAATTGTGCAAAAAAGAGCTCTAGCTAATCCCAGACATCTCAAGTCTCCCGCAACTCGCGGGATACTCCTGCATTTGATGGTGGGCTCATTGACACCCACGAGTTGCGGCACAATCTCTCAGCTGAGCCTGCACTGCCACTCAGCCTGGAGCAGGGCTGGACTGGCCTACCGGAATACCAAGAAATTTCTGGTCACTTGTATGAGTTGCTGTGCCTCTCCAATCCTGAGAAGACACTGGGACACCTCAGAATCCTCCTTCAGTGACTGGGCCTCGAATTAGCCAGTTCCGAGACTCAGGAATGGATGGATCCCCACCCCAGACCATGACGCATCTGGGGCTGGTCATGGTGACCAGGCTTACAGGGGCAGCAAACACTCCTGGGTCTGGGACCCCTCACGGGGTTGATCCGGAACCAGGAATCAAAGAGCAAGCCGAACCCCGATCAAGTGACCTCAGCATCTTAAATACCCCTTCCCGGAATACACAGCGGGGCCAGACGCGCCCACTGATTGGCTCAGAGAAAGATTGGTACCTAACGCGTTCAACCAGACTGCATTCTCAGCCTGTCACAGGTGCTCACTTCACCTATGACCAGGCAGAACTCCAGTACAGCCCAGCCAGACTAATGCCAAAGTAAAAACCCTAGAACAATTTACCCCCAGAACTCAGTTACAGTTCTGGAAAAACTCAATTTACAGAATAGCGCACAGTTTAGAAAAGTGTCGGCGCTACATATAAAAACAGTCTGGTGCCAGAGTTACTTCACAGGCAGGGCCAGGGTTATCAGTGGCAGTCCAGAACCATCATGGCAGATTTAAAAAAAAGTACAAAACGCACTTCACCCCAGACTACACTAAAGTGTACCCATGCATAATAGGGGTAAAGAACAATTACAGTGTAGCTCGCTGCACTGTTTGCAGCAGTGAATTCTCCGTAGCCCATGGTGGGTTAAATGACTGTAAAATACATATTTAGGTGAGTGTGACACAACATTATCTTTCAAGTATATCAAGTATTAAGTATATCAAGTATTATTTTATTATGACATTATATTATCAATTATCTTTAAAGTATTATTTTATTATAGTATTTTATTATGAATGGGGGGGGGGGGGGTGGAGTTGTCAGCACGGAGCGTGACCTCCCTGAAATTAGTTTGCCACCTCCCTGAAATTAGTTTTTGCAGGTTGGGATGTCTGTAATCCTATTTAGCAGGGTTTGGAAAGAATGGGGAGGGATTTTAACCTGGCTCAGCTTTCAATCCGTTTTGTATCAGCAGAACAGGAAGTTAGGAGAGTCTGTCTTACAGGTACATAGATTGGATAGCGATACAGTGCCTTGAAAAAGTATTCATACCCCTTGAAATTGTCCACGTTTTGTCATGTTACAACCAAAAAACTTAAAGAGGAGTTTCCATCTGAAAAAAAAAATTAACAAATACTGCAGCTGCTGACTTTTAATAATCGCACACTTACCTGTTCCAGGGTCCAGCAATGCGGGGGGTCGAAGCTCCGCTCATCACCCTCTCCTCCTCGCGGGGCATGATTGGCCACGCAGTCATCTGGGACCTGTCACGTGTCCCAGATGACTGACAGGAGGGAGGGAGCCCTTCCTGCGCCGAGGGGAAGTGATGTCACCATCCCAGGCACTGAAGAAGGCAGACTACGAGGGACCCCCTAGCAACAGGCATTTAGAGGTGAGTTAAAAAAAACATTTTTTTCCAAAATGTTTTATTTTTTTTTTAGGAATTTTAATAAAAAAATTTTGGGGGGGGGAAACACCACTTTAAATGTATTTTATTGGGATTTTATGTGATGGACCAACAAAAAGTGGCAAATAATTGTGAAGTGGAAGGAAAATGATAAATGGTTTTCAAATCTTTTTACAAATACATTTCTAAAAAGTGTGGTGTGCATTTTTTTTCAGCTCCCCTTACTCTGATACCCCTAACTAAAATCTAGTGGAACCAATTGCCTTCAGAAGTCACCTAACTAGTAAATAGAGTCCACCTGTGTGTAATTTAATCTCAGTATAAATACAGCTGTTCTGTGAAGCCCTCAGAGGTTTGTTAGAGAACCTTAGTAAACAAGCAGCATCATGAAGGCCAAGGAACACACCAGACAGGTCAGGGATAAAGGTGTGGGAAATTTTAAAGCAGGGTTAGGCTATAAAAGAATATCCCAAGCTTTGAACATCTCACGGAGCACTGTTCAATGCATCATCCAAAAATGGAAAGAGTATGGCACAACTGCAAACCTACCAAAACATGGCCAACCACCTAAACTGACAGGCCGGGCAAGGAGAGCATTAATCAGAGAAGCAGCCAAGGTAACTCTGGAGGAGCTGCAGAGATCCACAGCTCAAGTGGGAGAATCTGTCCACAGGACAACTATAAAGTCGTGCACTCCACAAATCTGGCATTTATGGAAGAGTGGAAAGAAGAAAGCCATTGTTGAAAGAAAGCTATAAGAAGTATTGCAGTCTGCGAGAAGCCATGCGTGGGACACAGCAAACATGGAAGAAGGTGCTCTGGTCAGATGAGACCAAAATTGAACTTTTTTTTAATTTTTAACTAAAAAAAAAAGTGAGACTTTAGTTCACTTTAAGGCATCACTTGGATGCCTAGTGTAACATTTCTGGCATCTTAATGTGTCCAAGGCTGTAGACTTCTGCGCTCATGTAATTGCTGATGCTTCTGTGCATCTATATTATTTACCCATACATTTGTATACAATATATTTCCTGAATGCAAAACTTCCACATTTGGGAAATACTTCATACACACAAACACAGGTAAATACACAAATGCATTGGCATTTACACAAGCACAAGAGGTGCAACCATTCATCTTTATAGCTAACTGCCCTCCTCACCAGCAGCACCACAGGTGTGAAAAAACTAACCAAATTTTACACTTACAATATTCTATGCCTTTAAACATCCATGTGCATTAGACCCTAACGTCGTTCTAAAGTCAAATAATTTTTTTACCTTAATGAAGGTAAAAAAAACTTACAGTAGCTACTTCTCTCCCCCCCCCCCCCCTCCCCACCACATTCCATCCCATACTTAGATACTTATGCATACTTATGAGAGGTCAACAAGGGTTGACCTCTCATTTGATGGTCCATGGCCAACGACATAGTCTTTTTACCTGACTGTATGGGTGGAATTCTTCCCACTATCGGTGTAAGGTACATTTTTCAGACTAACCGCCAACAAATAGTTTTAGCAGGGGCTCCCCCAGACGATAAAATTATTTCAAGAGTTCTTCTGGGGTAAAAAGTTGAGAAAAGCTGAGCTATACTATCTGTGTATTTTTTATGTTGCTCTATGCATCGGATCAAAAAAGGAGACAACTGAGGAGGAAAGTGGGACAGAGGGATGTGGTTTCAAATGGGGATTAGTCCCTTCAAATGAGGGACAGTTGGAAGCATGATCTGCATACATTCCAATAATCATAGTGAAAAAACATGTGAAGAGGGTAGAATACCGGAACATTTAATTATCTACATACATTCTTATAATCATTGTACAAAAACTTGTGAGAACACTTTATAATATATGACAGGTGAGATCCACCGGTCTCCAGGCCCTGTTTCCACATGTTTTTCTGTCCATAACCTTTACCCTAGGTTCACACTTCTACGTTTTGTGCGGGCCTGCGTTTCCGCAAAAAAACGGTGCATGCACCTATTCAAAAATGCGATTCCTGCCCCCGCAAAAAGCTGGGTGCTGAGATGAGTGGAGGTCCCATTCAGAATGCATGGCAGCCCAGCTCATCTCCTAAGAGCATCGCAAATTGGCTGTGGGTGGTTGCGGGTGTGGGAACAGATGCCATTCTTGCACCTGTAACCACATGCAAAGGTGTGAACCAAAGCTTAGGCTCGGTTCACATATACGTGAATTGGATGCGTTTGGAACCGCATCCGATTTGCATAACGTGAACCAGTGGCTTGCAATGAAGCCGGTTCATACAAGTCCAGCACGGCTGAGGCCCATTCTTTAAAAGAGTTCTGTGCGATTTTAGGTCCGGTTCTGGTGCAAATTCAAGTAAAAATAACACCTGAACCGATAGACAAAACTTCACCTAACTCATTTTAAAAATGGACTGAAACCATAGCAGGACATGTGTGAACAAAGCCTAAGCCCCCATACACACGGTTGGAAATTCCAACGAAAAATGTCCGATCGGACCATGTTGTCGGAAAGTCCTCCCGTGTGTGGGCTCCATTGGACTTTTTCCGCCGGAATCTCCGACGGAAAACATTTGAGATCCTGCTCTCAAATTTTCCGACAACAAAATCCGATCAGACTTTTTCCGATCGAGTGTAGAGAATTCCGACGGACAAAGTGCCACGCATGCTCAGATCAAATTACGAGACCAAAGCTATTGGCTAATAGCCTCTACGTAGTTCCGTCGTACGCAACGAACGTCACCGCGTTTGGAATGATCGGATTTTCCGACAACTTTGTCCGACCGCGTGTATGCAACACCAGTGTCGGACAAAATCCGTCGGAAAAAATACGGATTTTGTGGTCGGAATTTCCGACCGCGTGTACGGGGGCTTAGACTTGGTTCTCACCTATGCATGTGGCGGTGGGTGCAAGAATCGCAGTGATTCCTGAACCCGCAGCGAAAGCACGCTGCTCTGAGAAAACACATTTATTCTGAATGGCACCCCCATGCTTGTAAAATCTGAGTGTGTGTGGGATGCAGGAACCGCAGGGAAATCACATGGTGAATTTTACCATGCAATTTTGAAAAACGGTTCATGTACCTCTTTCTGCAGAAAATGCAGGCACGGCAGCCTATTGAAATTAATAGGCTGCCGTGCCCGTGCAAGCGTGGCCTGCAGAAACGGATGTGAACCTGGAATTATAGGATGCCTTTTTTTTTCCCTTGCCCAGGAAATCATTCAGTGAGTTGGTGGTTTACTGAGATGTACATGTAATAACTGCAAATATCTCAAATTTTGTAAGAACCATAATTATATGTGCAAGCTTATCATGGTTATGGATATATATAAATGGATATATGATATGATAATCACACACAAATCACATTTTGAAATTAATTACTGACACAATAACCACATCACTTTTTTATTTGAAGATCCACAAGGGCTTGTATGCAAGGGCAGATATAGATAGAGGTGCTGAGGCAGCGGAACTGTAAAATAAGGAAATGTTTCATAAGAAGTCAGAAGTGTGCCATCCGTGATTAAAGAGGAACAGACCATATTTATTAAAAGCATCCAGACCCTTTTTTCAACCTTGCACTCATCATAAAAATTAAACTGTTTTGCCTGTTAACACATACTGTAGGTACATTGCCTTTAAAAAGTATTCATATCCCTTGAAATTTTCCACATTTTGTCATGTTATAACCAAAAATGTAAATGTATTTTATTGGGATTTTATGTGATAGATCAACACAAAGTGGCACATAATTGTAAAGTGGAAGGAAAATTAAAAATGGTTTTCCAATTTTTTTTTACAAATAAATATGTGAAAAGTGTGGTGTACATTTGTATTCAGCCCTCCTGAGTCAATACTTAGAACCACCTTTTACTGCAATTACAGCTGCAAGTCTTTTTGGGGATGTCTCTACCAGCTTTGCACATCTAGAGAGTGACATTTTTGCTCATTCTTCTGTGCAAAATCGTTCAAGCTCTGTCGGATTGGATGGAGAGCGTCTGTGAACAGCAATTTTCAAATCTTGCCACAGATTCTCAATTGGCTTTAGGTCTTTGATCTAAAGTACCATTCTATTGTAGCTCTGGCTGTATATTTAGGCTCATTGTCCTGCTGGAAGGTGAACCTCTGCCCCAGTCTCAAGTCTTTTGCAGACTCTAATGCCGCGTACACACGGTTGGAATTCTCGTTGGAAAAAGCTCTGATTGTTTTCCCATCAGAATTCCAACGGAATTTCACTCAAACTGTCTTGCCTACACACGGTTACACCAAATTCCGACGGCCAATAACACCACGGCATACAACACGTTCGACTGCACTATAAAAGGGAAGTTTAATGCTTCTGAGCATGCGTCAAATTGTTTCCGAGCATGCGTCGGAATTTTGCGTGTCGGAATTGCATACACGCGATCGGAAAATCCGATAGAAAGGTTTTCCGTCGGAAAAATTAAGAACAGGTTCTCAATCCAAATTTCGTCAGAAATTCCGACAGAAAAAGACTGATGGTCATACACACGGTCGAAAAATCAGATAAAAAGCTCTCATCGGACTGTTTCCATCGAAAATTCTGACCGTGTGTACGCAGCGTAACAGGCATAACAGGTTTTCTTCTAAGATTTCCTTGTATTTGGCTCCATCAATCTTCCCATTAACTCTGACCAGCTTCCCTGTCCCTGCTGAGGAAAAGCATCCCCACAGCATGATGCCGCCACCACCATTTTTCACAGTGGGGATGGTGTGTTCAGGGTGATGTGCAGTGTTTGTTTTCCACCACACATAGTGATTTGCTTTTAGGCCAAAAAGTAATTTTTTTCTGACCAGAGCACCTTCTTCACAGAACAGCTGTATTTATACTGAGATTAAATTACACAATGGTGACTTCTGAAGTCAATTGGTTCCACTAGATTTTAGTTACATAGTTACATAGTTAGCTAGGCCGAAAAAAAAGTCCATCCAGTTCGACCTTAAAAATAGAAATAATAAATAAAAATAAAAAATATCGTACAATCCAATATACCCCATTCTATGCCCCCAGTTGATCCAGAGGAAGGCAAAAAAAACCCCCAAAAGAGCATGCTCCAATCTGCTACAGCAGGGGAAAAAACTCACTTCCTGATCCCCCTAGAGGCAATCGGATTTTCCCTGGATCAACTTTACCTATAAATGTTAGTACCCAGTTATATTATGTACATTTAGGAAAGTATCCAGGCCTTTCTTAAAGCAATATACTGAGTTAGCCAGAACCACCTCTGGAGGGAGTCTATTCCACATTTTCACAGCTCTTACTGTGAAGAAACCTTACCGTATTTGGAGATGAAATCTCTTTTCCTCCAGACGTAAAGCGTGCCCCCTTGTCCACTGTGTTGACCGTAAAGTGAATAAATCAACACCAAGTTCACTATATGGACCCCTTATATATTTGTACATGTTGATCATATCCCCCCTTATTCTCCTCTTCTCAAGAGTGAATAAATTCAGTTCCTCTAATCTTTCCTGATAGCTGAGCTCCTCCATGCCTCTTATCAGTTTGGTTGCCCTTCTCTGCACTCTTCTCCAGTTCCCCGATATCCTTTTTGAGAACTGGTGCCCAAAACTGAACTCCATATTCCAGATGAGGTCTTACTAATGATTTGAACAGGGGCAAAATGATATCTCTCTCTCTGGAGTCCATACCTCTCTTAATACAAGAAAGAACTTTGCTTGCTTTGGAAACCGCAGCTTGACATTGCATGCTATTATTGAGCTTATGATCTACCAAAACCCCCAGATCCTTCTCCACTATGGATTCCCCCAGTTGTACTCCCCCTAGCATGTATGATGCATGCATATTCTTAGCCCCCAAGTGCATAACTTTACATTTATCAACATTAAACCTCATCTGCCACAAAGTCGCCCAATTAGACAGAGCATTGATGTCAGCTTGTAAATTGGAGACCTCCTGTAAGGACGTTATTCCACTGCATAGCTTGGTGTCATCTGCAAAGACAGAAATGTTACTTTTGATCCCAGACCCAATATCATTTATAAAGATATTAAAAAGTAAGGGTCCCAGCACTGAACCTTGGGGTACACCACTGATAACCTTAGACCATTCAGAGTAAGAATCATTAACAACTACTCTCTGAATTCTGTCATTTAGCCAGTTTTCTATCCATTTACAAACCGATATTTCCAAGCCTGTAGACCTTACCTTACACATGAGCCGTGTGTGGGGATCTGTATCGAACGCTTTTGCAAAATCCAAGTATACCACGTCCACAGCCACGCCTCTGTCCAAGGTTTTACTTACCTCTTCATAAAAAGTAATCAGGTTTGTCTGACAACTTCTGTCTTTCATGAATCCATGCTGTCTGTTGCTTAAAATGTTTTTTTCCAGCAAGAACTCGTCTATGTGGTCTTTTATTAATCTCTCCAGTATCTTCCCGACTATAGAAGTTAAACTAACAGGTCTATAGTTACTTGGTAAAGACTTTGTTCCCTTTTTAAATATAGGCACCAACGTTCGCCCTGCGCCAATCCAGTGGTACTATTCCCGTCATTAAAAATTAAATACAATGGCTTTGAAATTGCAGAGCTCAATTCTTTTAGGATCTGTGGGTGGATGCCATCTGGTCCAGGTAGTGGCGTCACTAGGGTTGGTGTCACCTGGTGCAGTAAAACATGGTGTCACCCCCCCCCCCCCCCAATAATTTTGATTTGATTTTGGAACTGTCCTGCTGACACGGTGTGTTGCTTGCTGGACGGGATATGATAGCCGCAGGCAAGATGGCAAAATGCCATTAACCTACGGAAAAAAAGGTGAGTTGCCACAAAACCCTGTAGTCAGTAAGCAGAAGACAGTAGCTGAAAAGGAGAATCACTCTGCAGGGGGGGGGGGGGGGGGGGGACCCATGGTGTGACTGGTTGCTAGCATGCTGCTGGTCCTAGCAACCAATAACAGCTCTCAGCAGAGATGTGGCTTGCCTGGATCAAGGAAAATCTGGCACTGCAGATTGAAGGGCTGACAAACCAATGGACTATACAGTATCTGTGGGAGGCAAAGCCAAGGGTAATTGCGAGATGTGACACTGGGTGTATGATGAATAAGGATCATGGTTTAAGATTGTACAGCAGGAGGTGCAGGATAGTTAGGTCAGTGTGGTGGGAGTATATTGTAATGCATATGGTACCTGGGACACTTGGCTTGTATGCTGCTGCTGAGATTAGTCCTGCTGTTTTCCCTTACCACCAGGGAGGCCTGGTGGTAAGCCCCCTAACAGCAGCCCTGGCTGCGGACAAGCCCCCCCCCCCCCACTCCCTGGTTACCAGAACAGCTCATGGTGGGCATATCAGCTACTGTACCTATATACATTGGCAGGTGGTGCTCACATTTTTTTGGGGGGTTGAGGGGGTTGCAAACAAACAAAAAATTCAGAAAAATACTGAAAAAAAATCATCAAATGCAGGCACTGTGCCCCATCAAATGCAGCCACTGTGCCCCATCAAATGCAGCCACTGTGCTCCATCAAATGCAGCCACTTGTGCTCCATCAAATGCAGCCACTTGTGCCCCATCAAATGCAGCCACTATGCCCCATCAAATGCAGCCACTGTGCCCCATCAAATGCAGCCACTGTGCCCCATCAAATGCAGCCACTGTGCCCCATCAAATGCAGCCACTGTGCTCCATCAAATGCAGCCACTTGTGCCCCATCAAATGCAGCCACTGTGCTCCATCAAATGCAGCCACTTGTGCTCCGTGTGTCAAGGGGGGTTGAGGGGGTTGAGGGGGTTGCAAACAAACAAAAAATTCAGAAAAATACTGAAAAAAAATCATCAAATGCAGGCACTGTGCCCCATCAAATGCAGCCACTGTGCCCCATCAAATGCAGCCACTGTGCTCCATCAAATGCAGCCACTTGTGCTCCATCAAATGCAGCCACTTGTGCCCCATCAAATGCAGCCACTATGCCCCATCAAATGCAGCCACTGTGCCCCATCAAATGCAGCCACTGTGCCCCATCAAATGCAGCCACTGTGCCCCATCAAATGCAGCCACTGTGCTCCATCAAATGCAGCCACTTGTGCCCCATCAAATGCAGCCACTGTGCTCCATCAAATGCAGCCACTTGTGCTCCGTGTGTCAAGGGGGGTTGAGGGGGTTGAGGGGGTTGCAAACAAACAAAAAATTCAGAAAAATACTGAAAAAAAATCATCAAATGCAGGCACTGTGCCCCATCAAATGCAGCCACTGTGCTCCATCAAATGCAGCCACTTGTGCCCCATCAAATGCAGCCACTATGCCCCATCAAATGCAGCCACTGTGCCCCATCAAATGCAGCCACTATGCCCCATCAAATGCAGCCACTGTGCTCCATCAAATGCAGCCACTTGTGCCCCATCAAATGCAGCCACTTGTGCCCCATCAAATGCAGCCACTGTGCTCCAACAAATGCAGCCACTGTGCTCCATCAAATGCAGCCACTTGTGCCCCATCAAATGCAGCCACTGTGCTCCATCAAATGCAGCCACTTGTGCCCCATCAAATGCAGCCACTGTGCTCCATCAAATGCAGCCACTTGTGCCCCATCAAATGCAGCCACTTGTGCCCCATCAAATGCCGCCACTGTGCCTGTCAAATGCCACCACTGTGCCCATCATATGCAGAAACTTGTTTCCCCTTTAAATGCAGCTACTTGTGTCAGTCAAATACAGCCACTGTGCCCACAAATGCAGCCACTGTGCCCTATCATATGCAGCCACTTTGTCCCATCAAATGTCGCCACTTTGCCCCCCCCCCTTATCAATCCAGCTCAGGGCACAGGGTGCCAGACACAAGAACTCCTTCTTATCACACCAGCTCTGGGTGGCTCAGGTGCAGGGCTGGACTGGGAATAAAATTCAGCCCTGGAAAAAATTTCATACCAGCCCCACAGCATTATTATACCAGCGCAACAGCATAACGTCATTATTTTCTGGTTCATGAAAGGGAAAACCATACATTTTAAAGCACATTTGAGTGTATTGTATACAGCAAAGACAGATATGAAATCACATAGGGCTATATATATATATATATATATATACATACACACGGTGGGGGGTGAAGAGCACTGGGGTGGGGGCTGGAGACTGATAGGGAGAGCTGGAGAGCACCAGGGGCAGAAAGAACAGGGGTGGGGAGCACGGGGGGGCTGGACAGCACTGTGGGGGGCTGGAGAGCACCGGGGCAGAAAGAACAGGGGTGGGGAGCACGGGGGGCTGGAGAGCATGGGGGGCTGAAGAGCACTGTGGGGGGTGAAGAGCACTGGGGTGGGGGCTGGAGACTGATGGGGAGAGCTGGCGAGCACCGGGGGCAGAAAGAACAGGGGTGGGGAGCACGGGGGGCTGGACAGCACTGTGGGGGTGGGGAGCATGGGGGGGCTGGAGAGCACCGTGGGGGTGGGGAGCACGGGGGGGCGAGCTGGAGAGCACCGGGGGCAGAAAGAACAGGGGTGGGGAGCACGGGGGGCTGGACAGCACTGTGGGGGTTGGGAGCACAGGGGGGGGGGCTGGAGAGCACTGTGGGGGTGGGGAGCATGGGGGGGAGCTGGACAGCACTGTGGGGGTGGGGAGCACGGGGGGGGGCTGAAGAGCACTGTGGGGGTGGGGAGCATGGGGGGGGCTGGACTGCACTGGGGGGAGCACAAGGAGAACTGGAGGGGGGCTGGAGAGTCTGGTGGGGGAGGAGAGCACTGGGGGGGGCAGTAAAATAATTTGGATAGGGGGATCAGCAGGGGGCGGCATATAGAGGAAATGAGCTTTCTATATTCCTCCATGCAGCCGCTGAATGCTTGATTCTCCTCCTCTCCCTCCTCCAAGCATTCAGCGGCTGCATGGAGGAATATAGAAAGCTCATTTCCTCTATATGCCACCCCCCTGCTGATCCCCTCTATCCAGGCACACAGTCAGTTAGGGCTGTACGGAGTACTCACAGGCATCTCTCCTCCTGTGATCACGGAGATGGCCGGGTCTGTGCTCTGCGGCCGCGCACCGCGCTGTAACACGGTCCCGCCCCCTAGACCGGCTCGTGTGATAGGTGGAACACTGATTCTATTTACTATCACACGAGCCGGTCTATGGGGGCGGGACCGTGTTACAGCGCGGTGCGCGGCCGCAGAGCACAGACTCGGCCAGCTCCGTGATCACAGGAGCAGGAGAGAGGGGACTCAGGGGAGCACTGCAGCCACAAAACGGCCCCAGGGCAGGCAGCAACAGCTCACCTCGGACACCCCCATCACAAGCCGACCCCCCCCCTCGTCACTACACTAGCTCTGGGCCAGGGCGAGCATCTCTGGTACACGTTACACCCGGGCAGCAGCTGGAGGGAACACACGCAGCCGCGCCGCCTAGGTGGAGAAACAAAGTGAAAGGCTCAGCAGCGCAGTAGTGAGAGGGGAGGACCCGGAGGAAACAGAGCCAAGCGCAACTGCGGTGCACGCGGGAAGTGTTTCGGCTGGAAAAAAATGCATAAGGGAGCCAGGGCTTTCCCCCCTAAGGGATGGTGTCACCCCTCTGGCGGGTGTCACCCGGGTGCGGGCCGCACCCCCCGCACCGCCCTAGTGATGCCACTGGGTCCAGGTGCTTTATCCACCTTTATTCTGTCTAAATATTCTGTCTAAAGTGAAAGGCTCAGCAGCGCAGTAGTGAGAGGGGAGGACCCGGAGGAAACAGAGCCAAGCGCAACTGCGGTGCACGCGGGAAGTGTTCCGGCTGGAAAAAAATGCATAAGGGAGCCAGGGCTTTCCCCCCTAAGGGATGGTGTCACCCCTCTGGCGGGTGTCACCCGGGTGCGGGCCGCACCCCCGCACCGCCCTAGTGATGCCACTGGGTCCAGGTGCTTTATCCACCTTTATTCTGTCTAAATATTTCTGGACCATATCACTTTTGAGCCATTGTGGATCATTCGGGGCTGTGTAAATACCACCCCCATTATGGACATGAGCTCCCCCATGCTCCTTTGTATGCACAGAGCTGAAGAAAGTATTTAATAAATTAGCCTTCTCTTTGTCCCCAGTCACCCACTCTAGATTATTTGTGGGTGACTGGGGACAAAGTGAAGGCTAATTTATTAAATACTTTCTTAGGGGTATCAGATTAAAGGGGGCTCAATATAAATGCACGCCACACTTTTGACATTTATTTGTAAAAAAATGTTGAAAACCATTTATCATTTTCATTCCACTTCACAATTATGTGCCACTTTGTGTTGGTCTATCACATAAAATCCCAATACATGACAAAATGTTGAGAATTTCAAGGGGTATGAATACTTTTTCAAGGCACTGTACAGTGGTGTGAAAAAGTGTTTGCCCCCTTCCTCATTTCCTGTTCCTTTGCATGTTTGTCACACTTAAGTGTTTCGGAACATCAAACCAATTTAAACAATAGTCAAGGACAACACAAGTAACACAAAATGCAATTTGTAAATGAAGGTGTTTATTATTAAAGGTGAAAAAAAATCCAAACCATCATGGCCCTGTGTGAAAAAGTGATTGCCCCCCTTGTTAAAACATACTATAACTGTGGTTGTCCACACCTGAGTTCAATTTCTCTAGCCACACCCAGGCCTGATTATTGCCACACCTGTTCACAATCAAGGCATCACTTAAATAGGAGCTGCTTGACACAGTAAGGTCCACCAGAAGATCCTTAAAAGCTACACATCATGCCGAGACCCAAAGAAATTCAGGAACAATTGACAAAGAAAGTAATTGAAATCTATCAGTCTGGAAAGGGTTATAAAGCCATTTCCAAAGCTTTGGGAATCCAGCGAACCACAGCAGTGAGAGCCATTATCCACAAATGGCGAAGACATGGAACAGTGGTGAACCTTCCCAGGAGTTGCCGGCTGCCCAAAATTACCCCAAGAGCGCAGCGACGACTCATCCAAGAGGTCACAAAAGACCCCACAACAACGTCCAAGGAACTGCAGGCCTCACTTGCCTCAGTTAAGGTCAGCGTTCATGCCTCCACCATCAGGAAAAGACTGGGCAAAAATGGCCTGCATGGCAGAGTTCCAAGGAGAAAACCACTGCTGAGCAAAAAGAACATCAAAGCTCGTCTCAATTTCTCCACAACACATCTGGATGATCCCCAAGACTTTTGGGACAACATTCTGTGGACCGATGAGACAAAAGTGGAACTCTTTGGAAGGTGTGTGTCCAAGTATATCTGGCATAGAAGGAACACTGCATTTCAGAAAAAGAACATTATACCAACAGTAAAATATGGTGGTGGTAGTGTGATGGTCTGGGGCTGTTTTGCTGCTTCAGGACCTGGAAGACTTGCCGTGATAAAAGGAACTATGAATTCTGCTGTCTACCAAGAGATCCTGAAGGAGAATGTCCGATCATCTGTTCGTGTACTCAAGCTGAAACGAACTTGGGTTCTGCAGCAGGACAATGATCCTAAACACACCAGCAAGTCCACCACGAATGGCTGAAGAAAAACAAAATGAAGACTTTGGAGTGGCCTAGCCAAAGTCCTGACCTGAATCCTATTGAGATGTTGTGGTATGACCTTAAAAAGGCCGTTCATGCTCGAAAACCCTCTAATGTAACTGAATTAGGACAATTCTGCAAAGATGAGTGGGCCAAAATCCTCCAGGACGCTGTAAAAGCCTCATTGCACGTTATCGCAAACGCTTGGTTGCAGTTGTTGCTGCTAAGGGTGGCCCAACCAGTTATTAGGTTTAGGGGGCAATCACTTTTTCACACAGGGCCATGATGGTTTGGATTTTTTTTCACCTTTAATAATAAACACCTTCATTTACAAATTGCATTTTGTGTTTACTTGTGTTGTCCTTGACTATTGTTTAAATTGGTTTGATGTTCCGAAACACTTAAGTGTGACAAACATGCAAAGGAACAGGAAATGAGAAAGGGGGCAAACACTTTTTCACACCACTGTATATATAGAGCAGACATTATTTCTGCCTTGTTAAGTAGAATATGTAAGTGCCTGTTTAAAAAGGTTCAAATGGTCCCAAACACGTTTTTCCCCTTGTTAGCTTACCCATAGCAAAAAAAAACTTCCCTGCAGCATTTTTGAAGGAAAAAAAAATGCCTCTATATGGCTTCCCTGTTTTTTTTTGTTTTTTTTTTATATTGCTGGTTTTGTTCTTATTAGCAATTTTTTTGTCTCAATTCCTATTAAAAATGTTAAATGATTAACAAATGCTAATGTAAAACTAAAGGCATAATTTAAATGTAAATATAGTGGTGAGGGTTATGCCTCGTACACACGTACGGACTTTTGCCGGCGGACCTAAGTCCAGCGGACAATCCGCTGGACTTTCCGGCTAGGTCCGCTGGACTTTCCGAGGGTGTGGACTTGCCCACACACGCACGGACTTGTCCAGCGGATAATCCGCCGGCCAAAAGTCCGCGGGACTTTTGAAAATGAACGGACTTGCCCACACACGGAGCAGTCCGTTCATTTCGAACGTAACTTCAGGTTACGTAGCTAGCGTAGGCAGTAAATGCCGCCGCGCTAGCTCCGCAAGCTGGCATGGATTTAAAGGGAATCCCCACGCCGAAAAAACGGCGTGGGGGTTCCCCCCAAATCCATGTCAGACCCTCATCCGAGCACGCAGCCTGGCAGGCCAGGAAAGGGGTGGGGACGAACGAGCGCCCCCCCCTCCTGAGCCGTACCAGGCCGCGTGCCCTCAACATGGGGGGTGCCCTGGGGAAAGGGGGGCCGTGCGGCCCCCCCACCCCAAAGCACCTTGTCCCCATGTTGATGAGGACAAGGGCCTCTTCCCGACAACCCTGGCCGTTGGTTGTCGGGGTCTGCGGGCGGGGGCTTATCGGAATCTGGGAACCCCCTTTAATAAGGGGGCCCCCAGATACCGGCCCCCCACCCTATGTGAATGAGTATGGGGTACGATGTACCCCTACCCATTCACCTAAGGTGTAAAATGTAAAGTAAAAAAAAACACCCACACTTTTGAAAAAATAGTTTATTGCACTGCTCCGGGGGTCTTCTTCCGTCTTGGGGGTCTTCTCGCCGGACTCCCCCGCCATTTACCAAGCTCTTTTACCGAGCGAGGGGAGTCCGGCTACCTTCTTCGTCGTCGCCGCCGTCTGGGGGTCTCGATCCGCCTTCGGGGGTCTTCTTCCGTCTTGGGGGTCTTCTCGCCGGACTCCTCCCCTCTCTTCTGCTCTTTTACCTAGCTCTTTCACGAGGGGAGGTGTCCGGCTACCTTCTTCGTCGTCGCCGCCGTCGTCTGGGGGTCTCGATCCGCCTTCGGGGGTCTCTTCTGTTCTTGCGGCGGTCGTCGTCTTCCGCGCCGCCGGCGCCTTCTTCTTCCTGTCCTTCTTCTTGTCCTTCTTCTTGTCCTTCTTGTTCTTCTTCTTCTTCCGATGTTGACCCGACGCTCTCTCTGCCCGGAATGCCTGTGCCGCTCTGAGCTCGGACTTATATAGGGACATGGGCGACAGGGTCACATGTTCATGTCACATGGTGACCCCGCCCCCTTGCGATGTCACAGTCCCAGCATCCTCCGGGACTGTGACAACACAAGGGGGCGGGGTCACCATGTGACATGTGCATGTGACCCTGTCGCCCATGTCCCTATATAAGTCCGAGCTCAGAGCGGCACAGGCATTCCGGGCAGAGAGAGCGTCGGGTCAACATCGGAAGAAGAAGAAGAACAAGAAGGACAAGAAGAAGGACAAGAAGAAGGACAGGAAGAAGAAGGCGCCGGCGGCGCGGAAGACGACGACCGCCGCAAGAACAGAAGAGACCCCCGAAGGCGGATCGAGACCCCCAGACGACGGCGGCGACGACGAAGAAGGTAGCCGGACACCTCCCCTCGTGAAAGAGCTAGGTAAAAGAGCAGAAGAGAGGGAGGAGTCCGGCGAGAAGACCCCCAAGACGGAAGAAGACCCCCGAAGGCGGATCGAGACCCCCAGACGGCGGCGACGACGAAGAAGGTAGCCGGACTCCCCTCGCTCGGTAAAAGAGCTTGGTAAATGGCGGGGGAGTCCGGCGAGAAGACCCCCAAGACGGAAGAAGACCCCCGGAGCAGTGCAATAAACTATTTTTTCAAAAGTGTGGGTGTTTTTTTTTTTACTTTACATTTTACACCTTAGGTGAATGGGTAGGGGTACATCGTACCCCATACTCATTCACATAGGGTGGGGGGCCGGTATCTGGGGGCCCCCTTATTAAAGGGGGTTCCCAGATTCCGATAAGCCCCCGCCCGCAGACCCCGACAACCAACGGCCAGGGTTGTCGGGAAGAGGCCCTTGTCCTCATCAACATGGGGACAAGGTGCTTTGGGGTGGGGGGGCCGCACGGCCCCCCTTTCCCCAGGGCACCCCCCATGTTGAGGGCACGCGGCCTGGTACGGCTCAGGAGGGGGGGGGGGGCGCTCGTTCGTCCCCACCCCTTTCCTGGCCTGCCAGGCTGCGTGCTCGGATGAGGGTCTGACATGGATTTGGGGGGAACCCCCACGCCGTTTTTTCGGCGTGGGGATTCCCTTTAAATCCATGCCAGGTCACGGAGCTAGCGCGGCGGCAGTAACTGCCTACGCTAGCTACGTAACCTGAAGTCACGTGCTAAATGAACGGACTTGCCGATGAGCGGCAAGTCCGTTCATTTCAAAAGTCCCGCGGACTTGCCCACTAACGGCGGGATTGTCCGCTGGACTTCCAAGTCCAGCGGATAATTTGAGAACAAAACCTGAAACTTTAGTCCGCCGTACTTTGGCGCCAAAAAGTCCGCCGGCGCCCACACACGAGGGGATTATCCTCTGGACTTCAGTCCAGAGGATAATCCCGCGGGATTGTCCCTTCGTGTGTACGCGGCCTTAGACTTCCTGTCAGGTTCTTATTACTGTATTTGTCCCTGTTTGGACTCTCTAACTGCTCATAAAAGTGAGGGTAATTCCAAAAAAAACAAAAAAACAAAACAGAATAAGAACAGGGGGGAAATCTTTCTTTCCATGTCAACTGTCTAAGAGGACGTACTCCTCTCACTTCCTATTGAGTCTATGGGACAGGAGGTAAAGGGGCATTGCCTTAATGAGACACCAATGGCAAAAATTAAAAAGGACTTTTTAGGTAGGTCTTTTGCATTATATGTTTTCTCCTGATCTTACTTATCTATCCTTATCATCTCGGCTGTGAATTAACTAATTTAAAATAACCCTATTAATATATCCAATAGATGGATTCCGAGACTGATTTGGTCTTGGTTGTTACCTCCCTCTCTATGACGCACTTAATGAACCTCACGTATTCAGAATTTTCTTGGACTGCGAGACACTCTGTTTGAACACACAGGTCAGCTCTGGAGCCTATAGCTCCACCCATTAACTTTCTACATGATGTCCATTCTATATCAATCTACTTGCATGTGTAAATTATATGTGTTCAGTATTTGATTCTATTCTTTTCATTTCAGTGAATACTGTATGACATTGTTCAGTTCTCCTGAGGAAGCCCTAATTAGGGTGAAACATGTTGAGAAACACTAAACTTTGCCAATCCTCATCTCTATTCAGTGATGTATTGCTTTTAAATGTTGTTCTAGACATATGATGTCAATAATGTTTTACTATAATATTTTTCAATAAATTTATTTTTTATATTTAATTATATGTCTTTTGCGCCTTTAACCACTTTAGCCCCGGACCAATTGTCAGCTTAAGGACCAGAGGTCTTTTTTCAATTTCGCACTGCACTACTTTAACTGGTAATTGCGCGGTCATGCAATTTTGTAACCAAACGAAATTTGCGTCCTTTTCTTCCCACAAATAGAGCTTTCTTTTGATGGTATTTGATTGCCTCTGTGATTTTTTTTTTTGCGATATAAACGGAAAAGGAGCGAAAATTTTGAAAAAAAAAAGAGATTTTCTACTTTTTGTTATAAAAAAAATCTAATAAACTCAATTTTAGTCAAACATTTGGGCCAAAATGTATTCAGCCACATGTCTTTAGTAAAAAAAAAATGCCAATAAGCGTATATTTATTGGTTTGCGCAAAAGTTATAGCGTCTACAAACTAGAGTACATTTTCTGGAATTTACACCGCTTTTAATTTATGACTGCCTATTTCATTTCTTGAGGTGCTAAAATGGCAGAGAAGTACAAAACCCCCCCAAATGACCCCATTTTGGAAAGTAGACACCCCAAGCTATTTGCTGAGAGGCATGTTGAGCCCATTGAATATTTTTTTTTTTTTAGTCCCAAGTGATTGAATAAAGACAAAAATAAAAAAGATTTTTTTTTTTTTCAAAAAGTTGTCACTAAATGATATATTGCTCACACATGCCATAGTTATATGTGGAATTGCACCCCAAAATACATTTTGCTGCTTCTCCTGAGTATGGGGATACCACATGTGTGGGACTTTTTGGGAGCCTAGCCGCGTACGGGGCCCCGAAACCCAAGCACCGCCTTCAGGATTTCTAAGGGTGCAAATTTTTGATTTCACTCCTCACTACCTATCACCGTTTCGAAGGCCATAAAATGCCAAAATAGCACAAAACCCCCCCAAATGACCCCATTTTGGAAAGTAGACACCCCAAGCTATTTGTTGAGAGGCATGGTGAGTATTTTACAGCTCTCATTTGTTTTTGAAAATGAAGAAAGTAAAGAAAAAAAAAAAATTTTTTTCTTTTTTCAATTTTCAAAACTTTGTGACAAAAAGCGAGATCTGCAAAATACTCACAATACCTCTCAGCAAATAGCTTGGGGTGTCTACTTTCCAAAATGGGGTCATTTTGGGGGGTTTTATGCCATCTGGGCATTCCATGGCCTCCGAAACTGTGATTGGCAGTGAGAAGTGAAATAAAAAAATTACACCCTTAGAAAGCCTGAAGGCGGTGATTGGTTTTTGGGGTTCCGTACGCAGCTAGGCTCCCAAAAAGTCCCACACATGTGGTATCCCCGTACTCAGGAGAAGCAACAGAATGTATTTTGGGGTGTATTTCCACATATGCCCATGACATGTTTGAGCAATATATCATTTAGTGACAACTTTTTGTAAAAAAAATATATATATATTTTTTTTTTTTCATTATTCAATCTCTTGGGACAAAAAAAAAAAATATTTAATGGGCTCAACATTGCTCTCATCAAATAGCTTGGGGTGTCTACTTTCCAAAATGGGGTCATTTGGGGGGGTTTGAACTGTCCTGGCATTTTATGCACAACATTTAGAAGCCTATGTCACACGTCACCCACTCTTCTAACCACTTGTAGACAAAGCCCTTTCTGACACTTTTTGTTTACATGAAAACATATTTTTTTTTTTGCAAGAAAATTACGTTGAACCCCCAAACACTATATATATTGTTAAAGCAAAGGCCCTACAGATTAAAATGGTGGGTGTTGCATTTTTTTTTTCCACACAGTATTTGCGCAGCGATTTTTCAAACGCATTTTTTGTGGAAAAAATACACTTTTTTTTATTTTAATGCACTAAAACACACTATATTGCTCAAATTTTTGATGAAATAAAAAATATGATCTTAGGCCGAGTACATGGATACCAAACACGACATGCTTTAAAATTGCGCACAAACACGCAGTGGCGACAAACTACATACATTTTTAAAAGCCTTTAAAAGCCTTTACATGATACCACATTAGATTCACGGAGGAGGTCTACTGCTAAAATTACTGCCCTCGATCTGACCTTCGCGGTGATACCTCACATGCATGGTGCAATTGCTGTTTACATATGACGCCAGACCAACGCTTGTGTACGCCTTTGCGCAAGAGAAGGGGGGGCAGGGGTGCTTTTTTTTTTTTTTTTTTTTTTTTGTTTTTTTTTTTATTTATTTAGCTTTTTTATTTTATTTTTAAACTGTTCCTTCCATTTTTTTTCTTTGTTATGATTTTTATTGTTATCTCAGGGAATGTAAATATCCCCTATGATAGCAATAGGCAGTGACAGGTACTCTTTTTTGAAAAAATTGGGGTCTATTAGACCCTAGATCTTTCCTCTGCCCTCAAAGCATCTGACCACACCAAGATTGGTGTGATAAAATGCTTTCCCAATTTCCCAATGGCGCGGTTTATATCCGGGAGGGGGACATTCCCTCCCACTGCTTGTAAAAGCAGTCTAGAGGCTAATTACCCGCTAGAATTGCTTTTACATGAAAGCCGATCACTGGCTGAAAAGAATGATACCAAGATGATACCTAAACCTGCAGGCATCATTCTGGTATAACCATTCAAAGTCCAGCAACATACTGGACATATATTGTAATCTTTTTTTTTTCATGCAGCCTCTTGGCTGAACGAAAAAAAGAGATTGATTGGTGGGTATGCCCACCATTAGAATACCTCCCTTCATCCACCCACTTCTAATGATGGGCATACATGCACCATTTATATATGCCGATGCATGGGGGCATCCTCCCGCAAAAGTTATGCCGTGTACACACGGTCGGAATTTCGACCGTATGTACGTGGCATTAGGAGCCAATCGCTCCTCCCCCCCCCTGCTGCCCCCATGCTTCGGCATATATGCTCTTTTTTTTAACTGTGGTGGTGAAATCACCTCCTACAGCGTTGGAGTCGCGGCTTTATGTATCGTGGGAGCAAACGCTGTTGCTGTCAAGATAAATAAATCCGCGTTGCAACTGAATGGCGCACCTGAAAACAAAAAAATGCTCAACACTAAAACACACAGTAAACAAAATTACATACCTGAAAAGCAAGCATGATAAAACATAATAAAACATAATAAAACATAATAAAACATTGCAGAATAGAATGGAGTAAAAAAAGAGCAACAATAGAGAGAGAATAGAGTGAGAGAGAGAACAATAAAACGACAACTATTTTATTTTTTTTTTTTTTTTTGAGATTCACAGGTAAAAAAGCTCCTGACTGAAGCGACTGAATCAAAACGCTACCACAAAAAAAACTGTTAGCGATCGCAGGGATCAGGCCTGACTCTGCGAACGCTGCAGTTATGTGTGCTTAGTGTTTTGTAAGTGACAGTGATCGATCGATACTGCACTTGGGTGGGCTGGGCTGGGCTGGGCGGAGGGGGAAAACGCAGGTGCTAGCAGGTATCTGGGCTGATCCCGCTAACAATGCGTTTTTTTTTTGGAACCCTAAACTGCTGGGACGCTAGTATAGATCTGATCAGATCAGATATTGATCTGTTCAGATACTGTGCCACTAAGGGAGGTGTATGCTTTGCGCGTGGGTGTTTGCGGTACTGGCACTAACCTGGGCGACGCAGACCTTATTTGACCCTAAAACCTAATTGATATCACCCGCCGGGCGATCAGGGGGTTAAACCGTTATTGGGTAATAAATGGCGGGTGCCCTGACAGTATAAAAAACAAGCTAACTAACCAGCGTCACCCGTAACAGTAATACAAAAAAAATCTGGTTACCTAGCGACACTAATGCAGCGATCAGAAAAACGATCGCTTAGTGACACTGGCAAAAGGGGGTGAAAGGGTTAACTAGGGGCAATCAGGGGGTTAAAACCTTTATTAGGTAATATATGGGGGTACCTGACGCTATATAAAAACCTGACGGGGAACCTAAATAACGAAATAACTAACTGGCTAACCAGCGTCACCAGTGACAGTTATACAGTGATCACTGGTGAAAGGGTTAACTCTAGGGGCAATCAGGGGGTTTAAAACCTTTATTTAGGTTGTAATATGGGGGTACCTGACCTATAAACCTATTTATGAACCTATATAAACATGGCGGTTACCTAAAAAAAAAAAAAATGGTTACCTAGCGACACTAATGCAGCGATCAGAAAAACGATCGCTTAGTGACACTGGCAAAAGGGGTGAAAGGGTTAACTAGGGGCAATCAGGGGGTTAAAACCTTTATTAGGTAATATATGGGGGTACCTGACGCTATATAAAAACCTGACGGGGAACCTAAATAACGAAATAACTAACTGGCTAACCAGCGTCACCAGTGACAGTTATACAGTGATCACTGGTGAAAGGGTTAACTCTAGGGGCAATCAAGGGGTTAAAACCTTTATTTAGGTTGTAATATGGGGGGTACCTGACCTATAAACCTATTTATGAACCTATATAAACATGGCGGTTACCTAAAAAAAAAAAAAAATGGTTACCTAGCGACAGCAGTGACACTAATACAGCGATCAGAAAAACGATCGCTTAGTGACACTGGCAAAAGGGGGTGAAAGGGTTACCTGGGGGGCAATCAAGGGGTTAAACCTTTATTAGGGGGGGGTGGGGGGGCTACCTTGGACCTAAAACTAACTGCACTGACAGTTATTACAGTCACACTGACACTAAATGCAGTGATCAGTAAAAAAAATGATCACTGCAATTAGTGACACTGTGACTGGGGGGGGAGGGGGTGATCTGGGGGGTGATCTGGGGGTGACAGGGGGGTGTTTTGTGTGCCTATGTGTACTGGTGTCAGTGTACTGTTGGTGCACTAACCTTTAGATGTTCACAGCTCGGCGTTCCGGTCACATAGACCGGCGCACCGAGCGTGACATCACTTCCTCTGCCTGTGTTTTGATTGACACAGACAGAGGAAGCATCTGATTCGCCAGGAGCGATCGCGAGGGGGTGGCCAGAAACCACTGGCCGTCCCCTCATCCCGGATCGCTCCTGAAGCGATCCCGACCGTCCCCGCCGGCCGGGGGGGTCCGATCGGACCCCCCACCCGCCGGAAGAATGGCACGTACAGGTACGTGGTTCTGCCTGTACGTGCCATTCTGCCGACGTATATATACAGGGGGCGGTCGGCAAGTGGTTAAAGTCCCAATTCTTGGTTCACCCAAATTTTATACCTGTGACAAGCTCCGCCTTGGCTCCTCCCTCAGGATCAGTGAATATCTTTACAATAGAATGTCATACGTAATATATTACATTAAGTAATATAGCATACCGTGGGTGGGTGTGTATGCTGCCATGGATAGGCACCAGGAAAAGAAAATTACAGTAAGTATAAAACAATTTTCTGTTTTCCTGGTGCCTCCATGGCAGCATACCCATGACAAATAATTAGCTAGACAGGTGGGTCCATGCTTAGAAAATGTTTTATTTAGAAGAGACTATCGGTTTTTTTTTCAGATAATGATATTGTCCTAGCCTCTTTGCCTTTGTTTTTTCCCCCAAGGGATAATGAATAATTTAGGTGAGCTTCTGAAGGTGGCCGTGACCCGGAGGTAGTGTTTCAAAATGTCTGGGTAGAAGATGATATGGTTGTCATCTGCTCCTAAGGCTTGGAGCTCTGATACCCTTCTGCCGGATGTTACTGCAATTAAAAAGGACAGTTTCAGGGTTAAGTTCCATAATTAAATTATTTCTGAAGGAGCGAACGGTTTGTCAGATAAGGCTTCCAGGACAATGGAGAGGTCCCAGCATGGGAAGGACTGTCTGATAGGCGGACGTATCTTCCTGACTGCTTTAAAAAATGGGTCTTCTGCCCATCTGCTGCCAGTTGCTGTAGAAATGTCTGCCACTTTAATAAGGGGGCCCCCAGATCCTGGCCCCCCACATGGTACCCCTACCCATTCACCTAAGGGAAAAAGTGTTAAAAAAACCACAACGCAGGTTTTTAAAGTACTTTATTAGACAGCTCCGGGGGTCTTCTTCCGACTTCGGGGGTCTTGTCACGCTCTTCATTTCTTCTGCCGGGCCTCCGCTATCTTCTTGCACCTTTAAATTAAATTTCAGATTCCCAATTTTTTTTTATTTTTTATTTACAATATGTTCAGTCAGCCTGAACCACGCAATTGTGGTTGACACAGCTGCAGAAAGCTGCACAGTTTATTTCAAACAATAAAAAATGGAAAACAAAAGACAAACAGAGCAACACAGAAACCAGAGAACTTCCCAAATGGACATCTTGGTGTTTATGGCGGATTTAAATGACCAACGTTTTGTTAGTTACAGTTGTGAAATAAAAGTACAGATTTTATTTTTCTGACTCACAGCTGTAGCACTCCTAAGAATAACAGATTTTTAATATATTCTTATACCTATACATTATATGCTAACATGGAGCATGCTGAAGTTTGGTGAGGTGCCATAAACTGTTAATAACATCTTATATTCCTAATCTTACATATTGCTTACCGTATATACTCGAGTATAACCCGAGTTTTTCAGCCCATTTTTTAGGCTGAAAAACCCGCCCTCGGCTTATGCTCGAGTGAATGTCAGCTGAAGAAAAAATTTCCGAAATGGAGGCGAAAAGGGGCGGGGCCGTCCGGCTGGGTGACATTCATGGATCAGCCCAGCGCCCCTGTGAATCTCCCCTCCCTCCCATGCTGTGTCAGTGTGTGCAGCCGCGCAACGATGTCCCGCCTCCTAGACCTCCTCTTGTGATTGACGTTACAGTGATCCAATACTAGAAATCATTGTGCCATGTGTCATAGGAGGTGGGACATCGTTACCATGGCTGCACTGCAATTCCAATCTAAACACCTGTGATCCGATCTGACACAGCGGGACATCTCATTACCAGGAACAGGTAGGCTGGCAGGCTGTATTCTTTTAATGGGCACTGGCAGGCTGTATTCTTTTAATGGGCACTGGCAAGCTGTATTCGTTTAATGGGCACTGGCAGGCTGTATTTTTTTTTTAATGGACACCGGCAGGCTGTATTCTTTTAATGGGCACTGGCACGCTGTATTCTTTTAATGGGCACTGGCACACTGTATTCTTTTAATGGGCACTGGCACGCTGTATTCTTTTAATGGGCACTGGCAGGCTGTATTTTTTTTAAAGGGCTCTGGCACGCTGTATTCTTTTAATGGGCACTGGCACGCTGTATTCTTTTAATGGGCACTGGCACGCTGTATTCTTTTAATGGGCACTGGCAGGCTGTATTTTTTTTAATGGGCACTGGCATGCTGTATTCTTTTAATGGGCACTGTCAGGCTGTATTGTTTTTTAATGGGCACTGGCAGGCTGTATTTATTTTAATGGCACTGGAAGGCTGTATTTTTTTTAAAGGGCTCTGGCATGCTGTATTCTTTTAATGGGCACTGGCAGGCTGTATTTTTTTTAATGGGCACTGGCAGGCTGTATTTATTTTAATGGCACTGGCAGGCTGTATTTATTTTTAATTTTTATTTTTGAAATTTACTGGTAGCTGCTGGATTTCCCAACCTAGGCTTATACTCCAGTCAATAGGTTTTTCCTTTTTTTTTGTGGTAAAATTAGGTCCCTCGGCTTATATTCAGGTCGGCCTATACTAGAATATATACGGTATGTTGATTAGACTATTTTTGATCTCTAAGAAATAAGATCTCATACTTGACAAGTTCACTTTAAAAATCTACAAAAGGTGTGCAACTAAACCCAGGGAACATATGTAGTTATGTAATTTGAGGTCAAATGAGGATGTATTACATTTTCCTTGTTTGATGACTACATCAAATGTTAGGCATGATAAAAGATCTATGAGAAATCATAACCCGACAGATCCTTTAAGCTAACTATGTTATACTTCTCACAAGATGGCCCATGATTTGGTTAGTGTTGTGTTGCTTTGCATTTTAGGTCAGCAAAATAAGCCTAAAGAAGTAAAGCCCTTCTCAGCCCTCCCACATGCTACATATGATATGGTCTAAAGCATTAAAAACCTCCAAGATTCATTGGCTGCGCTCCCAGCTCTGATCCTACATGAACTGTTTTGCATCAGCATTATGTATGGTGTACAAGTAGCGTCTTTCATTTCAAGGGGAGGCGGCAGATGTATTACCTGGTTATATGCTTTTTTTAATTAGACACCTGGCTTCACTCATTTTTGTATGGAAGTAAATAACTGCTTAGTTCAACTAGATTGTGGTTTGATCCTAAAAATGTTACTTCAATTGACCTTTCAGTGACCGTACAGCAGTGAAAGGACAAGACTTTGGAATATGTTCGATTTTTTAGAAAACTGAAAGTGTTAATAGTTCTTTTCACGTCAGCAGAAAAATATGGTAAGAGTTTCCCTCTGTGGCTTTTTTTGCATTGTGCATAAACACCACAAGCCAATGAGTCACTCTGAGCACTTCTCAAATCATCCTTTACTTACTTGATTGTCATTAGTAACACATTTATTATTAGCAGGGAACTTGCAAACAACACCTTTTAGATAAAGTGATCAGTTAATTCTACAGAAGACAGTAGGAGAATTATTTGTGATTCTACGATCATTTGGGGCTCTATGATTAAGCCCTGAAAAGAGAGAAATGCATCTGAAGACAAGTGAACAGGAGCTGAAGCCATTTTTCACCTATTTCATTCACATTTATGCAACAGGGAGCTGGTGTCTGTGTGCAGCGACCATTTTGCTGAAGTCTGCTGAAGCCTGACAAGCCAATCCTGTCTTGTGTCAGTCTATTAACATGCTGATCTGACTGATACAGGTTTAGGGGGCGTTTGAGCAATACTATTTTCACTCTTTTGGGCTAGAAATTATTTGTGATTGTTGCTGACCCAAATATACTTGCACCTGTAAGTGTAGTGGAGTGCCCACTTACTCACCATGCTCATTTGCAGGCACAGGCCCCTTTATTGCCATTTCCCACAACTCCCTGGGTTTCTGAACCATCTCACAGAAGAATAGTAGATCAGCTTACCTCCCTTAGCAGTTGATGTAGGTCATACCTGCTGAGGCAGAGGTAGCTGGGTATTGTACTGTAACTGCAGTCAAGTCAGAAGTCCTTCACTGTCAGAACCAGTGTGGGCAGCCAGGCCAAAGCCTAATAACATGCAATGTCGCCAGCTATTCTAGGACACTCCTCCCTGATTTCTACCAGTTGTTTTGCCCTTGGATCCCTCCAGCTGTTCACTTATATCATCAGAGGTACCCTGGACTGCACTTTGAGGGGTGCGATTGTTTTGCTTGCGTCTTTTTAAAAGGGTCTTGCGGTAAAAGCCAAGAAAACATAGACCTCTGTGGTATATTAATGCTTTACTAAACAGAAAAGCTGCACATACAACTGTACAAGTCATAGTTACAAAATATGCCTACAACATGTACAAGCCAATTGTCCTTTCTAGCAAAATAAGCATATCTATTTCCCAGGGCTCGAGTCCAGCGGGAACGCGTGGGAACGGCGTCCCTGCACTTTTTTCATAGCAGGAACGCCGTTCCCTCTCCTCTTTAGGACTAGAGCCACCCGAGGCTTTAGATTTTAACAGGCAGAGTGGACCAAGTCCGGACCGCATCAATCATCTGTGCGGCCCCGCCGTGGTCACGCCATTAAAGCTTTTTTGTCATCAGCTGCCGCTGCCTGCTAGCTCTGTTTTCCTCACAGAGCTGACATCGGAAGAGCAGCACAGCGATGCACGGAAGGCAGGGGCTGGGCCAGTTAACTGATTGGTTGATAGAACCGCTCTTCAATCTATCAACCAATCAGTTAACTGGGGCAGGTCCCGCCCTCTGTCCATCCCTTTGCTGCACTTCCGATGTCAGCTCTGTGCCTCTGATGTCATCTGTGTCCTGTGTAAGGTAAGACAGAGGGCACTGTAATGAAGGACGGAGGGGGAAGAATCAGAAACTGAAAGGAATGAGGAGGGGTGATATAAAAGGGAGGCGGGACAGGAATGTGAAGGGGGTATCTACAAAGGGGGTGAGGACAGGAATGTGAAGGGGGTGAGGACAGGAATGTGAAGAAGGGTGCTATAAAGAGGACAGGTTTAAATTTTAAAACTGGCTACTTGGTCATCTTCTAGTATGTCGCATTTGCAGTCTGGTCATCTCCTGTAGTATGTCGCATTTGCAGTCTGGTCATCTCCTGTAGTATGTCGCATTTGCAGTCTGGTCATCTGTAGTATGTCGCATTTGCAGTCTGGTCATCTGTAGTATGTCGCATTTGCAGTCTGGTCATCTGTAGTATGTCGCATTTGCAGTCTGGTCATCTCCTGTAGTATGTCGCATTTGCAGTCTGGTCATCTGTAGTATGTCGCATTTGCAGTCTGGTCATCTGTAGTATGTCGCATTTGCAGTCTGGTCATCTCCTGTAGTCGCATTTGCAGTCTGATCATCTCCTGTAGTACGTCGCATTTGCAGTCTGGTCATCTGTAGTATGTCGCATTTGCAGTCTGATCATCTCCTGTAGTATGTCGCATTTGCAGTCTGATCATCTCCTGTAGTATGTTGCATTTGCAGTCTGATCATCTCCTGTAGTACGTCGCATTTGCAGTCTGGTCATCTGTAGTATGTCGCATTTGCAGTCTGATCATCTCCTGTAGTATGTTGCATTTGCAGTCTGGTCATCTCCTGTAGTATGTCGCATTTGCAGTCTGATCATCTCCTGTAGTATGTTGCATTTGCAGTCTGGTCATCTCCTGTAGTATGTCGCATTTGCAGTCTGGTCATCTGTAGTATGTCGCATTTGCAGTCTGATCATCTCCTGTAGTATGTCGCATTTGCAGTCTGATCATCTCCTGTAGTATGTCGCATTTGCAGTCTGGTCATCTGTAGTATGTCGCATTTGCAGTCTGATCATCTCCTGTAGTATGTCGCATTTGCAGTCTGATCATCTCCTGTAGCATGTCGCATTTGCAGTCTGATCATCTCCTGTAGTATGTCGCATTCGCAGTTACTGTATTTTCTGTGAAATATATATGCATATGAGCGTATCATTTATTTTTTTTATTTTTTTTGGTGGTGGAGTGGATCTTGGGTGGGAGTTCCCACACTTTTTTCCCCAGGACTTGACCCCTGCTATTTCCTCTCTAGGGACCCCCACCTTAAGTAAATCAGTCCACATGTGTCTTCTGGAGACCATAGGCCTTGCCTTACTTTCATCTGACTCAACTCGGCCATCTATAAACGAACTGTTCAGATAAGTTTCCCACTTATGGTAAGTAACAATGGCACATGTACTACTTTTGCTTACAAGCTTAGGGTCTTTGTCCTTTGTTAGAGCGTCATTAGACGTGTTTATGAGGGTTGCACACCGTTCATTAAAATCTTCAGCTCTGCCTACAGAGGTTTGAACACACTAAGCCACTGCAGGTTTAACTTTGATTACCCTACTTTCCAAATATTTTGCCTTGCTTGCAGTGTCTTCCAAATACTTGGATGCCACTGCAAGCAGCTCCTTCAGTAAATCTTTTTCTAATCCTGCCTTTTCCCTCTTTTCAGATTTAATATATAGAGTATGCCGGAAGTGCAAACCAAACACATCAACTGCCCGCATCTCTCCCTTACTGAACCCAAAAAGTTTGAGACTAAAATCTGAGGAAATATCAGAGAATCCATCCTTCCAAGCTCTGTTCAAAGGAGAAGCATACCTAGCCAGCTCCCTTGCAACAGACATCCACTGACTATCTCTGGCCCAGTTAGGAATGTGAACACCTTCTCCTCCTGGACACCAGAAACATTTGCAGCCCTACTCTTCCTAAACAGTGTATGCAGCATTTTTCTTCAGCACAGACTACAAAACACACCACAGAAAAACAGGTCTACTTCAGCTGAGCTTTAGCACAATCCCGGACGAGTCCCCAAATGTATTGCTTTTTGTCTATTAAAGGTTCTTGCGGTAAAACCAAGGAAGCTTAGACTTCTGCAGTTTATCAATGCTCTTACTAAACAGAAACGCAGCACATACAACTGAACAAAACACAATTCATAGTTACCAAATATGCCTACAACATGCACAAGCCAATTATCCTTTCTAGCAAAATAAGCATGTACAATAGATATGCAATGAGTAAACTAAACAGTTACTCAACTTAGAGATGGAATCAAGATGTAATGTACTTCATGATTCCTTGGTCAAAGTCCAACTGAAAACTTTACAGGTCCTCCAGCTTGAAGCAGCCATGTCTTCCTGCTTTGTTTTCCAAAACACAACCTTTGTCTGACCACATGCTTCTTTTTTAAATCCTAAGCCCCACCCCCAATTTCCACTTACATAACATAATGTCCTCTGCTTAGCTTCTAAACCAATCCGACTGCTTTATTTACATATCAATGGGAGAGCCTTAGTGGGTAACAACACATTATCTTAAAATCTAACTCCATATTATTGCTATAAAATCACTACAAATAGCCTTGGCAACACAGATATTTATCAAGATAATTGCAAGGAGCTTTTTTTAGTGAACTAGTGATTCTAAGCTTGACTCTCTGTTGTTATAGTTATATAGAGACTATATAGTTACATAGTTAATATGGTTGAGGAAAGTCCATCCAGTTCAATTAACAGAGAAGAAAAAAAATATATAAATAAAGAAAAACAACACACTCAAATAGAAAACCTCCACACTACCTCTACAACCCTGGCAGAATTTGTAAAAATGTAGCCATTTATGTTGCACCAACATCGCAAAACAGCCCTCTTACAATAAGACAAACAGCACCTAGAGAAGTCTCAAAACGTCATCATATCATTTGGTGTGATTGAGTAAAACCAAATTTGAACTATATGGTCACAGCCATGAACACTATGTTGGGTGAGAAGTCAACAATGAATATAAAGAGACATCTACCATGAGGCATGGAGGCAAGTCTCTTCTGTTTTGAGGGTGGGTGAGTTCTAGCAGTACAGGGAATTTAGAAAAAAATTGCTGGATGAATTCAGAAAATACTGAAGGAAAATTTTCACCCATCAAACTAGAAGCTGGGCATAGTTCACACTTGAAATTTACATTATGGCAATGATATAAAACATAAGTCCAAGTTGACCCTTTGGTGGTTGAAGCAGAAAAAGTGAAGGTTGGGGAGTAGTGTTGGGTGGACGGTTCGGCCCACAAATGCGTTCAAGCTGAACATTTGCCTGTCCGAATATGAAGTGTTCGCCCCGCCTGGTATGGACTGGGGGGCATGCTGTTTTTTTCTTTTTTTTCTTTTTCAGTGTTCGGGTGCCAACAATTGTAACCGCGAGTCATTTTAAGTGGCATTTAACGCGTTTTTTGTTTCTGCAGAAACGCCAGTTTTGCTGCAGCATGTTCTGTATATGCTATGGATGCGCCACTTTACAGGCAGACTAATGGGACCCCCCAAGCACTAGATTTAAAATAATTTTTAATTTTTTATTGTTGCACTTTAACCACTTGCCGACCAGCCCCGTCGTTATACGGTGGCTGGTCAGCATGTTCCCACAAATCACACTAGGTGTATGTCGGCTCCGCATAAGGTGCCGTAGCAGGTGCGCGCACATGCCCCCGCTGTACGGCAGGGGACCCGATGCGCGTGACTGGTGGCCGTGATGTCCGCCGGCCACCCACGATCGCGGTAACGAGAGCCAGAAAAGGGATCTGTCAATGTAAACAGACAGATCCCCATTCTGACAAGCGAGTTAGAGAGAGATCTGCTGTTCCTAGTAATTAGGAACAGCGATCTCTCTCTTCCTCCAGTCTGCCCAGCCCCCATACAGTTAGAAACACTCCCAGGGAACACGCTTAACCCCTTGATTGCCCCCTAGTGTTAACACCTTTCCTGCCAGTGACATTAATTAGTAATCAGAGCTCTGATCGCTGTATAAATGTCAATGATTCCAAAAAAGTGTCAAAAGTATCCGTCTGTTGGAATGTCGCAGTCCCACTAAAAAATCGCAGATCGCCGCCATTACTAGTAAAAAAAATAAATAAATAATAGAAATGCCATAAATATACACCCTATTATGCGATTTTACCAAAAATATGTAGAAGAATTAATATTGGCCTAAACTGATGAAGAGATTTGTTTTATTTTTGTTAGAGATTTTTAGTATATTACTATTTTAAGTGATAAAAGTTTCTGAAAAATATATAAAACACATGAATGTTATAATGTAATTTTAATGTTAGTTTCTGAAGGTCACAGAACACACGCTGACAGGGGACAGAGAAAAGTGGCTTTGCTGTGTAGGTACTTCTATTCTGAGTTACTATGTCAGGACAATGGGTGGAGTTATGCAACTTAAAGTATAGACTGAAGCCATATAAGCATATATGCAAGAATGGGTGTTACTCTAGTGAAATGCTGACATAACATTATGAAACATTATAATACCCTGTACACACGGTAGGATTTTCCGACGGAAAATGTTTAATCGGATCATGTTGTCGGAAAATCCGACCGTGTGTGGGCTCCATCGGACTTTTTCCGTCTGAATTTCCGATGCACAAAGTTTGAGAGCTGGATCTCAAATTTTCCGACAACATGGTCCGATCGCATCAATTCCGATCGTGTAGTAGCCTAGTCCGACGGATAAAGTGCCACGCATGCTCAGAAGAAATTTGGAGACAAAAGCTATTGGCTACTGGCCTCTACGTAGTCCCGTCGTACGTGTTGTACGTCACCTTGTTCGGAATGATCGGATTTTCCGACAACTTTGTCCGACCGCGTGTGGGCAACACCAGTTTCGGACAAAATCCGTCGGAAAATATCAGACGGATTTTGTGGTCAGAATGTCTGACCGTGTGTATGGGGCATTAGAATCCAAGAGGGTTGAATGGCTAGGTAGGAAGAGAGGGGAGGAAGAGAGGGAAGGAACCCTTCACTAAGGAGAATGTAACATCTGATATCTCTTCCTCCTTCTGAAGCCATCACCATACCATATGTTACCAGATGTCATTATGTAAGTCTTGTCTTTGCTTATCTTTCTGAAGAAAAAACAACTTTTCTTGAAGTATTGTACGAACTAAGGATTCTACCATTTCTACTATGAAACAAATTCCTAAACATTTTGGTGGAGATGCGGCCTTGAATAAAGGCAGACGCACTTCTCCTTCACACACCCCCTAGGAGAGATGACACAGACATATTTACACAAAGACTTTGACAAGTTGGAATGCTATTCATCCAGAAACGCCCTTGAGATAGAAGAATATGTGATATAATAGAATACTAGTATTTATATCTTTCTTCAATTTTTTTTTTGGCGGATATTTATTATAGCAAATAGTAAAAAATATATATTTTTTTTCAAAATTGTCGCTCTTTTTTTGTTTATCGCGCAAAAAATAAAAACCGCAGAGGTGATCAGATACCACCAAAAGAAATCTCTATTTGTGGGGAAAAAAGGACATCCATTTTGTTTGGGTAAAACTGCACAATTGTCAGTTAAAGCGGCACAGTGCCGTATCGCAAAAAATGGCCTGGTCATTAACCACTTTAATACAGGGCATTTATACACCCTTCCTTCCCAGACCAAATTTTAGCTTTCAGCGCTCTCACAACTTGAATGCCAATTACTCAGTCATACAATACTGTACCCAAACAAAATTTTTATCATTTTTTTTCACACAAATAGAGCTTTCTTTTGGTGGTATTTAATCACCACTGGGTTTTTAATTTTTTGCGACAGAAGTGAAAAAAGAGCAAAAATGTTGAAAAAAAAAACTTTTTTTTAGTTTCTATGATAACATTTTGCAAATAAGTCATTTCTGTTCATAAATTTGGGCCAAAATGTATACTTCTACATCTCTTTGGTAAAAATAACCCAAATTAGTGGATATTATTTAGTCTCTTTGAAAGTTATAGAGTCTACAAGCTATGGTGAAAATCATTGAAAATTGATCACATCTGATCACACCTGATGCACTGACGACCTATCTCATTTCTTGAGGCTATGAAATGTCAGGACAGTACAAATAACCCCCAAATGACCCTAAATGTCCAAGGTATTTAGTAAGAGGCATGGTGAGTTTTTTGAAGTTCTAATTTTTTCCCACAATTCTTGGGAAAATTAAGAATTTTTTTTCCCCCCACAAAATTGTCATAATAACAAGTTATTTCTCACACACAGTATATGCATACTTCCAATTACACCCCAAATTACATTCTGCTACTTCTCCTGAGTATGGCGATACCACATGTGTGGGTCTTTTACACAGCCTGGCCACACAGAGAGGTCCAACATGCAGGGAGCACCGTCAGGGGTTCTAGGAGCATAAAATTACACCTCTAACAGCCCCAGGACAGTGGAATTACCCACAAAATGACCCCATTTTGGAAAGCAAACACCCCAACGTCTATTCTATGAGGCATAATGAGTCTTTTGAACAGTTTATTTGTTTACACAAGTCTTCAGAAAATGTGGAAAGAAAATTAAAACGTATTTTTTTTTTTTTTTACACAAAGTGGTCAGTTTATAAGATATTTGAAGCATGTACATAGCAAAAATGACACCCCAAAATACATTCTGCTACTCATCCTGAGTATGGCGATACCACATGTGTGTGACTTTTACACAGCCGGGCCACATACAAAGGCCCAACATGCAGGGAGCACCGTCAGGCGTTCTAGGAGCATAAATTGCACCTCTAATTTCCTAACGACCTATCACAATTTGGAAGGCCCTGGAGCACCAGGACAATGGAATTACCCACAAAATTACCCCATTTTGAAAAACAAACACCCCAAAGTATATTCTATGAAGCATTATGAGTCTTTTGAACGGTTAATTTTTATACACAAGTCTTCAGAAAATGTGGAAAGAAAATGAAAATCTTTTTTTTACACAATGTTATCAATTTATAAGATATTTCTAACACATAGCATGTATATAGCAAAAATGACACCCCAAAACATATTCTGCTACTCTTCCCGAGTATGGCGATATCACATATGTGAGACTTTTACACAGCCTGGCCATATACAGAGGCCCAACACTAAAGTAGTACCTTCAGGCGTTCTAGTAGCATAAATTACACATGTCTTTTTATCCCTACCTATCACACTTTTGAAGGTCCTGGAGCACCAGGACAGCAGAATTACCCACAAGATGACCCCATTTTGGAAAGCAAACACCCCAACGTGTATTCTATGAGGCATGGGCTGCAAATAGGTACTCGGATACTCTGATGGGCTGGAGACAGGTACTCGGTTACACCGATGGGCTGGTGACAGGTACTCAGGTACTCCGATGGGCTGGTGACAGGTACTCGGGTACTCCGATGGGCTGGTGACAGGTACTTGGGTACTCTGATGGCCTGGTGACAGGTACTTGGGTACTCAGATGGACTGTGGCAGGGATTCGGGTACTCAGATGAACTGTGACAGGTACTCAGGTACTCAAATGGGCTTGGACAGGTACTCGTGTACGCAGATGAACTGTGACAGGTACTCGGGTACTCAGATGGGCTGTGACAGGTACTCAGGTACTCAGATGGGGTGTGACAGGTATTCAGATGGACTGTGACAGGTACTCAGGTATTCGGGTACTTAGATGGGCTGTGACAGGTACTCTGGGACTCAGGTGGACTGTGACAGGTACTCAGGGGCTCAGATGGACTGTGACAGGTACTCGGGTATTTAGATGGACTGTGACAGGTACTCAGGTATTCGGGTACTCAGATGGGCTGTGACAGGTACTCGGGGACTCAGATGGACTGTGACAGGTACTCAGATGGACTGTGACAGGTACCCGGTTACTCAGATGGGCTGTGACAGGTACTCGGGTACTCAGATGGGCTTGGACAGGTACTCAGATGAACTGTGACAGGTATTCAGGTACTCAGGTGGGCTGTGACAGGTACTCAGGTACTCAGATGGACTGTGACAGGTACTCAGGTACTCAGATGAACTGTGACAGGTACTCAGGTACTCAGGTGGGCTGTGACAGGTACTCAGGTACTTGGGTACTCAGATGGACTGTGACAGGTACTCGGGTACTTGGGTACTCAGATGGGCTGTGACAGGTACTCAGATACTCAGATGGACTGTGACGGGTGATGACAGGTACTTTGATGGCTGGTGTCAGGTAACTTGATGGCTGGTGACAGGTACTTTGATGGCTGGTGACAGGCCCTCTTTATTAGGTCGGGAGTAATCAGTGTGGTTGGTGTACACTAAGCGGTAAGGAGATGTTACCGCATTCTCCTCCTCACACACTATCGGTGTGTGAGGAAGAGAACCCGGTAACATCTCGTTACCGCGGTTTGTTGACATTCTGTGACCGGCTGTGATTAGACACAGCCGGCCATTTCATTGGCTCTTTACTGCGATCGAGGTTGGGATGTGTCAGGGTGACAAGCCTCGTCCCCGATCGCCGCTCTGCACGCGCCCTAGGGGCATGCATGAGTGCCATGAATGTAGCCAGTACATGTGACCGGCTGTGATTGGACACAGCCGGTCACTTGGATCTGGGTTGGAGCGGGGAGGTTGATCACACGGATCAGGGATGGGCTGCAGGAGGGGCGAGATACAGAGGATGTCATATGACGCCCACCCAGGATGGAAGATCCCATCTGTGGAAGTCATATGACTATAGCCCGATATTGAATTGGTTAAGGGGGAAAATCTTCTGGTCTGTAAGTGGTTAAGCATAATTAAAATCACTGTTCCTGAAAAAACATTTGTTTTTAAAAAAGATTTTTGCATTGATACATGTCCCCTAGGGCAGTACCCAGACCCCCATACCCCTTTTATGGACAATTACTTGCATATAAGCCTTCAAAATGGTCACTTTTGATTTTTCCTGTTCGGCTCCCATAGACTTCAATGGGGTTCACTGTTCGGGTTAGAACTTTTTCCCTGTTCAGGAGTTGTGAACCGAACAGGGGGGTGTTCGGCCCATGTCTATTGGGGAGTGGTCACTGCAATCTCCTGACCTCAACATCATTAAACTATTATGAGGACATCTCAAACCTGCAGTATATTGTATTGTTCTGCTTTTTGTAGTTTTACTTTCATATTTTTTGCAACAAATTGTAAAATTTGTAAAAAAAATCTAATAAAAAACACAAAGTTTATGACTTAGAATGTATAGGGCCTGGAGGCTTTTTGCCAAGAATGGACATCACAAAAGCCTGCAAGCTGTCACTGATAAAGAGAGCAAATACACAAATATTATGAACTTACTCCAAGATTCCATCCCAGGCAAAGTACTTTTCTCTGTTAACACCCCTCTTTGTGTACTGAACTCCCTACTCGACCTCCCATACCACCTACAGGGATATGTCACCCAACTGTACTTATTCATTCCTGACATGTCCCAGTCTGTCTTTAAAACAATTTTCAAACTGCCTATCAGTCATATTTTCATGGTTACTTAAAACACAACCTAGATATTACCAAGCACATTTTCTTCTCTTATTATCTTCCAAACCACTGCATGACCTCTCTGACCGGTGCTATAATCCTACTGATTTATGAATTTTTTCTGCCTAGGTGTTAATGTTGACTCACCTTCACTCCACGCATCCAGAACATATCTACATCTTCACACTTCCTATTTTACAATATCCCTTAATAAATTAAAGTAGAACTATATGAAAAACATATATTTTTTTTCATTTTGGATAGAGCAAGGGAAGGTTATGACTGTCAGATTTTTTATTTTTTTGCCACCTGTGTCCTAATTGCAGAGATTTCCCTTCACTTCCTGTCCCATAGCCAAACAGGAAGTGATAGTAAATTCCTGAAAATTAAGGGAATTCCTTGGGTGTAATGAAATGTGGGAAGTGTAGAGTTACCCTTTAAGATTTAATAATATTGTACAAAGATGTTTTTCTATTTTTCTGTAAAAACTCACTCTAACTCTGTTTATCTCACACTCACACTTTCTCACAAGTTTACTTCTCTGTAGAAAATGTGTTTCTCATGGTAGCTTTTTCCTTTCTCACACTGGCGTGTTTACCAAAAAAGTGTTTACCAGAAAATGCTGAGAACCTTGTCAAGGACATATATTGCGTGGAACGTTCTTAAGCCCCATACACACGGTCGGATTTTCCGATGGTTTCTGTCCTATCAGACAATGTTGTCGGAAATTCCGACCGTGTGTAGGCACCATCGGACAGTTTCCATCGGATTGTCCGACGGACAAAGTCCTATCTCCTGCTGGATAGATTTTTTGACAACAAAGTCCGATCACACCAAATCCGATCGTGTGTAGCGAATTCCGACGGACAAAATGCTACGCATACTCAGATCACATTACAAGACCAAAGCTATTGGCTACTAGCCTCTACGTAGTCCCGTCGTAGGCAACAAACGTCACCACGTTCAGAATGATCGGATTTTCCGACAACTTTGTCCGACCGTGTGTAAGCAAAACCAACATCGGACAAAGTACGACGGACATGATCCGACGGACCTGGTCCTCGGATAATCCGAGCGTGTGTATGGGGCTTTAGAGTGAATTGCGATGTTGAGTCTGAAGGCAGAAATATTATGAATGTCTTGCAGATCAATATTGATTGTATAACAAAATGCTTGAATGTGATTGGTTGTTCATGGGGCGTTCTCCCTATGCAACCCCCCTTTTTGATTATTGTATATGCTCTGTAGAGCTGGAAATAAACCTATTCTTGATCAACCACATACAGTGTATGGTGTCTGATTGCCTGTCCGGACAGAGAGAGAGAGAGTTTTTCCATTGACCGTCAAAGTCCAGCTGAGGGAAAGAGGGGCTGAGAGGGGCTGTTACAGAGGACCTTACATTGGGGACCCCCAGGTCATCAGAACTGGTGACTGGTCTCTATTGGAAGATTTCCCTGCTGTTTTTTCTGGGAACAACCCAACATTTGGGATTTTCTTTTACTTTCACTTTCAATGATAATGGTAAACAGGACAAATAGAGAGAATGCATCTCCTTAAAGGGGGCACAGACAGCAATAAAAACTGACAAGCATTCTTATCCCACTCCATTCTTTTCAAAACTAACTTTGCCTTTAGTTATACTTTACATTAACGCAATGGTCCTTGTCCAAACCCTTATAATTCTCTTCTTGGCTACTGCAACATACATTTGTTTAGTATTCCGCAAATAAGCCTCTCATCTCTGTAGTATCTCATGAATTCTGAAGTAAGATGTATCTATACCTTACACACTTTTCCTTCTCTATTTCAATATCTTGGCTTTAAGGCGATTTAGGTCTAGAAATACAATACGATACAATACTATGCTCTGCCTTATAAAATACTTCCACAATCCATCCATCCACTATATTTGTAACCCCGTACACAAATACTATCTCAATCACACTGTCCAGTGTCCAGTTGTCCAGTTGAAGTTCTCCACATGACCTAGTCACTCACTCCATTCATAACATGATTCTATGCAAGGCTTCAAGATTTATGTAGAACAGTCCCTCTTCTCTGAAAGTCTCTTCTCTGAATCCTGAAATTCCACCTCTTTTAGGGTCCACACACAGTGGCTTCAAAAAATGCTGCTTCCACAGGAGTTTTGAGTTTTGCACGTAGAAGCAGCTCAGTGTTATCCTATGTCTTTATGCACATTAGGAAGTTTAGAGGCATAGTTTAAGCTCAGCGTTTAGAGGCAGGAAAAAAACCTTTCTGGTTTACATTTTTGATTGGAGTTTTCTGGCAGAAAAAATGCTAAACACTCCTAGATGTGCCTTAACATGTGTACAAAAACACTCTATATGAGTGTATTTTCCTGCCAAGGGAAGCGTTCTTTTAAGCCCAGTGTGCATGGAACCTAAAATTGTATATACAACTTCCTCCCTACTCCAAACATTCATCACCCAATAACAAACTTCATTCACCTGCTTGTCCTGCCACCTGACTTACTGTTAGGGCCTGGACTTGAACCTGGGTCCTCTGCTGTGTCTGATAGTGACGCCACCTGGAATGCTAGACAGTTTCCTGGACAATTCCTTGAATGATCCTGCCTTGAATCTTGTTTGTCTTGAACCTTGAACTCTTTGCTCCTCCTGTGAACTTCCGGATTTAAGCCATATCTCTGCACTTCCTGTTTACCAGATTGTTGTGCTCGTTCCTGCCAATACCTCGATTTTGTCTCTCTTCGCTACCATTTGTTAATGATCTTTGGCTTGACCCTCGACTATGTTTCTGCTTAGTTCCAACCTGCAACTATTTGTTGCTGACCTTTGGCTTGTTCCTCGACTATGCTTTTGTTTGAACCCTACCTACTATATCTGCTACTGGACCCGCCTTGTGGGGCGATCCAGAGGACCGCAACCTGGTACTAACATGCAGCAAAGCCCATCTCCACCATCAGGAGCTCTGGTGAATACCAGTTAGTACTTAGACCCCACACCTTAGTTGAACCCGTGTCATCAGCCAGGGTGATCTGCGCGTATATCTGTCCCGCTTGCCGGTGGGTGCTACTCCACTGCTATAGCTACTGGCCTCCAAGCCTGACTCCAGACTGTGACACCCACCTATTGTGTTTAATGTTTCCCCACTTTTTACATTTCTTTTATCCCTGTGTCAAGTAAAACCATCAGGAACATCTGCACTGTGACCTGAAAGTATTACATTTCATGCAAGATACATAAACCACTTCAACTGGTTATTCCTAGTTCAAAGATAGAACAGCTCTTCTCCAGGCCGTTCCATACTGTCTTACACCTGTAATTCTTGTTCACAGCAACCGCAGATTTGAATGGAATCCCAGTGCCCGTAGTAGCACCCTTGTCATTATGTGTAAGTATAGGTGGGTGCAGCCTATTGCATTAGGGTGTGCACTACAAAGCTCAAACCCTCTCACTTTTGAGACAGAGAAAGGGACTGAGGACAGAAATTCTCCAGTCCCTTTCTCTGCAGACTTAGCTGCACCAGACAGTGAATGAATGGAATGTGCTCTATGCTGAGCAGGTTCCTGGTAATTGACACACTGAAGCATAGTAAACAGAGTTTACTATTCTTCAGTTATGAATGAGCACAGTGAGTGATTTATCACTCATTGTGTTTATTTAGAAAAATAAGGGGTCGGTAACTGATATATTTACTGGCCCCTTCCCCCGCTCTCCAATCTTAAAATTATACCCTGCAGCATTCATTGGGAGAGGAGGGAAGCCGCACAGGGTGATTAGGGTGTGCCCAGGCACATCCGGCACACCCTGTGTGCACGCCTATGTGTGTAAATCATGGCTGAAAAATGATAGGTGACCTGCTAAATTTTGACCAAAGACACTACCTGTGCATATCTACCCTTGCTGTCTTAGCCAAAACCAAAAATGTTATATATTGCAGCTTTTTATTTCAAGCTTTTTTCACCTGGTGATTCCGGCAGTAACACAAAAGCTCGCTCAACTTACTGCAATAGGAAAACAGAAACAGGACACAACTACAGTAACCGCCCCCCTCTCCTCTTCTTATAACAAAGCTGTTCTGTTGTCCTCAATAGAAATTGAAACAATGATGCTTGATCTACGGACAATTTTTTTTGGTAAGACCAACTGGTATTTTTTCCACACATAAAACGTATATATCAAAACACATTTAATGGTACATTAGAATTTAATAGATGTTGATTCTTTGGATTTACATACCCTTTAACCCTTTCACTCCTGGAGCTTTTTTTACACATTTTTGCACACATGTTAAAATGCACATTTTAGACTTTTAAATAAAATCCCCCAAAACATTATATATTTTCTAAAAGCACAGATCCTCAAGTAAAATTGGTGACAGTTGCAGTTTTTTTTACATCATACAATAGTTGCACTACTGTTTAACTGTGAAACGGTGAAAAACTATGGTGCGTAAAATTGTCCATAGCCGATTCTTGAAAAGCCTTTACAGTTCATCAGTTAAGCAGTGAATGATGGCCTCTCATTCCCACATGTTCATCAATACCTAAAATGCCACAATCATCTTTTTTTCTTACGTATGCATCCAATGCACATATTTGTGTTTTTATGTGCGTGCAAAAAGGGGTGGGAGATTAAACTTGTTTTTGGAGTGTTTTTTATTTTACTGTATTTTTAAAATTTTCTTTTTTTCTAACTACAATTTACTGCTATCACTAGGGGGTTTACAAGCCCCCATGTGATAGCATTGTGCAGGTGACAGGTTTTCTTTAACTACTTCAAAACTTACACCCCCTTCCTGCCCAAGCCAATTTTCAGCACTGTCGCTGTTTAAATGACAATTGCGCAGTCATGCTACACCGTACCCAAACAGACTTTTTAATCATTTTGTTCCCACAAATAGAGCTTTATTTTGGTGGTATTTGATCACCTCTGCGTTTAAAATTTTTTTGCTAAACAAATAAAAAAAGTAAAATTTTGAAAGTTTTTCTTTTGTTTCTGTTAAAAAATGTTGTAAATAAGTAAGTTTTCTCCTTCCCTGATAAGGCTGCACTGATAAGGCGGCACCGATGAGGTGGCACCAATGAGGTGGCACTGATGGGCACTGACTGGCACTGATGGGCACTGGTAGGTGGCACTGATGGGTGGCACCAATGAGGTGGCACTGATGGGCACTGACTGGCACTGATGATGGGCACTGATAGGCGGCACTGATGGGCATCAGTAGGCGGCACTGATGGGTGGCACTCATATGCAGCACTGATGGGAATTGATAGGCAGCACTCATGGGTGGCACTGGTGGGCACTGATAGGCGACACTGATGGGCACTGATAGGTGACACTGATGGGCACTGAAAGGCTCCACTGATGGGTACTTATGGGTGGCACTGATAGGCGGCACTGCTGGGCACTGATACATGGCACAGATGGGCACTGATATGCGGCACTGATAGATGGCATTGATAGGCATCACTGTAGCACTGGCAGGCATTGTGGATGGGCACTGATTGGCAGCTGCCTGTGTACTGATTGGCATTTCCCTGTTGGTCTAGGGTGGCATACCTGGTGGTCCAGAAGCTCTTTACCGAAATCGGTGTAGCGGTGTGTCAGACTGTCACACCGCACCACCGGTCTCCGCGATGCGCTCCCCACGGGCGCCTAAGCGCGATCTTTCTGGAGGGCCATCATATGACGTCCACCCAGATCGAGAGCCGCGCGCCCAGCCGTCATTTGGCGGCCGGCGGGCGGGAAGTGGTTAAGGAGACATCAGAGGTCTATAATTTCTCCTCTGCACTCTGATGGAGCACAGACTGTGCTCAATGACCTTTATTCCCAACCAGACAAGCTGTAGATTGACAGCTCTGAACGTAGAAGTGCTCAGAGATGAACATTTCTAGTTTCATTCTTTACAGTGGTGATCAGAAAATGAATGTTCACTGATCCCCCACCATTCTCCAGCCTGACACCTGTCATGAAGGTTCTGGGCTAAAAGGAGGGACAGGTGAGCCCAAGCGACTTGGCAGGAAGGAGTTCTACCAGGCAGCCAGGAACAAAAAATATAAACAACCTCCCGGCTTCTGTAACAGCTTGGAGCCTGTTTACCAGTGTTAAAGTGGATGTAAAGTCTAAACATTTTTTACTTTACCTTAATGCATTCCTTGCATTAAGGTAAAAAAAATATTTAGGTGTCAGCATACCCCCTCATCCCCCCTTTTACTTATCTGAGCCCTCATTCGATCCAGCACCATGCATGTCTGCAGATCTTTTCTCCCCTCACTTCCGGGTCTCACTGGCTTTGTTGGAGCACCTGAAGCCATTGGCTCCCAGTGCTGCCATTTAAAGCCAGTGACGAGAGAGTGTGGCAGAGTCCCGCTGTCTGTGTCAATGGATGCTGCAGCTGGATTCAGGTGCGAGCATACATGAGTGCCCCAATGGAAAGCAGCTTCCTATGGGGGTACTGGACAGAGGAGAGGGACCAGGAGCACCAGTGGGGGACCTGAAAAGAGGAGGTTTGCGGCCACTTTGTGCAATTCCATTGCACAGAGTAGGCAAGTCAACATAGACATGTTTGTTATTTTTTTTTTTAAATGTTAAAATGTACCTTTACAATCACTTTAATGTCGACTATAAAAATGTTCAATATGACTACAACTAAAACAATTCAGATGACTAAAATACGATTAAAACTAAAATGGCATTTTAGTCAACAGACTATGACTAAAACTAAATTGAAATTTGACGTCAAAGTTAACACTGCACTACCATATAAGAATACGTAGGGGGCATCTACTAAGCTTAAAGTGATTGTAAAGTCTCGTTTTAAAAAAAAATTAAAATAACAAACATTTTATACTTACCTGCTCTGTGCAGTGGATTTGCACTGAGCAGTGCGGATCCTCCTCTTCTCGGGTCCCTCTTCGGTGCTCCTGGCCCCTCTCTCCTGTTTAGTGCCCCTACAGCAAACAGCTTGCTATGGGGCATCCGAGCCGAGCTGCACAGACATTTAGACACAGAGTTGCGGTTCCTCCCCCCCCCCGCCCCGATTGGATAACTTACTTTTATTGACAGCAGCGGGAGCCAATGGCGCCGCTGCTGTGTCTCAGCCAATCAGGAGGGAGAATCCAGACGGCCGAGACACTTTGTGGACATCGCTGGACAAAGATGGGGCTCAGGTAAGTATTAGGGGGCTGAGGGGAGCTGCTGCACACAGAAGGCTTTTTATCTTAATACATAGAATGCATTATGATAAAAAACCTTCTGCCTTTACAACCCCTTCAATATTTAATGTTGGTTATATATTTAGGTAATATTTTACAGTTTTTTTGTATATTTTAATGTTGGATTTCTGTTTGCCAAAAAGCAATATTTTTGTTTGTTTTATGATACTTGGTTTCATTTATAAAATAACAATATTATATATTAATATACAACAACGGCTAAATCTGAGTCTGTAGTGCATGTTCAAAAATCTTACAGTTTTTCTCCATTGTTTTGGCTCATTTCTTGAAACAGAAATTACATTCTCAAAACAACATGGACAAATCTCCAAACCACTTGGCAATTGTTCACAACTGAATTGAATTTCTCATTCATTTCTTCAAATTGCAAATGTCTCAGTACATGTCTCAATGTCTCAGTACATCTTTCAAATGATTAAGTACAAGTAGCCTACATTTAGCACAATTTCCAAGTAAATATATCTTGTTGATCTAAACTGATTATCAATTCTCAGTCTAATGGTCGTTCACTCCAAAACATGTCAGCGTAATTTCATTGTTTAAGTCATCACATGCACAATAGTCTGTTCAATTGTCAAAATTATTCAGGAACATAATACCATGAATACCATATATGAATCTCTTGGAACATTTGATAAAATGATCACAGCAATTGACAGTCAGGTGCAACTACAACTTGACTAACGAAGGAGGAGTTGGAGTTGGTCTCATATGACCGATCAAACAGTATGTTTAGTTACCTGACAGGTGCTGTCCATGACTGTGAATGCTGCCAAACATGTATATATATAGCTTGACCATGCAGGACCAGTACAATTTCTGAACATGGAGGCACCTAACCAAGTAAATGAACAAGGGCAACTGCCTGCTCGAGGAAGAGGAGGAGGAGTAATGCCCCGTACACACGGTCGGAAATCCCGACCACAAAATCCATCAGATTTTTTCCGACGGATTTTGTCCGACGCTTGTGTTGCATACACACGGTCCGACGAAGTTGTTGGAAAATACGATCATTCTGAACGTGGTGACGTTCGTTGCGTACAACAAAACTACGTAGAGGCTAGTAGCCAATAGCTTTGGTTTGGTAATTTGATCTGAGCATGCGTGGCACTTTGTCCGTCGGAATTACCTACACACGGTCGGAAAAAGTCTGATCGGATTTTGTTGTCGGAAAATTAGAGATCCTGCTCTCAAATTTTTTCCGGCGAAAATTACACACGATCGGATTTTCCGACAACATAATCCGATTGGACTTTTTCCATCGGAATAAGATACGGGGCATAACATTTCAGTAAGTCTACTCGTTGATAATTTTTCCCCTCCCCTTTCTGTCAAATACCCCCTGTAGTACCTCTGCATAGGGTACATGTACCCCAGGTTTGGAACCACTGGAATACTGGCCAGTAGTATATTGAACTTGTGTAGAACATAGAACATTCCTATGTAACTGTCTGTAACTGTGTCACGTACCGGGTACGGCGGGGAACAGGAGGTGGATCCCCTATGCCAATGGGGCGATAGCACGGGTTGTATTGGAGGACCGGTTCTAATGTTGCTACTGGTTTTCACCAGAGCCCGCCGCAAGGCGGGATGGACTTGAAGCGGCGGTAGCAACCAGGTCGTGTCTTCCAATAGCAACTCGACCCCACTGACAGCTGAGACAGGCGCGGTACACAAGGATTAGGCAGAGGCAAGGTCAAACGTAGCAAAGGGTCAAGGCAGGTGGCAAAGGTTCATAGTCGGGGGCAACAGCAAAGGTCTGGATACACAGAAGGAGCAAAACACACAAACGCTTTCACTGGGCACTAAGGCAACACAAGATCCGGCGAGAACAGGAAGGGGAAGTGGGTTTTTAATGGGATTGGGAAAACTGTAATTGGACCAGGCACTAATTGATAGTGCACTGGCCCTTTAACTGGGGGCGGAGTCGCGCGCGCCTGGGGAGCCGAAGACAGCCCACAGGGGACAGGTGAGAGGAGCGGGATGCGATCCCCGGGTGGACCGATGATCGCATCCCGGAAACAAAGCAGCGCCTGCGGTCAGGGGAGCTGACCGAGGCGCTGCAGGGCAGAGACCGCCGTGAGCGCTCCGGGGTGGAGGGGATGCCCGGAGCGCTCGGCGTTACAAACTGCAGTGTATGACTCTTCTGTATGACTAATTTGATGTTTTCTTGTTTTACTCTATTGTAGAGAATAATGGCATTGGAAGGAAACGAGACCTCTCACATACTCGTGTATGTGGATGAGGCTGGCTTCAACCTGGCCAAGGGCCGAAGACGTGGCCGTAATTTTATTGGCCACGGTGGATGTCCCAGGTCAGCGAGGGGGCAATATAACTATGTGTGCTGCCATTTCTGAGAATGGTGTGGCCACTCACATCCCCAGTCTTGGCCCATACAATACACAGGAGCTCCTCATCTTCTTGGACCGCCTTCATTTGGATTTGATCCCTGAAAATGAGAGAGGTCTCATAGGGCGTCACCTACCACGATATATAATTGTATGGGACAATGTGAATTTCCATCGTGGCCCGCTAATCAGGGCCTGGTTCACTGCTCACCCAAGGATGGATATGGTGTTCCTACCACCTTACTCTCCTTTCCTCAATCCTATTGAGGAGTTTTTCTCCGCTTGGAGGTGGAGAGTGTATGAGCATCGGGCTCAAGACCAGAGGTCCCTGCTCCTCCATGCAATGGACGCTGCCTGTGAGGATATTACAGGAGATCAGTGTAGGGGATGGTTGCGACATGCACGTCGTTTCTTCCCTCGTTGCATCGCAAGGGAGGATATACGCTGCGATGTTGACGAGAATCTGTGGCCAGACAGACAGCAGCGTGTGGATGGGCAGGAGGGTGAGGACGGTGGCCAGTGAAGACATGTTACAGTAGTTGTGAAACTCCAGCTTTATTTACAGCATTGTAGGCTAAATTTAATTTTCCTTGTTTTTTGTTTGTGTGTTTATATTTCTGTATATTATGCTGTATACATTTTCTTTTTACTCTGATGTATGGAAGTAAAGTAATTTTTCCTTGGCAGTATGAGTGCAATGTGTGATGTCAAACCTTGAAGGCTACTCTTACCCTAAAATCTTTTTTTTTTTTTTCAGTTTTATACACAATTGTATTCAGTTAGCTAGACCAAAACTGTACAGTAACCATTGTCAATGAAGGACTGGGCTAAGACTGAAAGGTGGACATGAGGGATATTTCAATGGTCCTCTGCCATAGAGACAAAACATCTAAACATTTTGACTTGCAGTGCTTACACAATGCCAAAGGGATGAAGCATTTTGGGGCCACTGACTATTTGAATGAGAAAGAAATTTATTTTTGACACATGAGTGAACTGTTTTGGGAAAGATATGAGCTTTTGAAGGTGAACCGTGGTGTTGTGCCGAACCATCCAGGTTATTTTAGCAAAAGCACCAAGAGAGTTGAGAATGTCTGGTCTGTTTCAAGAAATGAGCCAAAGCAATTGAGAAGAATCTTTGCCATTTTGGGTGCACTGACTCTTTATATGGGAAAGGAATATGGTTTTGAAGCATGAGTGATCAGTTTTGGGAGAGATATGAGCTTTTGCACGTGAGTTATAGTGTTGTGCTGAACTGTAATACTGTTTAGCCAAATGATCTTAGAGTTTTGAGAATGTAATTTCTGTTTCAAGAAATGAGCCAAACCAATAGAGAAAAACTGTAATACCATAAATAATAAACATGTTATTAGATTTTTACTCCAGGAGTATATATTGAGTTTGGAAATTCTAGAGAAATACTTAAATAATGCATTACAAGTTACCTAAACTCATTCGATTTTAGTCTACTAAAATGTACTGGAGATTTCAGTCGACTAAAATACTAACCAACCGACCACCTACAACCTACCAACTAACACCATAATGACGCTTTAGTCAAAAGACTATGACTAAAACGAAATCGAAATGATGTAAAAGTTAAACACTGCTGTCTACATGCCGGATCTGTCACCAATGTAGTTGTGTCAGTGGCAGTAGAAGGGTTAAGGGCAGAAAGGGAAATACTTTAACAGATATACAGTTGTGTAAAAAAGTATTTGCCCCTTCCTGATTTTTTTTTTTTTTTGCATATTTCTCACACTTAAATGATTCAGATCATCAAACAAATTTTAATATTACACAAAGATAACCTGAGTAAATCCAAGATGCAGTTTTTAAATAATTATTTCATTTATTAGGGGTAAAAAGCTGTTCAAACCTGCCTGGCCCTATGTGAAAAAGTAATTGCCCCCTCCAATGCTGAATCATGAATGAATTGTGATTAATCACAATTTTTTGGAATGCTGAGTTAAAGTTTTTTTTTTTTTTTATATAACAAACATATCATACTTGCCTCCACTGTGCAGCTCGTTTTGCACAGAGTGGCCCCGAACCTGCTCTTCTGGGGTCCCCCGGTGGCTCCTCCCACATCAGATAACCCCCTAGGAGAAGCGCTCTCCCGGGGGATTACCTTGTGGGCGCACTCCCGAGTCCAGCATTCAGTGTCCTTAGCTACCGAATGCTGGACTCAGCCCCGCTCCGGGGCACCCGTATCATTGGATTTGATTGACAGCAGCAGAAGCCAATGGCTGCACTGCTATCAATCTATCTAATCAAGAGCAAAGAACCCCAGGCAGAGAGACACTGTGTCCCCGTCGGGTCTAATTCTAGGGTTTAGGTAGGTAAAACGGGGGGGGGGGGGGGTGCATTAAGGTGAAAAAACACAAATTTCAATTGCCACACGCAGGCCTGATTTCTGCCAGATCTGTTGAACCAAGAAATCACATAATCAGAAGCTGTCTGATAAAGTGAAGCATGCTAAGAGATCACAAAAAGCCACACATCATGCCACAATCTAAAAAAATTCAAGAACAGATTAGAAACAAAGTAATGTACATGTATCGATCTAGGAAGGGCTACAAAGCAATTTCTAAGGCTTTGGAACTCCAGTGAACCATGGGGAGAGCCATTATCCACAAATGGTGATAACTTGGAACAGTGGTGAACCTTCCCAGGAGTGGCCAGCCTACAAAAATTACTCCAAGAGCATGACTACGACTTATCCAGGAGGTCATAAAAGAACCCAGAACAACATCTAAAGAACTGCAGGCCTCACTTGCCTCAGGTAAGATCAGTGTTCATGATTAATGGGAGAGTTCCAAGGCCAAAGCCACCGCTGACCAAAAAGAACACAAAGGCTCATCTCACATTTACCAACACACACCTTGATTATCCCCAAGACTTTTAGGCAAATATTCTGTGGACTGATGATACAAAAATGTAACTTTTTGGAGGGTGTGCATCCTGTTTCATCTGTCATAAAACAAATAAAGCATTTAATAACAAGAACATCATACCAACAGTCAGACATCGTGGTGTTAGCTTAATTGTCTTGGGCTGCTTTGCAGCTTCAGGACCTGGGCGACCATAATTGATGGAACCGTGAATTCTGAGCTCTACTAGAAAATCCTAAAAGAGAATGTCCGTTCATCAGTTCGTGACCTCAAGCTCAAGTGCACTTGGGTTATGCAGCAGGACAATGATCCAAAACACAACAGCAAGTCCTCCTCCAAATGGTTCAAACACAGCAAAATTTAGGTTTTGGAGTGGCCTAGTCAAAGCCCGGACTTAAATCCAATTGAGATGCTGTATTATGACCTTACACAAGCTGTTCATGCTAGAAAACCCTCAAATGTGGCTAAATTAAAACAATTCTGCAAAGAAGAGTGGGCCAAAATTGCTCCACAGCAACGTGAAAGACTCATTGGCAGTTATCGCAAATGCTTGATTGCAGTTGTTGCCGCCAAGGGTGGCACAACCAGTTATTAGGTTTAGGGGGCAATTACTTTTCACATAAATCCAGGCAGGTTTGGACAGCTTTTTTGCTTTAATAAATTAAACCATCATTTAAAAACTGCATTTTGTATTTACTCGGTTTATCTTATATAATACTAAAATTTGTTTTATGATCTGAGTCATTTAAGTGTGACAAATATGCAAAAAATAAATACATCAGAAAGGAGGCCAACACTTTTTCACACAACAGTATGACTTTTACTATCATTTCTTATTGATCTGAGGGTTAAAGGTTCCATTTTAAGGCGTTTGAATCAGATGTAATTTTTAAATTTATCCCACATTCGTTTAAACAGATTTCTTCTAATCGAAGTAGAAAACTTGTCACATTTCAGAGACTGTGGGTGAATATGGTGCAGTTTATCACTTGAGAGAAACATTTCACAGAAGCTGTCTTCTGTTCAGTAAGCAATATAAAAAGCATACTTGAAACTGGAAAAGCTCAGACATAAAACTAAATGAAAAAGCAGCAGCAGAGAAGAGTACAGGGAACAAAGCTGGCATTATAATTTCAGTAGCACAGCTTAGCAATGAAAACTGTGCCAGGGCAAACCTGGTGCCATTCTAATTAGGGGTGTTATTATAACACAACATACATGGCTGTTTTGCATAACAATTGCAATACTTTTGTACTTGGATTTAATTATTAACAAGCATCATAGTTTTGCTTGCTTAATTTGACATGCTTTTAGCAGAACATCACATTTTTCCTGTACACACTGCAATAAATGAGAGGATTAAAAGGTGTAAAAACAGAGATATTTTGCCCTGAGGTTGTTTTATTGAATGAAACAAAGAGTGATGAGAAAACAAATACATTACAAGCATCCAGTAATTATTAATTATTTAGAAAAGTTTAAATTGTTAGTTCACCTTTTCTGAAAAATGAAAAAGTGATCGAACACCGTACACCCTCTACACCCCCTGGTCCCTGGTGTACCTACTGGGATGCTGAGCTGTCAGTGTCCACGCAGCCAGTCCACTGTTCTCCCTCTTCTCTGTGCAGCACTACCGGGATGGACCAGAACCATTCTGATAGGTCAATGCCAACAAAGAGCACCGCTCTGGTCCGTCCCAGAAACGCTGCAGTACAGAATCATCACATGATCAACAGTTGTCATTAAACCAGCCAGACACTATGATACAGACTGCAATGTAGCACATATTTAATCTTACATAATTATAGCAAATAGATGGGATATTACAAATGATCAACACTAATATAAATGTAGCACCCTCCTAAATAGTTTTAACCTTGCCCAAGTCAATTGCCTTGGTATGTATGATCACACCACCTAAGAAAGGGCATCAGTTGATATTTCTATTTCAGACGCCCTTTCCCCACGAATTTGGACAGAAATCGAATAGCATGAGTGTGAACACCAATGCGATCCGATTCCAGTGCGGGGAAAAAAGTTTCCTGCAGCATTTGCGTGTGAATGCGAGTTCAGCCATAGAACTGGTTGAATTTGCATTGCACAGACATGGCATGTGATCTGCACAGCAATGCGGTGAGAATCGCATGCGATGTCTGGCATCGCACAAGTGTGACCCCAGCCTAAAGCTCAGAATCTAAACAGAAATCATTCAGTTCTCCTCATAAAGTACTGGATGAACACCTTGCTTCTTCTAGTTGGTGGAAACCAGTGCCAAGCTGTATGAATGGCCAGGTACCTCTTACTGCACTGCAGGCGACTCCTCACAAGCTACATCTTATTTGGTGAGAATTCTATTTTTGCATCCCCCACCATGGTAAGTCCAGAACATCCAAGTGAACAAGGTTGCTAAAGTTCTAGATTTTTCTGTAACCTTTTCCTGGAAAGGTCGAACTTTGGTTTTGCCCCGTATTATATTCTGAGCCTCTGTATTGATCAGCGACTCAACTAATCACATTAAAGGATTAATAGCGTGGCTTGTAAAGCAGAGGGGAGCTTTTTGTAGTAAAAGTCAAGATTTACATCCAGCTCATCCGCCTGTTTTCTTTGGATCTGCGGAGCATTCTGACAGTTTACTGTGAAGGGAACATCTGCTTTTGCATTTTCCTTCCTCAGATTTGTGACAAATTTACTTTTGCTGTAGAAGCTTTTGTGGGGGGTTTAGATTTGTACTGTGGTCCTCCTCGTGTGATAATGGCTATGCATTTCAATTCCATGTGTTTGCAATAGCAGCATTTTTCAGGTTTACTCTAGAAGTTTGCAGATTTATTTTTCAATGCACTTGCTCATATCTTGGCTTCACTGCTTGGTGGGTCCCTGGCTGGGTCCATACATGTCCGTTTCCGGTGCCGGGACGTTGGTCACATGCTTGTTCTGAGTCAGCGACTCGCCAGGTAGTGAAGCAAAATTTCCATTTGTTTCCTGGATTTCCTGACCCATTCACTGTAAATATTTTTATTCATGAAAAATCAAATTGATTGTTTTCCAGAATATTAATGTGAAGCAGTGGTTGACCTACACAGTGCCTCGAAAGTATTCATACTTCTTGAAATGTAAGTTTTTCAGCACATTTTATTTTTTTGTGCTGAAAATGCTGAAAATGCCCCCCTCATCTTAGTGACATTTTCCGACCCGACTTTTGGGCCCCATATCTCGGGGCCACTTGGTGCTAGGAACCCCAAATTTGGTGTGGAACTAGCACTAAAACATATCCGATGGGGTTCCTAGCTCCAAGTGGCCCCGAGATACGGGGCCCCAAAGTCGGTTCGGAAAATGTCATTCTCTGCTGCAGAAAAGTGCTTGACATTTTCCGAACCGACTTTAAGGCCCCGTATCTCGAGGTCACTTGGAGCTAGGAACCTATGTTGTAGTGCTAGTTCCACTGGGTTTGCGCACCAAATTTGGGGTTCCTAGCACCAAGTGGCCCCGAGATACGGGGCCCAAAGTTCGGTCAACTTTGTCTATCTGCAGCAATGTCCTTTCGGGACCCTTTGGGTCCAGAGACCCCAAATTTTGACTGCAGCTAGGATGCATCTAGGAACCCTTAACTACCAAGTTTGAAGTTCGGGGGACCTATGGCTGCAAATGGACACAGAGGCTGCAAATGGGCATTGTTGATCCTCTTTTCCACTTACAGTAGCTGCACATTACTCACCCTAGGCTTATACTCGAGTCAATACGTTTTCCAGTTTTTGTGGTAAAATTAGGTGGGTCAGCTTATACTCGAGTATATACGGTATGTGAAAAGTGTGGCATGCTTTTGTATTCAGCCCCCTAAATCAATACTTTGTAGAACCACCTTTCGCTTCAAGTCTTTTCGGGGATGTCTCTTCCAGCTTTGCACATCTAGAGAGTGACATTTTTCCCATTCTTCTTTGCAAAATAGCTCAAGCTCTGTCAGATTGGATGGAGAGCGTCTGTGAACAGCAATTTTCAAGTCTTGCAACAGATTCTCAATTGGATTTAGGTCTGGACTTTAAGGCCTGGTTCAAACCTATGCATTTTTTAGTGCCTTTTTAGTTTTGCAGAATCGCACTACAGTCCATCTAACATGGTTTCCTATGGGTCACGTTCACATCTGTGCATTTTATGGAAAGGGCCAGGGACTTGTTTCTGTTTATTTTTTTTGTTCCATAGATTTTAATGGATCAGAATCCTGTATTGAAAAATACAAAATGCACCTGGAATATGCAACCTGCATAGGTGTGAATCAGGCATAGCTGGGCCATTCTACTACATGAATATGCTTTCAGCTAAACCATTAAATTTTGCTCTGGCTGTACATTTAGGGTCGTTGTCCTACTGGAAGGTGAACCTCCGCCCCAGTCTCAAAGCATCCTTACTACATAATGCTGCCGCCACCGTTTCACGTGGGAATGGTGTGTTTAGGGTCATGTGCAGTGTTTGTTTTCTGCCACACATAGCATTTTGCCTTTTGGGCCAAAAAAAGTTCAATTTTGGTCTCATCTGACCAAATCACCTTCCACATGTTTGTTGTGTCCCCCACATGGCTTCTTGCAAACTGCAAACGGTACTTCTTATTGTTTTTTTTTTTTTTCCCAACAATGGCTTTCTTCTTGCCATTAGGGCCAGTTCACACCATAGGAACGCAGTCCGGATGCGTTCCAGGTGCTTTTCTGCTTGCGTGTTTTTGATGCGTTCCAGTGAGTTTTTGGTACGTTTTGGATGAAGTCCAGCGCCCCCCTCCTTTTATTTTTTTTAACCTTTTTTTTTTTTAACCTTGATTGCACAAGTGTTTGCAGTGCTTTTTGATGCGTTTTACAGCGTTCCAGTACAGTGCAGAATTTTTTTTTCTGGAACTGCAAGCACTGGTGTGGACTATGACATTGGAAACCATATAACCTACTTTCCATGCATTTTTGATTTTTTTTTTTTTTTTTTTTTTTTTTTTTCACAGAGCTGTTTGTTCACTAAGGTTCTCTAACAAACCTCTGAGGGTGTCACAGAACAGCTGTATTTATACTGAAATAAAATTACACACAGGTGGACTCTATTCACTAATTAGGTTGACTTCTGAAGACAGTTGGTTCCTCTATATTTGAGTTAGGGGTATCAGCGTAAAGGGGGCTGAATACTAATGCACGCCACACTTTTCAGATATTTATAAAAAAAAAAAAATGTAAACATTTATCATTTTCCTTCCACTTTTACAATTGTCACTTTGTGTTGGTCTCTCACACAAAATCCCAATAAAATACATTTATGTTTTTGGTTGTAACATGACAAAATGGGGAAAATGTCAAGGGGTATGAATACTTTTTCAAGGCACTGTAGTTATTCTACTACTGGTTTGATGCACAGAGACTGTCGGGATAGCTTTTGTACTGGCACAAGGGTAATGTGCATTTTTTAGCTTTCCATTGATGACTACAATTGGGTGAAATCTTTGGTTATTGTGGATTTATATATCAGCCAATTATGAGCATTTGCAATACTGTTATGTTTTTAGAAGGAGATATACAATATATATTGTATGTCCTAATTCCTCAGGTGATACCTCTTTACATCAAAATGTAAACATACAGGCTCAGCATTTAAAAGAATAGTCCATCTATCTGACTATACTTTGCTACACCCAACAGGGACATCACAGCACTTGTAGTCCATTACTTCCAGCCCCATAATGCTAGATCTGTATTTCCACACAGATGTGGGGCTGGGGAAATAGTCTGCAGGAGACTGTCCGTTGCACCTGCGATGCTCCAATCGTGGTTGCAATGCTTTAATAGACTTCTGTGCAAAAAATAATTCATGCTCCTTACTTTTTTTTTTTTTTTTTGCAGATGATGCTTTTAAGGATAATTTAAAATAGAACAAAAGGCAAAACGTTTTTTTTAATTTTATTTGGATGGCTTTGCCATCTGTGTCCTATTAGGGCTAGTTTACACTTGCTGCAGAGCTTCAGACACACTTTTATTAAAGCTCTCTGAATGCCAGTCAAAGCTCCTGTCACTAAATATGTGGCTGGACTATGAGTGCACTAATTACCATAGTCTTGTTCTATTGGGAACTACAAGTCTGTCTGACAGGGTGCAAATCAGGACTTGCAGTTTACTCATTCACGGATCTCTGTCAATAAATGTGATGCAAGTGTGGGAAACAAAACTAGTGTCCCCATTGGAAGATTTCCCTTATATTGCTGTTCTAGTGATAGCCCAAAGCTTGGAATTTTATTTTACTTTCAAAACAGGACAAATGGTAAATGGAACAATTAGGATGAATCTTCTCAAGGAGGGCACTAACCAATAGAAAGGTGTTCTAATCCCTCTCCAAAGACGTTTTGCCTTTTTAGTTCTACTTTAATTTTTTATAACCCTTTAACACTTCTTATACCTTATAAGATATCATGCAATTTTGACAATGTGTCCTCTTTCCTTCCCTGTGCTTGTTATCCCAGGCCCAGTTTTGATACTGTGTAGAAAGACATACAGTATGTCTGCAGAACAAGACTGAGGACAGGAAGGTATCAGGATAAACTATTGTGCATTTTGGTTTAGGCACTATTTACATAGGGCAATTATTTGTTTTCCCTGGGTGCATTCAGGGCTGTGCACCAGGACAGAGGCCTCATTGGGAGGCAGGGGCTGTGTCCCCAATAGACATCTGTGGAACTGCCAGCATGGGGATGCATGGAATACCTGTGCATCCCCTTGCTGGTAAAACCTGGCCCTGCATTGGGGCACAGATGTAATTTCCCTGTGGGAGTTGAGCCATCTTACACATTCAGCTACCTTTTTAAAATATTGTATATACAGGGCTTAAAGGAGTATAGCCAAGGTTCTTTTGGCCATACTTCTCCTGTGGGTCACAGGAGTGCAGAACTGACATCTAATGTCTACTGTCGGCTGACATCACAGAGCCGGTCCAGTCTGTGCAGGGATCCCAGCGGTGATGTCTGGATCCGCCCAGTTGGTTTATCGGCAGCTGGCTCAGCCTCTCAGTGCAATGCTAAGAGCCTGAGCCAGCCGCTCCCGCCCCTCCATAGTCGGAATTCAAGTGATGGAGGGGCAGAGCATGGAGTGGTGACAGTCAGCCTGGGAGCTGGATTTATGTAAACTGTTTCCAAGATATTTACCAAGAGCCCCTTCTTTGGAATATATGTGCTTTGACTACCATGTTGCCTTTATGGTGACTTGCTCACATTGGGTCTGGATGGTTCCCCATCAGGAAGTTTTGTCTTTTTGTTTTTGTTTTAAGATTGTGTACAAGACCATTGGCTGTTTACGGAATGTAATGGTGTTACTGTACCTTACTTGATTGCACCTCTATGGGCAACATACACATGCTATGAATTCTAGTCTACTTTGCTGGCTGATATTACTCTATTAAAGATTAGTAGTGGATTCCAGTGTACTGATTCTGTCACTAATGTAGCCTGAAGGATTCTTGAAACGCGTTGAGTCCACATGTGAACTGTAATCAGAATCTTTGCATGTTGAGAACCCCTATGTGTAGAGTAATTTTTAATGTTGTGTAATAGATTTTTAATGGCATGTAAAAAAATGTTTTCATGGTACTTAGTTTCTTTTCTGTATGTTCACACACAGTCCATGACTACATACTCTGTTCATAGTTGTACATGTGTTTGCTATAATGTAGACATATAGCACACACGGAGAGATTCACTAAAGTTGGTGCTGCTGTGCATGGTAGCCAATCGGCTTCTTCAGTTTGTTCAATTAAGCTTTAAAGTGGTTGTACACCCACTTCTACTAAATCCTACCATCCTCTCTGTACCGTTTATTATAATTGTCCCTATGCTGTGTTCTTCAAAAAACCTGCCAGATTTTGTACCTGTATGAGCTCCGCACCGGCGCTCAGCTGACAGTCTGTGCTCTCTCTCTCCGCCTCATGGCTGCAGTGGGCGGGGTCGACGGAACACAGCACAGGGACAATTATTATAATGGTACAGAGGATGGTAGTATTTAATAGCAGATATGTGAGTGGGGGGGGGGTACTGGTACATGCAGAGAGGGTGGGGGGAGGACACAGGAGACAGATGGCAGGCTGCGGATGACGGAATCACGCAAACTGACCAGTGTCAGGGCACAGAAGTCATGATTATCATGGTCAGTTTGCACAGTGGAGGGTATAGGCAGGATCAGCCAGGTATTTCAGGTGATACGGGGGTCCAAATGACATGTGCTTTTAAGGGAACAGGATCTTTATTGGGTTAACAAATGCTTTAACAATATAACTTGGAAACTGATTTCTATAAAGAGCTGCACCAGATTTTGCAGTTTTAGTAAATAACCCTTACAGTCTGGGCTTCTCTCCTGCTATAGATCTGTGGGGATCTCCCATCCAGAGAGCTCTCACAGCTGTACACCAGTCTGTGCCACATACTGGAAGCGCTTTCCTCTTCCGGCTGTGCTGGAGTGACTTCTATGGGAAACTGAACACCGAAGTCCCTCCCTTGGCACCTCCTCCATTCAGTGAACATGTCTCTCTTTAGGGAATACAAGGCTTTCTCCTATTGGATAATGGTGGATTGTGACATCACAGGCCTCTCCTCTTCACCTCGTCCAGTGAGAGTACACCTTGTATGCATTGAATGGAATACAACACAATTCCAGACTGGGGGGATGGGGGGCCAGTAACTCCCCTGTGTTGCGTGTACCAGAGGAGGAGTGGCTTCAGCGATGTCGTCACTTCCTGTTCGTGGCACAGACTACTGCAGTGATTTGAAACTCCCCTGCAGTCTTCTGTATGGGACATATCAATTACAGGTAATAAAGCTGGCCAATGTACATTTTTTTTAAAAGATTATTCCTACAGATCAGCTTTCACTTGCTAATTCCTGCAGTCAGTTTTGGGTTTGCTTTGTAGAGGAATGTATAGCTGCAGGGATTTGAGGTTTTTGGTACAATTGCAAAAGGAACATATTGATGGTTTAATCGGCATAATACATAAACTCTGTGATTGGTGTCTCCCAATGCAGTAAACATGGGGCTGTATGGGTCATACGGCAGGGTCTGCAGTGTGCGAGTGAAGGCATGCTTCCCTTATCACCAGCTCTAGATATGAAGTGATCAATAGTGTTGTTGTGCTCTGACCACCTGCTCTCTTCCCACACCAATTCTGTACTGGCCTCTGCTAATAGCCAATAGCTGTCTGCAAAAGAGGGAACACAAGATTAATTATCTTTAAGTTTCATTTTGTGTGTGTGTAATGCAGAGTTTTTGAAATTTAGCATTGAGAAGCCACTCATTTTTTATCTTGTGACATTTAGCTTTCAATTTAGTGAGGTGAATGTGAATTGTTCAGGTGTGTTCATAGACCATGCTATGAGCAGAGTATACATAGGGTTAATGGGGTGCCGAGGTCACAAGACAAGTGTTCCTAAATGATGTACTCTGCTGTGGCTTCCCATCGAATTACTTTGTTTTTTAGGCCTCTTGAACACTAAAAACTCAGCATACTTCTGTATTTATTTTCTCTGTTAATTTATTATGGCCCCTGTACCCCAAGTGACCTTTGCCAAAAAACATTTCCTAGCTTGTCAGCCTGCAACAGACCGAAATTATCCTGTCTAAGGCTATTTTCACACCGAGGCGCTGGGTGCGCTGGCGGTAAAGCGGTGCTATATTTAGCGGCGCATTTCGGCCGCTAGCGGGGCGGTTTTACCCCCCCCGAGCGGCCGAAAAAGGGTTAATACCGTCCGCAAAGCACCGCTCCAGCGGCGCTTTGCGGGCGGGTTCGGAGCGCTGCCCCATTGTTTTCAATGGGAGGGGGCACTTTAGGAGCGGTAAATACACTGCTCCTACAGCGCACCAAAGATGCGGCTTGCAGGACATTTTTCAGCGTCCTGCAAGCGCACCGCTTCAGTGTGAAAACCCTCGGGCTTTCACACTGAAGACACAGCAACAGCTGTTTTTCAGGTCGGTTTGCAGGCGCCATTTTTAGCGCAATAGCGCCTGCAAACGGCCCCAGTGTGAAAGGGGCCTAACAGTTCACATTATAAACGAGGGGTTTAGTTTGCACACATTTGCAAATGCAGTGCTCAGCGTAAATGAGTACACCCCTTTTTGAAAAGTAAGATTTTAATCAATATCTTAATGAACACCAGAACAATTTCCAATATTTCGAGTGTTTATAGAACATTTTTGTTTAGCTCATTACATGAAAGTAAGGTTAATATTATAGCTTGGATTACAAAATCTTCAGTTTTACTCAAATTAGTTGATGCAAAAATGAATACACCCCACAACAAAAACTACTATATCTAGTATTCTGTATGACCTTCATAATTTGTAAGGATAGCACCAAGTCTTCTAGGCATGGAATGAACAAGTTGTTGACATATTGCAACATCTATCTTTATCCATTCTTCAAGAATGATCTCTTATAGGCTCGATTCTCCTCTTTGCATGTTGCTTTTGAGCGTTTCTTTTTTTTTAATTTTTTTTTTTTACCGCGATTTGCGCTTTGTGCTTTTTTTTATTTTTAATTTTTTGCTTTACATTTACTGTATATAGCCGGTTGCTAAGGAGCACCTTCCTGGCATAAATATTATGGTTTCGTTTTTCACTGGCCATAAATGATCATGGAATGTGCTTAATCACCAAGTAAAATAGTATAACAAAAAGAAATCAGACTGAAGACAAATAACCTGAATGTATTTCCTGTACATTCTCATACCACATGATCAGCAAGGATGTTGATTGCAAGACAAAAACGTATTTCTCTAGTGGACAAATTACTGCAAGGAGCCCAAAAGGGGTCACGGTTTTACATTTACACGCATCTGTAGGTCTCTTGACTGTATCACTTTAAAAATGAAATTCTCTCTTCTTTTATAGCCTCCTATTTTAGACTCCTAGCATCGCAGTGCTGGGAACTATTTCAGCATGCTGTTCCCCTTGGCGCTTATTACACACTGCTAATGAACTAGCTCATCCTGAAATCTATGTATTTTTCCCCTTTTCAACATAAAGGAAGCCATATGTGTTTGGCATGTTTTGGAACAGTTGAACATCAGTTCTTGGAATCTAGTCAAGTCTTCCCTCTGATTACCATGTGAGTTTTGACTAATTTTTGGGAAATAGAACTGAGACATCATTTCAAAAAAATGTGCGTACTTCATGCTTCTGTCCTCGCTCCAAGTGTCCTCCAAACCTTAGTGATGAGTTAACCTAAAGAGAATGAGTAGGCTTTTTAATTATTTTCTTTTGGCTAGATATATATATACAGTATGTATTATGTAGTGTATGTGTTTTTTTTTTTTCTTTATATTTCTACCTATAGAGAAAAAAAAATATGTATGTGCTCATAAGTTTACATATCCTGGCAGCATTTATGATTTCTTGGCCATTTTTCAGAGAATATGAAAACGTTTCTTTCACTCATGGTTAGTGTTTTTAGCTGAAGCCATTTATCAATAAACTGTGTTTACTCTTTTTAAATTGCGACAACAGAAATTACCCAAATGACCCTGATCAAAAGTTTACACACCCTGGTTATTTTGGCCGGATAACATGCACACCAGTTGACACAGAGGTTTGAATGGCTATTAACCGCTTCCCGACCGCCTAACGCCGATATACGTCGGCAAAATGGCACGGGCAGGCAAAATCACATACCTGTACGTGATCGTGCATGTGCCTGCCTGTGGGTCGCGCGCGCCGCTAGCGGCGCGCTCGCGACCCGGTCGGGAGCTCCGTGACCCCGGCCGCGGGACCAGCGGACCCGATCGCCGCTGGTGCCCCGCGATCGGGTTACGGAGCTGAAGAACGGGGAGAGGTTTGTGTAAACAAACCTCTCCCCGCGCTTCCTACACTGACTGTCAGTGATCGGCGGTTCCCTGTCATCGGGAACGCCGATCAATGACGTCAGACGTACAGCCACGCCCCCTACTGTAAAAAAAACCCAACACGTCACACTGACTCCTCCCCGCCCCCTAGTGGTTAACTCCTTCACTGCCACTGTCATTTACATAGGAATCAGTGCTATTTAAATAGCACTGATTTCTGTATAAATGACAAATGTCCCAAAAATGTCTGATGTGTCCGCCATAATGTCGCAGTCACAATAAAAATCGCTGATCGCCGCCATTACTAGTAAAAAAAAAAAAATACTAATTTTTTATATATTTTTTGGGGATATTTCTTATAGCAAAAAGTCAAAAATATTGCATTTTTTTCAAAATTGTCGCTCTATTTTTGTTTATAGCGCAAAAAATAAAAACCGCAGGGGCGATCAAATACCACCAAAAGAAAGCTCTATTTGTGGGAAAAAAAGGACGCCAATTTTGTTTTGGAGCCACGTCGCACGACCGCGCAATTGTCAGTTAAATCGACGCAGTGCCGAATCGCAAAAAGGGGCCTGGTCCTTTGGCTGCCAATTGGTCTGGGGCTGAAGTGGTTAAAAGGTAACCATCCTCACCTGTGATGTATGTGTGTGTGTGTGTGTGTGAAAAAAAGATATCCAAGGAATTGAGAATGCCAATCAGCAGTGTTCAAACTCTAATCAAGAAGTGGAAAATGAGGGGTTCTGTTGAAACCAAACAGCGGTCAGGTAAACCAACTAAAATTTCAGGAAAATTGTTTGGGATGCAAAGAAAATCCCACAAATAACTTCAGGTGAACTACAGGACTCTCTGAAAACATGTGGTGTGGTTGTTTCAAGATGCACAATAAGAAGGCACTTGAAGAAAGATGGGCTGCGTGGTCGAGTCGCCAGAAGAAAGTCATTACTACGCAAATGCCACAAAGTATCCAGCTTACAATACGCCAAACAGCACAGAGATGAGCCTCAAACCTTCTGGCAAAAAGTCATTTGGAGTTACGAGACCAAAATGTGTGTGTGTGTGTGTGTGTGTGTGTGTGTGTGTGTATGTATTATATATATATATATATATATGTGTGTGTGTGTATATGTATATATTTTTTTTTGATGCCATATTGCAGATAATAAGATTTCCTTTCATTTGAGCCCAGTCTTGCCACACAGATTTACTCCAGCCCTGAGTAATCCTCTTTTATTGTTCAGTTAGAAATATCTTGACAAAGTGCTGAAAACTTTGTCAAAAACTCCCCTTGCTGTGAGTGACAGGTGATTTGCATATCTCATGCACAAGCCTGAGACGGGCACAGACCAGAGTGAAAGAAAATGTATTTTCGAGTGAACAGCAAGAAGAATATAGGGGAGATGTATGTAGTCAGAGTTGGGCAGAGTAGAACATCCAGTGATCTGATGATTGTTATAGTGCAGTGTGTGTGTCTGAGGTCATCTGATCACAGATAATATTCCTTTTCATCACCAGGATTTGTTATGTGGGGGAGGGGTGAATTTCTCATTTTTTAGAATTACACAGGATGTGCCTGTCTCAGGCTAGTGCATGATATGCAAATCACCTGTCACTCACAGCAAGGGGGTGTTTTTGACAAAGTTTTTTCAGCACTTTGTCAAGATATTTCTAACTGAACAATAAAAAGAGGATTTCTCAGGGAAAATCATACGGAAAATACAGTTTTCGAATCGATCGTTTGATATTAAAAAATAAAATGTTTTTTCGTACAGCTATCGTTCGAAAATGCAGAACAAATGCATTACAACACATGACATTTTTTTTTCTGTTGTGCGGGAATTTATGTGACTTATCAGATTCGATCTGTGATTAGCATGCAATAAAAAAACAGACGATCATTCGTCCGATAATCTCATGGTGTGTATGGGGCATTAGAATAGTGACAGAGGAGGCTTGCAGGACATTAGGATGGCAGCAACTGACATGAAGCATTTGACCTCTGGCAGCAGCCTATTTGTTGGCTCTAAGTTGTGTGTTGTGTAAATGTCATGGAGGAGGAATAAGGTGCAATCTTTCAGTTGCACAACTGCTTTAGAGTCAGTGAACAACAAAGGGCTTTTAGAATACAGGCTACACAGTTGAATGTTGTCATGCAGTGCAGGAAGCTTACATTCTGCGCTGGTCATCTTTCTTTCATAAATCGCTGCTGAATTTGTTTCTACCCCTGAACCTACGTTCACCGCGGGAATGAGATCGTGCGAGTTCAGCTTGTCAGTCCCGACTTTGGGGGTGATTTCAGAGACATTGTGCGGGTTTCTGCCCAGATGTCAATGGTAATCGCACCCTGAAATCGCCAAAAGTTGTACAGAAACTTCTTTTGGGAATCAATGCAGTGTCGCACCAATTCAGACACTGCCATTGCCGCCGATTTGGCATGTCAAATCACATCAATGTGAACCAGGGCTGAGACTGTTTCTGAATTGGGCAGACATGGAAAAAAAAAATACTGCAGAGAACACATAAGCAGTTCATAGGTAGATATTGACCTAGGTATAGAAAAAACACCTTTATATTGGCACACATTTACAGACACCAGGAGAGGTCAGTACCATAAATTTTGGGCAATGGTAAAACATTCCCTTTCGCCATCTGTGTCCCATTTGAGATTTCCCTTCACTTCCTGTTCTATAGCCAAACAGGAAGTAAGAGGAAAGCCCTGCAAATTAAGGGAATCCTCTGGGGACCCCCAGGTCACTAGAACTAGTGTCCCCTGTTGGAAGATTTCCTTTTCTGGGGACAACCCAGAATTTTTTTTCTATCTTTCAATTCGAATGATAAACAGGACATGTCCCCCTGTAAATCTGAGGGGGACATGCAAGGAAAATAAAAAAACAGAATTTTAGCTTGCAAATGATTTGAATGATATAAGCAGAGCTTCCCCCTCATTTCAGATCTACCCCTCAGATTTACAGCGACTGCACTTCCAAGTGCACTTTCAAGTAAATAACCCCTTAGTCTCATTAACCACATACCAGGCCTATTCTGGCACTCCTCTCCTACATGTAAAAATAATAGTTTTTTTGTTTTTTTAGCAAAGACTCTCGGGACTAAAATGGCAGTCATTGCAACTTTTTACGTCACATGGTATTTGCGCAGCAGTTTTTCCAAACGTTTCATGAATTAAAAAAAAAAAAAACAGTAAAGTTAGTCCATTTTTTATTTTTTTTTGTATAATGTGAAACATAATGTTACGCCGAGTAAATAGATACCCAACATGTCACGCTTTAAAATTGCACATACTTGTGGACTGGCGCCAAACTTTAATTAAAAATTCCCACAGGCGATGCTTTTTTTTTTTTTTTTTTTTTTTACAGGTTTCCAGATTAGAGTTAGAGGAGGTCCTGGGCTGGAATTGTTACTCTTGCTCTAACGCACGCGGCAATACCTCATGTGTGATTTGAATGCTGTTTACATATGTGTGTGTGACTTGCATATGCGTTTGCTTCTGTGCGTGGGGGCGCCTTACATTTTTTTTGCTAATGTTTTACCTTTACACTTTATTATTTTTTTTTTTTTTTTTTATATCGCTTTTATTTCTATTACAAGGAATGTAAACATCCCTTGTAATAGGTATAGTTCTTGACAGGTCCTCTTTATGGAGAGACCCCACATCTCTCCTTAAGGCTGGAAAGACAGAGATAAAAAAATAAACTCTTGGCGTTTCCAGCCGCATCCCCAGCAATGTTTACATTCGCCAACCCGGATGTGACATTGTAATGTTGCGCCCGAGGGTCATAAAGATGACCGGGGACCATCCGCGATGATTGTTCTTACGGTGCACAGAATCGCTGGCTGAAAAGGATGATATGTGAATGATGCCTGTAACTGCAGACATCATTCAGATATCATCACTCAGTCTATGATGTCATTGGGCTGGAAGTGGTTAAAGAGGAAGTAAAGTCTACTTCCTTTTTATTTGTACCTACAGGTTAGCCTATAATGAGCCTTACCTGTAGGTACTGTAAGTAAATATCTCCTAAACTTCCACCATTTAGGAAATATTTACTATATACTCCGCTGCCATCGAAGCATGCATACTGAAGGAACCGTCCGCTTGTGCCGTGACCGGCGGCTCCTGCACGCTTGTGGGAGTGAGTCATCGCGGCTTCAGCCAATACAATTCTAGATCATTATACCTTTTGTCTTACAGGTTTTTTTTTTTCCTTTTTTTTTATTGGGGTTTACAACCTTTTTAACAGAGCCACAGACGGCAATTAAAAACTGACAAGTGTTTTACTTCTCCACACTAGCCAAAACTTTAGTTTATACTTTTTTAAATATTCCACTGAAATGATTAAAGCGTTTAACCCCAAAAAAACATATGCTGCTTCTGTCCCTTTTAATGTGAAAACTGCAGCTTGGTGCTTTTGCTTTTTTCATTACTTCTCTGTATCTCTTACGATATCCTGTTTAAACCCGCCAGCCCCTGTCTTCACCCCTGAGTATCATGGCTGCTGAGCCAAGCTACCGTGGTCTAAATGCATGTCTGCGTTATCTGCAGGTCTCTCTGCCTGTTTTCAGCTCCCCCCTCCCCCTGTCAACATGAAGTCTGGAGTGAGAAAGGAGGATCTCCTACACTCCCAGCCCTGCCGATCTCCGCCCCTCTCGTACACACTGCATTGATGGCCAAAGAGAGGCAGATAAGAGATTCCTCTTCTGGCCTATCTTGCATACCTGTGTCCCTCCTACTCGGATCCCTCGGATATGGAGATGAAATCGGACAATTGACAGAGCTAAAAAGGCTAATAAAAGGTATTTACACAAAAAAAGATGCTGCAATGCTTGGGGAACCATGTACCGTCTGCCTGATTAATTGGGGGCAATTGGGTTAACCACTGTAAGGTAAGCTCAATTCAAAGTTATGTCCCCAAATGCAAAAATTGCAGATTTTATTCCTTTATTTTATGGTATTCCCTGCCTGTCACATGACTACAGGCCCTCTCCTTTCTGAGTCTAAGGGCAGCTGGTGGACTTGCAATAAGGAAGAGTTGTATGGGGCTGGCCTACGATTTAAAAAAAAAAAAAAAAATGTATATATTTTTTTATTTGCCAATATCCACGCCTCCTGTAGATGGCAGTATAACTCAACAGTTTCTGAACAGTTTCCTTCAACGGACTCCAAATAATTTTACAAATATTTTATAGCTCAATGAGCAAGCTGTTATGTTTGGCTAAAGATAAGTTTCAGAATAGTTTAAAGAAGTGTTTCCTCAAGGCTCCGCAACAGGTCATGTTTTCAGGCTTCCCATTATTTTGCACAGGTGATTTGATCAGTTTTACTGCCTTAGTAATTACCACAGCCGTTTCATCTGAGGGAAATCCTGAAAACATGACCTGTTGGGGCACTTTGGGGACTGGAGTTGAGAAACATTGGTCTAAAGGGCTGTTTAATTGTTTGTATTATGCAGCCCGAAGGAGGTGCGCTGTGTTTTTTTTTTTTTTTGAGATCTTTGATCTTGAATGCTCAGTTATTTGAAGTACGATCTCCTTGGGTATCTCGGATGCAGCGGAGTGGTGTAATCCTGCTTGGTGTGGTTTTCAGATTGGGATTCTGATTTGAAAGACTGTTGTAACTGCTAGATATCGATAGAAGAACGAAAATGTTTGGCATGGACAATAATTTAAAGAAATGTAAAATTGGTTTCTTTCAAATCTGTGCCTGCAAAAAATGTAGTTTCCATGTGAAAAATAGAGAAAATAAAAAAATAGCATATACAATTGTTACACAAGCCATATTGTAATTGAAATTGTTACTAAACCCAGGACCCTGCATTCACTATATCTGGTCTCCCACAGTACATAGAACATGGAAATGCAATTATTTTAGTAAATCTAAACTGCTAAATACCCTTTCTCATCAGCATTATATAGCAGTCTTGTGACTTCTATCAGTGTCTGGTTAAAGCTTGGAGGAGGAGTTTTCATTCTCTTCTGTCTGGACAGTGCTGATTGGTCCTGTCAATCACATGCACCCTCCCAAAAAACAAAACAAAACTCTCTAGTAATACACCCTAAACTGAGCATGTGCAGACTGCAGCTGCTGTAATTTTTCTGTGAAATTCGATGCAATATGGCAACCTGGAAATATTCAGTACATAAGTTCCCTCAAATGTCATTTCCTGCTTGTATGATTGGCTCACTGATTTCCCTAGAAGTCTGCACTAAGGCTGCTTTCACACTGGAGCGGTGGGGGCGCTGGCGGTAAAGCGGCGCTATATTTAGCGCCGCTTTACCGGCGTTTTAGCGGCGCATTGCGGCCGCTCGCGGGGTGTTTTTACCCCCCGCGAGCGACCGAAAAAAGGGTCAATACCGCCCGCAAACCGCCGCTGCAGCGGCGTTTTGCGGGCGGGTTCGGCGCGCTCCCCCATTGTTTTCAATGGGACCGGGCGCTATAGGAGCGGTAAATATACCGCTCCTATAGCGAGCCAAAGATGCGGCTTGCAGGACATTTTTGAGCGTCCTGCAAGCGCACCGCTTCAGTGTGAAAGCCCTCGGGCTTTCACACTGAAGGAACAGCAACAGCTGTTTCGGGTCGGTTTGCAGGCGCTATTCTTAGCGCAATAACGCCTGCAAACCGCCCCAGTGTGAAAGCAGCCTAAGACCCCTTTCACACTGGGGTGGTTTTCATGTGCTTTAGCACTGTAAATAGCCTCCCCCTTCATTCAAGTGTGACTTTTCACACTGGGGCGGTGCGCTTGCGGGACGCTTCTATAAAGTCTTGCAAGCAGCATCTTTGGGGCAGGTTGGGAGCGCTGTATTTAGCGCTCACAAAACGCCCTGCTCATTGCCATTTTTAACCCCCTCTTATACACACTGTACTCTGCTGTAATTCAGTATTAGAAATATTTTTCCTGCTGTAGCTCTGAGATCTTTCTAACAGCAATCAGTGCTTGTATGGTGTATGAGCACATCCCTAGCCGCAACACTGAAAGAGCCGGCCATGCTGCTTTACATCAGCATGTGGCACAAGTAAATGATGGCTTGAGAAAATAACAAAAAGTGCAGCGGTAACCTACTAATCAGTAACACGATAATGGTGGAATCCTCTAATGCAGGGGTCTTCAAACTACGGCTCTCCAGTTGTTCAGGAACTACAATTCCCATCATGCCTAGTCATGTCTGTGAATGTCAGAGTTTTACAATGCCTCATGGGATGTGTAGTTCTGCCACAGCTGGAGGGCCGTAGTTTGAGGATCCCTGCTCTAATGTATGGAGATCTTGGACTGGGGGCGGTGCTGGCAGGGAGCAGAGGAGGAGAGGATACCACCTCCATAGGCGGTACAGACCGGGGTCTGAGACTCCTCCGCCCACTACAGCAAGCAGGGACGGAAGTACATCCCTGCTCGCTTTAAAGAACTACTGGTGAGAAGATGGATGGCATAGTTGGTAAAGGTAGGAGATCAGCAACAAGGACATAGAAATTAAATTTTTTTCGTAGTTCTGCTTTAAAGCAGAGTTCCAACCATATAAAAGTCAGTAGCTACAAAAAGAATCAGACACTTACCTGTCCCACAGTCCAATGATGCGGGCAAACTAAACCACACTTTCACCCCACTGTGGCGCCTACAGCCGGGCACGCACTGCGCATGCGTGAGCCACGATGTGCACTGTGACTGGCCGGGCAGTCATCTGGGACCTGTGACGTGTCCCTGATTGCCGAGAGGGAGGCAGGAAAGATGAACTTGCTTCCAGCGCTGCGGTGCCCCGGGAGGAAGTGGAAGCTGGATCCCTCTAAAAATAGGATATCTGCCTCTTAAAGCGGTTGTATACCCGCAGACACTTTTTTTTTTTTTAATATTGCAGCCATCACCGACAATCACGCTAGGTCTTATTTTCGGGGAACCGCATGCTAGCTCATTATGAAATGCATACCTTAGAACGAGGCGCCGGTAACTCACCTGGTCCACAGCGAGGGAGATGCCATGTTGCCTTGGCGTGTCTTCTGGGTATCGCGGCTCCAGCACTGTGAGTGGCTGGAGCCGCAATGTCGTCACTCCCGCGCATGCGCGCGGGAGACTTCTTTTCGGCAAGGTCCGGCGTCTGCCGGGCTTTCAGCCGAGAATCCCCTGTGCGCATGCGCCGCTGCAGTCAGTGGCTCAGTTATCCTGGCTGCAAGGGGAATATTTTTTTTTACCTACAGGTAAACGTTATTATAGGCTTAGCTGTAGGTAAAAGTAAAAAAATTGACTATACAACCACTTTAAAGCGGAAGTTACATTTTTGGGTGGAACTCCGCTTTAAGTATGGATGAGTTTATTCGCTATTTTTTTTTTTTTTTAATTTCCTTTTGAGAGACCATAAATTCAGCCAGAATTGACATGAATATTTACAAAATAAATTTTGAAGTAAACTTGTTTCCAAGTCCAAAATAAATTGAGTGAAATGTCCTTACAGCGTCTCCCAGAGAAGGGAGTTTTGTAAATGATGACATCCTCAGCATCCCTGTTGCAAAGTCCTATTTTTGGTAGGATAATTCATATCTTGGTTATACACACAACACCCTATAGTCGCTGGTGACCTTTGGATGAGGACGACTAGTCACACAGGGCTCTTGCATTTTTTAATTCTTCTGTATCTGACTATTTTAACTGCGTGAACTCGAAAAACTGCGCAGAAAGTTACATAAAGGGGTTTTGTCTCTTTAAAATTTCATTGTGATTTGCCTAAAAATGACCTTTGGAAGCAGTGTTGGTCTCACCTGTTCCTTGTTGCCCTCCAATGCTGTTTAGGCCAGTTATAGGATGGGGCAGCGGCTCACTTTTTGTGTGCTTGAGATATATGTATGTATGTATGTATGTATGTATGTATGTATGTATGTGTCAGGTAACACACTGACCCCTTACAGCTATGGTGCTATGTGCTGGGTGTACAGTGTGTCCCTGTACCTTTTTTAAGGAGGCAGTGAGCTTCCCTCCAGCCCATCTACCCCATCAGAATGCATGTGCTCCCACTGTGGAGTCTCTTGTAAGTTAGAGGTAGGAACTACAGGTAACAGGGCACCTTGCCGGGGCCGGTGGCATACGCATATATTTTCAAAGTTTTGACACTTTGTTCTCCTCTCTCCTTCCCTCCTTGCAGTCTTCTGGGATGTGTCACAGGTCCCAGAAGACTGCCTGACCATTCAGCAGGTGCAACGCTCAGCCAGCTGTGAAATCGCAAGCTGTCGCAGCCGGGTGCCCACAATTGAAATGCCAGGGAGAGACGCGTTGATTCGTGTGACCACATCGCTGCATCCTGGGCCAGCTTAGTGTGTGTTTAATAAAAGTTAGCCGCTATATTTTTATTTTTTTTGTAGCTGCTAACTTTTAATAAACCCAAAAACGACTGGAGCTCTGCTTTTCAGGTTATTCGAAAAGCTATTTCCATTCCGATGTGTACATTTTTTTTATTTGCTTCCTTAGCAGTAAAATGTTAATATCAATCTGAGGCCAAGTCAATACGGAAACCCGGCCTTGAAATTGGGTCACTGTGTCATACTCATCAAAAATTTTTGTCATTTTTCACTTCTGCAACATAGTTTTGGTAAGGTTAAAGTGATTTGGAAAGTCTCAGTTTAACAAACAAAAAAAAAACAAACAAACATTTTATACTTATCTGCCATGTAGCAGAGGTTTTGCACAGAGCAGCCCAGATCCTCCTTTTTTTGGGGTCCCGCTTCACTGCTCCTGGCCTCTCCCTCTTCACTGCTCCTGGCCTCTCCCTCTTCACTGCTCCTGGCCTCTCCCTCTTCACTGCTCCTGGCCTCTCCCTCCTGATGAGTGCCCCCATAGACCAGAAGCTTTCTATGTAGGCACCGGTGCTGAGTCAGAGCTCCATGTATCCATTCAGACATGGAGCCTTGCCCCCTCTCTCCCCTGATTGGCTAACTGACTTTGGCTGGGGAACATCGCTGGATAGAGAAGGGGCTCAGGGTTAGTATTGGAGTGCTGGGGAGGCGCGCACACACACAAGGTTTTTTATCTTCATGCATAGAATGCATTAAGATGACAAATCTCCCTTTACAACTCCTTTTTAAAGCCCTGCCAGTATTTATTTATTTTTTGTCTGTGTCCCATTGGAGGATTTTCCTTTCGCTTCCTGTTCCAAGAACTCGCCTTCAATTTACCACAGTTGTCCACAGAACAGGTGTTTCTATTGGAAAGTTTCACCTAAAGTTTTTTGTTGGAACAACTCGGATTTTGGATTTCTGTATATTCTCGGGGGTTGAATCTCCCCAATAATGATACAGTACTTTAGAAACACCCCATAATAATTTACGGTAGCATAAGGACAACTATTTAGTTTGTCCCATCCATATTCACTTTACTAGAGTGACTTTTTTATTTTTTTTTGCTTTCTTTTGGGGAAGATGTATGTGATCAGCACAGGGCCAATAAGCACTGTCCAGACAGAGGGTCTCTGAAAACGCCCTACAGGCTACCAGGGGTGTTTAAAGTCAAACTGGGACTTTTGAGTTTTATATAATGGATAAGCACTGAATGCATAGAATGCATTGAGGTGAAAAACCTTGAGGGTTTACAACCCCTTCAACTCTTCTGTGCTGGTCAAAAGCAGGAAACGTCATCACCACATGTTGTTCCATGCGTGCATTAACACTGTTGTCAGCCATCTTGATTAACCATTTCTGGACTGGCCCACTACATGTGCACCTCCTATCAGTAATGGGACACGCTTATCACTTATTAATGCTGCCACGCTAGCATCCCTTTTTTATGCTTGTAAAAATTAAGTCGCGGTTTGACTTGAACGCCCCTCGTTTTAACCAGTTCTCAGCCGGACACTAATGGAAGTCGCAAGAGAGACTGCTCATGAGAAAAGGTATTTAGTAGTTTATATTTACTAAAATAATTGCATTTCCATGTTCTGTGTACTGTGGGAGACCAGATATAGTGAATGCAGGGTCCTGGGTTTAGTAACACTAAAGCATAAATGAAAAAAAAAAAATATGCTTCAGGTTTCAGTTGTCATTGGTTTCATCTGAATCCTTTAAGGGCTCATTCACACGTGCAGCAAAAACCCTGTGTTTAAGGCTGGGTTCACACTGCTGCGGTGCGGGAACGCTGCGAATCTACTGCGGGTTCCCGCACCGCATGTCTCTCGCAGGCAGTTCACACTGCCCTATGCGAGCTGCTGGGAGTGTCAATGTTAATGACACCCCCATAGCAGCTCGCATATCGCAGTGCGATCTGCAAACTCGGACAGGAATCGGATCGCATGGTGAGAACACCATGCGATCAGATTCTGCTGCGGACCGAAAAAAAGGGTCCTGTCCGATTTTGGGCCGAATGCGATGCGAATTCAGCCATACTATCTGTATGGCTGAATTTGCATCGCACAGAGATCGCATATGATTTGAACTGCAGTGCGGTGCGAATCATATGCGATCTCCCGCACCGCAGCAGTGTGAACCGGCCTAAGTCATGTTTAGGCAGTGTTTTTAAGGCCTCTGAACCGCCCTTCAAGGCCTGCCATGAATATTACAAAGGGCACCATACAGTGCAAAACACACAGGTGTGGTAACGTTTAAAAATTAAACTCAATGTCACTTTCAGAAGGCATTGCTGCTTGCCAGCTGTCTCCATCATAACTGGGCCTACAGCGTTTACAGCATGTTAAGGAAGCATTTATAAAGTGTTAGCTGGGTGCTGGGGAGAGGAAGTGGATCCCAGAATGTAAATTTAGCAAAAAATGATATAGAATATATATATATATATATATATATATATATATATATATATATATATATATATATATATATATATATATATATATATATAATTTCTATATCATTTTTTGCTAAATTTACATTCTGGGATCCACTGCCTCTCCCCAGCACTCATTTTAATCTTTTATTTGGCACAGCATCATCACGGCCCTCTTCACAGTGGGGCGTGTCTGTTTACTAAGGGTGTGGGCTTATTTACAGCATACACAACCTGATTGGCTCCTTGTAAACTCTTACACTGTCCACTTCTTATTTTTTTTTATTTTTTTAAATGTTGCTATTTGTCTGACTTAAAGTTTTTTTTTTTATTTTTTTTTATGTTGTAATGTAGAGAATAAGATTTCCTTTCATTTGAGCCCAGTCTTGGCACACAGATTTACTCGAGGCCTGAGAAATCCTTTTATTGTTTAGTTAGAGAAATCTTGACATAGTCTTGAAAACTTTGTCAAAAACGCCCCCTTGCTGTGAGTGACAGGTGATTTACATATCAAATGAAAAGGAAATCTTATTCTTTACATTATGACATAAAAAAAAAAAGTCAGACAAATCGCAACATTTAAAAAAAAAAATAAAATAAGAAGTGGACAGTGTAAGAGTTTACAAGGAGCCAATCACCTTTACATCCACTTTAAAGGTATAGTAAAAATGTAGGCTTAGGGTCTCTTTAGGGCATTTTGGTATTAATTCCATGTTTTACTTTTGACAATGTGACCGCTATCCCTGTCTGAGACCCAGGAAAATAAAATAATTTGACACCGGCAAAATGCATTCATTCATACCGCGATGTCCCAGAAAGAGACCCATTGACCTTTCATCGCCTTCATCATATCCAGATGTTTTAGCACTTGCTCAGGTTAATCTTGTCACTGTTGGCTTTAGTTTGCCTTGTGCAAGAGACGGAAGGCCCTTCATTTGTCTGAATGTCACAAGATATTGTTTCACAATATAGTAGATGGAATTGTAGGCTCCCTTTCTGTTACTGCCTGTTTTTATTCTTCTTAGTTTAATGACCATTTAGCTTGAATCTCTTGGCATGACATACCTGCCATCTCTTTCCAGCAGATAGGAATGTGGATGAAAACAGAGCAATGTAGCATGCAAGGTTTACATTTACAGCAACAAAGCCAGAAAGCCATTCTCTGCATAGCCACACGTAATTTATCAGCCAACGTAGGAGGAAGGAAAAGTAGATCTTCCAGCCGTAGCACTTCCACTTTTCTGTGGGTGACGGACTGCAGTGCTGTATGCATGCCAGGATAATCCCCTCACCGTCTGGGTCAGTACAATGAGCCAGGGCTTTCCCCTGGTGGATTACATCTTCATTCCTCGGCAGAGATATTGGGTTGGATTACACTGGCTTCCATTCAAACACGCAGAGAAATTTTTTATTTTTTTTTCCCTTTCACTTTTTTTTCCCCTTTTAAAATACACCGCCCCTTAGAATATCCGTTACAGTAAATGCCTATTGTTTGCTTTATTTCTCAGTCATCTACAGGGTTATAATTCTTTTTTTAAACAATTGCGATGTGATATCTGTTTATCCTTCATTTAATATTGATCTCTCTTTGGGGATCCTTTGAGTCTATAGACTTTAAATTCTTTGTACTCTTCAGTTGTGATCATTTGGTTAGTATTTGAGAGCAGGACACAGGAGGGAATTTTTAATACTTTGCCATCTACCATGATTCTTAACTTGTGTAGGCAATACATTCTGTATTCCATGTGAAAAAATATTTTATTTTTTGGTATGTCTAAAATATATATTATTCAGTTGTGCTCATAAGTTTACATACCCTGGCAGAATTTATGATTTCTTGGCCATTTTTCAGAGAATATGAATAACACAAACTTTTTTCTTTCACTCATGGTTAGTGTTTGGCTGAAGCCATTTATTATCAATCAACTGTGTTTACTCTTTTTAAATCGTAATGACAACAGAATCTACCCAAATTACCCTGATCAAAAGTTTACATACCCCAGTTCTTAATACCGTGTATTGCCCCCTTTAACATCAATGACAGCTTGAAGTCTTTTGTGGTATTTGTGGATGAGGCTCTTTATCTTCTCAGATGGTAAAGCTGCCCATTCCTCTTGGCAAAAAGCCTCCAGTTCCTGTAAATTCTTGGGCTGTCTCGCATGAACTGCACATCTGAGATCTCCCCAGAGTGGCTCAATGATATTGAGGTCAGGAGACGGCGATGGTCACTCCAGAACCTTCAGTTTATTCTGTTGTAGCCAATGACAGGTCCACTTGGCCTTGTGTTTTGGTTTATTGTCATGTTGGAATGTCTAAGTACATCCAATGCACAGCTTCCTAGCTGAGGAATGCAAATGTTCCTCCAGTGTTTTTTGATAACATACTGCATTCATCTTGCCATCGGTTTTGACCAAATTTCCTGTGCCTTTTTGTAGCTCACATATCCCCCAAAACATCAGCGATCCACCTCCGTGTTTCACAGTAGGAATGGTGTACCTTTCATCATAGGCCTTGTTGACTCCTCTCCAAATGTAGCGTTTATGGTTGTGGCCAAAAAGCTCAATTTTGGTCTCATCACTCCAAATGATTTTGTGCCAGAAGGTTTGAGGCTTGTCTCTGTGCTGTTTGGCGTATTGTAAGCGGAATACTTTGTGGCTTTCTTCTGGTGACTCGACCATGCAGCCCATCTTTCTTCAAGTGCCTCCTTATTGTGCATCTTGAAACAGCCACATCACATGTTTTCAGAGAGTCCTGTATTTCACCTGAAGTTATCTGTGGGTTTTTCTTTGCATCTCGAACAATTTTCCTGCCAGTTTTGGCTGAAATTTTAGTTGGTCTACTTGACCGCTGTTTGGTTTCAACAGAACCCTCATTTTCCACTTCTTGATTAGAGTTTGAACACTGCTGATTGGCATTCTCAATTCCTTGGATATCTTTTATTTTTTATTTTTTTTTAAAACCCTTTCCTGTTTTATACAGTTCAACTACCTTTTCCTGCAGATCCTTTGACAATTCTTTTGCTTTCCCCATGACTCAGAATCCAGAAACGTCAGTGCAGCACTGGATAAAAGAAGCAAGGGTCTGTCAGGAGTCCAGAAGCTCATTGACCTTTTATACACACACTAATTACAAGCAAACGGATCACAGGTGAGGATGGTTTCCTTTTAGTGGCCATTCAAACCCCTTTGTGCCAACTTGTGTGCATGTTATTAGGCCAAAATCACCAGGGTATGTAAACTTTTGATCAGGGTTATTTGGGATTATGAATTAAAGAGTAAACAGTTGATGATGATAAATGTCTTCAGCCAAACACTAACCATGAGTGAAAGAAAATACATTTGTGTTATTATTCATATTTTCTGAAAAGTAGCCAAGAGATCATAAATTCTGCCAGGGTATGTAAACTTATGAGCACAACTGTATATATACTACATGCGGCTCATTGGCGTGTGTTTAGAGCTACACGATTCTGGCTAAAATTAAAATCTTTTTTTTTTTTTTTTTGCTTGGAAGATAGATCACGATTCTCTTATGATTCTTGCAGCGTAACATCTTTCACATTAAACAAAATAATTGGACTAACTTTACTGTTTTTCATCTTTTTTTTTTTTATTTTTAAATTCATTGAAGTGTATTTTTTTCCCCAAAAAATGCGTTTGAACAGTGGGTGCAAATATTGCACCAATCGCCATTTTATTCTCTAGGGTCTCTGCAAAAAAAATGATATATAATGTTTGGGGTTCCAAGTAATTTTCTAGCAAAAAAATACTGATTTTTAACTTTGTAAAAAAAACAAGTTTCAGAAAAAGGTTTAGACTTTAAGTGGTTAAATTCCCTGCATTTACACACAGAAGTTTATCCCTTTGATCTAAGGAAGAGTTACAATGTTTTTAGTTATCTACCAGCTCAGACAATGTTAAAAACTTGGCAGACTACCTGTTTTTTTTCCCCCCTTTGACAGCTGAGAGAGAAGTTGCTACACTTGTTACATGAAAGAATCGGGAAATAAGCCACCTTGCTTGTACCGGGTTGGACCCCCCTTTTGCCTTCAGAACTGCCTTAATTCTTCGTGGCACAGATTCAACAAGGCGTTTGGAAACATTCCTCAAGAGATTTTGGTCCATATTGACATGATGGCATCACACAGTTGCTGCAGATTTGTCGGCTGCACATCCATGATGCAAATCTCCCATTCCACCACATCCCAAAGGTGCTCTATTGGATTGAGATCTGGTGACTGTGGAGGACATTGGAGTACAGTGACCTCATTGTCTTGTTCAAGAAACCAGCGGTGAGATGATTTGAGCTTTGTGACATGGGGCATTATGCTTGAAGTAGTCTTTAGAAGATGGGTACACTGTAGTCCTAAAGGGATGGACATGGTCAGCAACAATACTCAGGTAGGCCGTGGCGTTTAACCGCTTCCCGACCGCCTAACGCAGATATACTGCGGCAAAATGGCACGGACAGGCAAAATCACGTACCTGTACGTGATCCTATAAATGCCCGCCCGTGGGGCGCGCTCGTGACCCGGTCGGGAGCTCCGTGACCCCGGCCGCGGGACCAGCGTACCCGATCGCCGCTGGTGTCCCGCGATCGGGTTACGGAGCTGAAGAACGGGGAGAGGTATGTGTAAACAAACCTCTCCCCGCGCTTCCTACTCTGCCTGTCATTGATCGGCTGTTCCCGGTCATCGGGAAAGCCGATCAATGACGTCAGCCCCGCCCCCTAATGTAAAAAAAAACACACACGTCACAGCCCATAACCCCTCCCCTCCCCCTAGTGGTTAACTCTTTCACTACAACTGTCATTTATTCAGGAATCAATGCATTTAAATAGCATTGATTGCTGTATAAATGACAATGGTCCCAAAAATGTGTCAAAAATGTCCGATGTGTCCGCCATAATGTCGCAGTCACAATAAAAATCGCTGATCGCCGCCATTACTAGTAAAAAAAAAAAATATTAATAAAAATGCTATAAAATTATCCCCTATTTTGTAAACGCTATAACTTTTGCGCAAACCAATCAATAATCGCTAATTGCGTTTTTTTTTTTTTTATTTTTTTTTTTTTTTTTACCAAAAATATGTAGAAGAATACGTATCGGCCTAAACTGAGGAAAAAAAAAGTTTTTTTATATATTTTTTGGGGATATTTATTATAGCAAAAAGCAAAAAATATTGCATTGTTTTCAAAATTGTCGCTCTATTTTTGTTTATAGCGCAAAAAATAAAAACCGCAGGGGCGATCAAATACCACCAAAAGAAAGCTCTATTTGTGGGGAAAAAAAAAATTTGGTTTTGGAGCCACGTAGCACGACCGCGCAATTGTCAGTTAAAGCGACGCAGTACCGAATCGCAAAAAGGGGCCTGGTCCTTTGGCTGCCAATTAGTCTGGGGCTGAAGTGGTTAAACAATGTTCAATTGGTACTAAGGAGCCCAAAGTGTGCCAAGAAAATATCCCCCCCCCCCCCCCCCCCACCACCATTACACCACCACCAGCCTGAACTGTTGATACAAGATGGGATGGATCCATGCTTTCATGTTTACACCAAATTCTGACCCGACCATCTGAATGCTGAATGTTAAAGCTGAAATTCGAGACTCATCAGACCAGGCAACGTTTTTCCAATCTTCTATTTTGGTGATCCTGTGCAAGTTGTAGCTTCAGTTTCCTGTTCGTTGCTGACAGTAGCAGCACCCAGTGTGGTCTTCTGCTGTAGCCCATCTGCTTTAAGGTTTCATATGTTTTTTTGTGTGTTCAGACACGGTATTCTGCATACCTTGGTTGTAATGAATGGTTATTTGAGTTACTGTTGCATTTCTATCATCTCGAATCAGAGGAAACAAATAGTGCAGCGCTCTAAAAATACATATCGTGACACGTGTATCAAATAACGGGTAATGAGCCCAATTCAACATGTATAAAAAGGAAAAACGTGCAAAAATAGTATACTATGTGACTGATTTATAAATGTCCAAAGAAATCTGGGTGACACTTGTGCAAAATGTAATGCAAAACTTCATGTGAATGTCCAAGCAGTGAACCGGGATGTATCGCTTGAAGTGAGGGGTACACAGAAAGTTAAGAGGCTTACCGGAACATTTGAACCCACAAGAACGTATGTTCTGCCGGTCAAACGGGCTTGTGTCATTTGGTACAAACAATGAGAATGGACACTGGGACCCTCGACTACTGCAACAGGAACACCCGGTTATCCCCAAGATGGAGATATCCTTATTGATGTGTCTCAAGAAGGGCCGATGTTCAGATGTCCATAAATATAGTAGGGGTAGTAAAAGAGGGCAGAACAGAAGGGGCCAATAGCGTAATTCCGTTTGGATGTAAATACATTTTAATGAAGTTAGAAAACTTACATTTGACAGGTAAAATCGTCGCTTTTTAAAATCAAATGGCGGCAGGGAAGTCCTTCGCGTTTCGTTTTCAAGGACATCGTCTGGGGTGCCCCACGGATAAGAGGTCACTGACGAGCACTGATAAGGTGCCGCCGATATGCAGCACTGATGGGCACTCATGGGTGGGCTTCCGAGGGGGGGGGGGCTGCAGGAGAGCAGCCGATTGGCTCTCCTCTACTCGCGGTCGATCTGGAGGGCCGCCATATGATATCCACCCAGAACGAGAGCGCGCCACCCAGTTGTCATTTGATGTCCGGCGGGCAGGAGGTGGTTAATATTGTAATGGACAAGTAAAATTTTATATCAATGTTTGTTTCAGTTTTGGGCAACGTGGAGAGGGATTAGAACGCTTGTCGGTTTTTATTACCGGTCCGCGTTCCCGTTCAGAAGATTTACCCTCTCTGTTTGTCCTGTTCACCATTATCATTGAAAGTGAAAATAAAAAGAAATCCAGATTTTTGGGTAAGAAATTTCCCAGTGGGGATACTACTTCTGGTGACCTTGTGGGCTCCGATGAATTTTTTTTAATTTGCAGGGATTTCCTCTTGCTTCAGATTTGCCTATGGGACAAAGTGAAGGGAAATCTCCACAATGGGACACAGATGGCGAAAAAAAATAAAAATCGAATCTGGGGTTTTAACCCTCCCTTGCTCTATCCAAAATGGAAAAGACAAAAGTTGCCTTTAGTTCTACTTTTAAAGTGGAAATAAACCACCGATGAAAAGAAAAATTGGGCCCCTTGGAGAAGTTTTTCTATAACCTACTAGTAAGCTCACCTTTATGAGCACATTATGGCAGACTCGCCTACCAAAGTGAATCAGTTTTTTTAACATAATCAATTTGTCTGAAATCTTTGCTGTGTCAAGTGAACGGAATTGAGATTTTCATATAGTGATAATATGTGTTTTTAAATCCATGGCTTTTTACTTATTGTTAAGTTATTGTAAAGTCTTGTGTGTTTTTTTGTTTTTTTGTTTTTTAGGAAAAAAAAAAAAAACTTGTTATACTTGCCTCCTCTGTGCAGCCCATATCCTCCTCTTAGGTCCCTCTTTGCTGCTCCTGACCCCTCCCTCCTGTTGAGTGCCCCCACAGCAAGCCGCTTGCTATGGGGGCACCCAAGCAGAGTCACAGCTCCGTCTGTCCATTTAGACATGGAGCCAGGACCCGGCCCTGCCCCTTTTCTCCCCCTGATTGGCTAACTGACTTTGACAGCTGCTGGAGCCAATGGCGCCCCTGCCGTGTCTCAGCCAATCGGTAGGAGAGTCCTGGACGGATAAGACTCTTATGGGCATCGCTGAAGAGAGATGGGGTTCTGGTCAATTAGGAGGTGCTGGGAGGCTGCTAAACACAGACGTTTTTTTTATTTTTTTCTTAGGGATGCAACAATGCCCTTTTTGATTTTTATTTTTTTATTTAGCGCTTTTTCAATGTGAAATGTGTAAATATATATGTGTAAAAAATATTCACTAACAAAGCAAACAAAAAAAAAGTTTTAATTGTTTTATCGTTTTATAAAATAGACGTGAACAAAAGAAAAAAAGCAGGAAAATAATAATTAAATGGAGGTGAATAGGGAGATAATTAAGGCTGATTGGAGTACATTAAGGGTTAATAAGGGGCTAAACAGAGCAACATTTGTTCATCCCTTTGATCCGCAGGTGACGAAACAGAAAGATACAAAAAGAAACAATGTTTTTTTTTTTTTAGTGTTTCAGGGCTGAGCAATGTTGGTAGTGTGTTGGAGTACCGGACTCCTTTACTACTGGGAAGACCCACTTACAGCTCAAAGAGTCGAGCCTTAAAGTTGGTTTCACGTATCGGTGCATTTGCACGAGTACCGATACTTGTGCAAATACTCAGTATCGGCGCTGGTACTAGTAGCGGTGCAACCCTAATCTTAATGCATTGCATGAAGATAAAAAAAAACAACTTTTACAACTCCTTCAGGCTGCATTCACACCTGAGCGTAGCTTTTCAGGCAGAAAATCGCGCGATTCGCGGCGGTTTTTACCGCGTTTTACCGCAAATTTTGTGCAGAGCAAAAGGTCACTAATGTAAAAGGAATAAAAATGCCCAAATCTGGCCGATTCGCGCGACAAAAAAGGGTCCGGAACTTGTTTGAGCTTCAGGCGTAGGGCTTCAGGCGTTTTGGAGTGGAGATGTGAACCATCTCCATAGAGAATAATGTATTTTTTCCACTCAAGCTACAAAACGCTCAGGTGTGAATGCAGCCTCACTCTGCATTAGGGTAAAAAACCTTCTGCAAGCAACTCCTCTCTTTTTAAAGAAAACCTCAGTTTACATGACATACCTTATTTTAGACCCAGTAATATCACTGGTTTTCTCGGCTATGCAATGTGGGCAGATTGTGGCTAGTGGAAGGAGCTGGCAGGGTGTTTCTACACAGCGAGAGCCGATCAGCGGGTCCCGAAGACGCTCTCTGCCGGCCCTTGTTGATCATTTGGTACACAGGCAGATTACTGTTCTGTCAGAAATGCATAGATCCTGTGTTCCTGCAAAATAGGGACATGGATCCATGTCTTCCCCTAGTAAAAGCACCTCCCCCACACTACAGTAAGGCTCGGTTCACACCTAATGCTGATGCAGCGCACCGCAGGAGTCCTACCAAATTTTGGGCTGAATTTCGGACCTCAAAGGGACCAAAAGACGCACTGGGCTCATGTGCAAATTTGCAGTGGAGCCGCATCGGAGATATGTGAACTGGCTCCATAGAGAGCCGGTCACAATCGCCTGCTATAGCGAATTGGATGCGGAGATCCCCGCATCAAATTTGAAATAGTGTGAACCCGGCCTAAAACACTGGATAAGCACACGGTTAACCCTTTGATCGTGTCTGATGTTAACCCCTTCCCAGCAAGTGTCATTAGTACAGTGACGGTGTATATTTTTAGCACCGACTACTATTAGTGCCACTGGGCCCCAAAAAAGTGTCAGTGTCCTATTTGTCCGCCACAATATTGCAGTCCCGCTATAAATTGCTGTTCGCCACCATTGTTAGTAAAAAATAAAAAAAATTCCATAAACCTATCCCATAGTTTGTAGATGCTATAACTTTTACGCAAGCCAATCTTTTTTTTTTGATTTTTTTTGTTTTTACCAAAAATATGTGGCAGAATACATATTGGCCTAAGTTGATTAAGAAATGTTTGTTTTTTTTTTTGTATTGTGGCTAGCCTCAGCCCCATACAGTATACAGCACTGTGTTTCAGCAATAGGAGAGAGGCGTCCCTCGGCGATTGTGGGTGTGCTTTATCCCTGGGACACAGTGCAACCCTGATCTTGGTAAAGAGCTGATGCTGCAGCTCTTTACCCATGCGATCAGCTGTGTACAATCGCAGCCGATCACGGAAGTGCCAGTAATTGGTTCTCCTGGCCTTACACTGACAGTGTAAGGAGAGGAGAGCCGATCAGCAGCATCTCCTCGCAGGGGAGACCTGTACAGGTAATTGGGGCACTGATCATCAGTGCAGCCCCAACAGTAATGCCAATCGGTGACCTATCAGTGCGGCATATTAGTGCCTCCCCTTCCGTGCCAATCAGTGCAGCCTCATCAGCGCACATCAGGGAAGGCGAAAAATTACTTCTTTACAAAACTTTCTGACAAACTAAAACTTTTTTTTTTTTTTTTCTCAAAATGTTCCGTCTTAGATAAAAGTGGTCTCAGCAACGGATTTGCTACAAGATCATTTTTATCAGGGGCAGGAGAGGGAACCCCCCCTCCCGCCACGCTCCGGTGGTCTCCGCCGGTAGCAGAGGAGACGATCGGGGTCCTCTCTCCTGCTTTGTATGGCTGCTGAGTGAGGGGAAGATGGTCCCCACTTGGCTCCATAGCATTGACTGGCGGCAGCAACGTCAAACGTCACTTCCGCCCAATGCTCTTAGAGGTAAAAAAAATAGTTTTTTTTTTTTTTTTTTTGTTTTTTTTATTGCATTTTAGTGTAAATATGAGATCTGAGGTCTATTTGACCCCACATCTCATATTTAAGAGGCCCTTTTTTCTATTACAAGGGATGTTTACATTCCTTTGTAATAAGAATATGTGACCCAAATTCAATTTTTTTATTTTTTTTTAAAAAAACAGCAGCGTTCCGTTTTTTTTTTTAAAATATATTTTTTTTAAAGTGCCCCCTCCTGTCAAACTCGTGTGCAGAAGCGAACGCATACGTTTAGCGCCCGCATATGAAACCTGTGTTCAAATGGCACATGCGGTATTGCCGCGAACGTTAAAGCGAGGGCAATAATTCTAGACCACCTCTGTAACTCAAAACTGGTAACCTGTAGACATTTTTTAACGACATTTATGGAGATTTTTGTGTGGTTTGAGGTGTTCATAAGGGAACAGAGCTACCCTAAAAATGGAAACGCAGGATAGGGAAGTTTAGTTCTATTTGTAGAGAGATGATTTTTATATATATATATATATATATATTTATTTTTGTAGCATTAAAAAATGTAATATGAAGAGTTTAAATAGCCGTGTGCAAAGAAGATGGGCTTCTCTTACGGACCGTCTTCTACTGTACAGGGATCACAGGAAGATGAGAGAATAGCAGATTTTGGTGTTAATCGCCCATTAAGAAATGCATTTTTGAACAGAATATATAACAGTATTTATATTTTCCCCTTATCTCGAAGTGCTATTTTCTGCCGTTTTCTATGTGACCAGCAGTGATAATTTATAGAATGATCCCCTCGATGTAGTCTTACATAAAGAGTTATGAAATAAATGGTGTGTGTTCTGGATAAACAAGTCAAATATCCAATTTCTGCCCTCTGTTGATTTAAAGGTATGTGTACAATTCATAATCGTTGTCTTGTTTGTTCACTGTCAATGCAAGACCTGTTCTTGCCTCTGATTCAGGCATGTCTCTATTGTGGAGTTGGTAGTCAAGACCCCTTGTTTGTCTCTGGGAAATAGTCCTGACGTCATTGGCTAACTAGTGCATAGAAACTGAGACATAAGTAAATATTGTGATTTACGGCTTTTCCAGCGCTGAAACGCCAGCCCACACTGTGGTCAAATGGCAAACGATATTCTTGACACAAGATTACAGGATATAAACCTTTTTTGTTAGTTTAACCCCTTAGTGCCGACCATATAGGTCTTTAGACCCCCGATCCCTCCATAAAGAGTACCTATCACCACCTATTACTGTCACAGGGGATGTTTACATTCCTTGTGACGGCAATAAAAGTGATCAGAATTATTATTATTATTATTTTTATTTTTTAAAGTGACCATGTAGAAAGAAAAGAGAATTTTTAAAGCGCCCCCGTCCATGCGTGCTCACGCAGCAAAGAAAACGCATGCGTAAGTTGCGCCTGCATATGTAAACAGTGTTCAAATCACACGTGTAAGGTATCAACGCGATTGTCAGAGTGAGAGCAATAATTCTAGCAAAAGACCTTCTCTGTAACTCTCACCTGGTAACCGTAAAAAAAAGATTTTTAGGTACCACGGTAAAGTGTTTCAACTCCAGTCCTCAAGGCGCACCAACAGGTCATGTTTTCAGGATTTCCCTCAGATGAAACGGCTGTGGTAATTACTAGTGCAGTGAGACTGATCAAATCGCCTGTGCAAAATAGTGGAAATCCTGAAAACATGACCTGTTGGTGCCCCTTGAGGACTGGAGTTGAGCAACACTGACATAGTTTGTCTCCATTCCATGAGTGTGTCCAATTTCTTAACATGTTGGGTATCTATTTACTCGTCGTAATATCATCTTTTCACAATTATATATATATATATATATATAATATATATATATATATATATATATATATATCTATATATATATATATATATTTATTTTAATTTTTTGTATTCATTAAAAAAAAAACTTGTTTTTTTAATTTTGTTTTTTTCTTTTTTTTTTTTTTAAATTGCGTTTGAAAGATCACTGCGCAAATACAGTGTGACAGTAAACATTGCAACGGTCGCCATTTTATTCTCTAGGGATCTCTGCTCAAAAAATATATATATAATGTTTGGGGGTTCTAAGTAAATTTTTATCCAAAAATATGGATTTTAACTTGTAAGCAACAAGTGTCAGAAATAGGCGCAGGCATGAAAGGGTTAAAGTTTAAACCCATCTCGCTATGTTTCTGTGTTGTGGTTGTTCACTTTATCATAGCTGATCTATCATATTCATGGACCAATGAAGCTCAATTCCAGTATGTATACATTTTCCAAGTAATATAACCTACGGTATATATTTTTTTTTTTATTGGTTATCGGGGGTTCATTCGTATTGACATTACCATATGGGAATCTGTTCACTGTCTTTTCCTATCACCTCCTCCCATGTTTCCCAGTAGGTTTGGTGTCCATTCATTGGAAAGCTTCACTTTTCCAGTCTGGGAACATATAGCTGATGTGACTTGCCAGGAATTATTCAGTTTTCTCTCCTCTATTTAAAGGACATGCGCCTCGAAGCATTGTGGCTTGTTAATATGCATGTTAGCAAATTCAGTTTTTTACTTTTTTCCCTTTCAACAGCTGAGACCTCCTGGGTCATCTTCCTTTGAACCCAATGTTCCTCAAGCAGCAGTGGATGGTGTGACCAGACACTGGATTACATTGACCTTGAAGTTCTGCTTGCATCTCCTTGGCTCTTTGTCTACCATTCCTACGATCCTCCTGTTCAATTCGGGATTGATTTTCTTCTTAAAGTGGTTGTAAAGGCTGAAGGTTTTTTACCTTCATGCATTCTATGCATGAACTTCAAGCAGCTATTAAGGGATGATGCCATCACCCCGGTACCATTTTTAGAGCTGGTGGTCAGCACTCTGGTAAAAGCTATCTTAGCAGCTAACTAGCCACTGGATTGCTTCCACAAGCAGTGGGAGGGGACGTTCCCCCCCCCCCCCTGCTGTCTTCCACGGCTCTCTGGCTCTTCCGTCCCACTGGGAGACCCAAGCGACCAGCCGGCATGTCTGCCAAGCGAACAAAGCCCTGATCGGCTCTCTATTATAGTAACCTGGAAGCAATGACCTGACATGATTTCCGGTTAACCTGGATGTTAACGGCGCCATTTAAAAAAAAAAAAAAAAAAGCATTAAAATCGAAAGCATTATAAAAAAAAATAATTAGATTTTGGTGTTTTTGAATGCTTTTATGGGTAGAGGAGGAACCCCCGATCTCTCCATAAAGAGTACCTGTCACATGCCTATTTTTGTCTCAAATTATGTTTACATTCCTTGTGCGTGACAGCAATAAAAGCAATCAAAGCATTTTATTTATTTTTTTATGGAAAAGTGTAAAAAGAGAAAAAAAAAATGATTATCAAAAAAACATTTAAAGTGCCTACATTTTCCCCCCATACTTGTCCACAAAGGCGTTTGCCTGCATCAGTCCTGCATGCGCGCAAACGGCAATTGTCCCACACGTGAGGTATTGCAGCGAACGTCAGATCACGGGCTGTAATTCTAGCCCTAGATCTCTTATGTAAAGCTAAAGTGTGTAAGTTGTAAAGGCTTTTAAATTGTCGCCTTTATCCATTTTCTCAGCATAACATTTTTTATATTTTAACAAAAATCACCAGTCCATATAATGTGTTTTTACATATACTGGTAAAGTCTTAAAAAAAAAAATAAAAAAAAAAAATGTTTTCCCCAAAAAGCGTTTGAAAAGCTGCTGCCCATATACCGCATGACAGAAAATTGCAAAACCTAACAATTTATGCTCTAGGGCAGTGATGGCGAACCTTGGCACCCCAGATGTTTTGGAACTACATTTCCCATCATTCTCAACTACACTGCAAAGTGCATGAGCATCATGGGAAATGTAGTTCCAAAACATCTGGGGTGCCAAGGTTCACCATCACTGATCTAGGGCCTCGGTTTAAAAAAAGTTTGGGGGGTTCCAACACATTTTCTATAAAAAAAAAAAATGTTTTTCATGTAAACAAGTGTCAGAAAAAGGCCTGGAGGTCAAGTGGTTAACGGTCTGTCTGTAAAGGGGTTAGTCTTCTCATTGACTACCAGTGTAAGGGGAATTCTTCCAGCAGGCCCCCTGTAATGGTGCACCTTTTCCCTCCTCTCAATTTAAAGGAGCACCACAGTGACCTAAAAGTAAGAAGCATTTTTTTTTTTTTTTTTTTACAGTTATGTTTGGCAAAGTCTTATTTTCACTGTGCAGGGGAATCTCTCTGTGACTCGGAGTCTCAGTGACTGCCATTAAAAGTACTTTTTGATGTGATCCTGTTAGCAGGCAATGGACATTTTTAGTGTTTACCTATTGTTTTATGAGCAGTAAACAAGCTTCAATAAATGCTCTTACTGTAGCAGCAGGTAAGTTCATTTCAGAAGCTCTAGATCAGGGATATGCAATTAGCAGACCTCCAGCTGTTGCAAAACTACAAGTCCCATCATGCCTCTGCCTCTGTGTCATGCTTGTGGCTGTCAAAATTTTGCTATGCCTCGTGGGAGTTGTAGTTCTGCAACAGCTGGAGGTCCACTAATTGCATATCCTTGCTCTAGATTTCTCAGCCGCTCTCATAGCACCCTTTTGCCAGCAGTGACATGGCAGCCCTCAAAAGTAAACCTAGAGCACCTGACTTTGCTATCTACAGTTCTTTGAGGATGATTTGCTGCATGGTGCCTGCTGCTACAGAGGTTGGTGAAATCACATTTGTGACTTGTCAAGAATATGTAGTTTATTTAACCACTTGCCATACGGGCCATTTCTGACACTACACTCCTACATGTAAAAGTCTACTTTTTTTTTTGCTAGAAAGTTACTTGGCACTCCCAAATTTTTTATGTCACACAGTATTTGTGCAGTGGTTTTTCTGAATGATGAGATTATGCAAAGTAAATAGATACCCAACATGCCATGCTTTAAAATTCATATATAGGAGACCAGTCTAGAGTGGCACAGGAGGTCTGGTGCTAGAATTGTGTGATGCGATCACCGTGTACATATGCGTGCGAGAGTAACGTATGCGGTGGCACGGGAGCGCTTTACATTTTTTTTTTTTGTACTAACTTTATTGCTATCACAAGGGATGAACAAGATCCCTTGTGACAGGTCCTGTTTTTGTTTTTTGATTACCAAAAATATTTAGAATACATATTAGCCTAAACTGAGATAGATAGATATATATATATATATATATATATATATATATATATATATATATATATATATATATATATATATATATATATATATATAAAAAATATATATATAAAAAATATATATATATATAAAAAAAAGGAGCGAAAATGTTGAAAAAAAAAGTGTTTTTTTTTGAGATATATATATATATATATATATATATATATATATATATATATATATATATATATATATATATATATATATATATATATATATATATCTCAAAAAAAAACACTTTTTTTTTTTTCTTCAACATTTTCGCTCCTTTTTTTTTTTTTTTTTATGTTAATAGCGCAAAAAATAAAAACTGAAATAGTGATCAAATACCGCCAAAAGAAAACTATTTGTGGGGGGAAAAAGCGTTGCCGTGCTGAATTGCAAAAAAATGCTCCGGTCATTAAGGGGTTAAGCTAGCATCAACTATCACACCTAGATTTTTTGCGTAAGCGCGGTGGCACGGGAGCGCTTTACATTTTTTTTTTTTTGTACTAACTTTCATTGCTATCACAAGGGATGAACAAGATCCCTTGTGACAGGTCCTGTTTTTGTTTTTTGATTACCAAAAATATTTAGAATACATATCAGCCTAAACTAACTTTATTGCTATCACAAGGGATAAACAAGATCCCTTGTGACAGCATGCGCTGTGACAGGTCCTCTTCTTTTTTTTTTTTTTTTTTTTAATGGAGAGATTTGGGGTCTCTCCGTTGCAGCTGGCCGCATCTCTCCCGGGCACTGCAATGGGACCAGAGAGCTCGGTAGAGGCGGGAAGGGAGTGGGACCTTTTTTCAACCGCCTGCAGAAGTGATCAAATGGCTAATTGGCCACCATGATCACTTCTACAAAAAAGAGAATTTCCGGCAGAAAAGATCGATACCGGGATGATGCCTGTAGGTGCAGGCGCATCATCCTGTTATAACCACTGAAACCAAAGGACATCCGTGTATGTACCTTGGGTGTCAAGTAGTTTAATGGTTTATGCTGAATGTGTGTGAAAAATGCCCAAAGAGTTTAATAAACCTGCAGCGTTTTTTTTTTTTTTTTTGTTAAACGCACCAAACAGGTCAGGGATAAAGTTGTGTAGAAGTTTAAAGCGGGGTTAGGTTATAAAAAAATAAAAATGATGCCAAGCTTTGAACATCTCACAGAACTCTGTTCAATCCATCATCTGAAAATAGAAAGGGTATGGCAAAACTGCAAACCTACCAAGATATGGCCGTCCACCTAAACTGACAGACCGGACAAGGAGAGCATTAATCGGAGAAGCAGCCAAGAGGCCCATGGGGAACTCTGGAGGAGCTGCAGAGATCCACAGCTCAGGTGGGAGAATGGTCCACAGGACAACTATTAGTTTTGCTCTCCACAAATCTGACCTTTTTATGGAAGAGCTGCTAAAAGAAAATCATAAGAAGTTTGCAGTTTGCGAGAAGCCATGTGGGGGACACGGCAAACATGTGGAAGAAGCTCCTCTGGTCAGTTTAGTCCAAAATTGAACTTTTTGGCCTAAAAGAAAAACACTGTGTGGCAGAAAACAAACACAGCACATCACCCTGAACACACCATCCACACAGTGAAACGTGGTGGCGGCATCATGTTGTGGAGATTCTTTTCTTCAACAGGGACAGTGAAGCTGGTCAGAGTTGATGGGAAGATGGATGGAGCCAAATACAGGATAACCTTAGAAAAAAACCTGCTGGTCTGCAAAAGACTTAAAGCGGAGTACCACCCAGATTATTATTATTATTTTTTATTATTTTTTTATGTAATCCGTTCTACAGTATATTAAAACCAAATGTCATTTAACATATCGCTGCTCAATTCCTGTTTTTTTTTTTTTTTTTTTTTTTTAATGACTTACTACAGTACTTATTTTTGCTCTGCAGAGCGCTTCCATCTCTACTGCGGGCACATGTGAAGCCCATTAGCAGTCTCTTCCAGGATATGGTGATGCATGCCCAGCATGCACCTCTTGATCTCTCAATGCTTTGACCCGGTGTCCTGTCAGAAAACCACTACCCATCAGAATATGCAACCGAAGTGACGTTGCGTCGCGGCCATCTTGGTTCACCCGCACTCATCTGCAGTAAGCCTAAGGGTGAGGAAAAGGCTGCTGATAACCGGAATATCCGGTTTACACTGTGATCGGCTGTAATTTGACACAGCTGGTCACATGGTAAAGAGCTGCTGTGACTGTCTCTTTACCCCGATCTGATTAGCTGTGTCCGAAGGACTGCGATCACCGCTTCCCGACCACCGATGTACGTCGGCAGAACGGCACGGGTGCACAAAAGGGTGTAATCCCGGGCTAGCGGGCCTGCGCTCCTGGGACCCCCAGACTTGATTTCGCCGGTGACCTGCGATCGCGACGAGGAGTGGCAGAACGGGGACATGCCTATCCGATTCTGGCACTCCGCTCCTGTAAAAATCATAATTTTTTTTTTTTTTTTTTTATTCATAACCCCCAAACATTGTTTTCAGCAGAGACCCTAGGGAATAAAATGGATGTTGTTGCAACTTTTTATGTCGCATGGTATTTGCACAGCAATTTTTCAAACACATTTTTATTGGCCAAAAAACTGGTTAATAAATAATAAAAAAAAAAAAGAAAACACCAAACTTAGCCCAATTTCTTTTGTATAATGTGAAAGATGATGTCACACTGAGTAAATGGATACCTAACATGTCATGCTCTAAAATTGCGCACGTTTGTGCCAAACTTCGGTACCCATAGGCAACGCTTTCAAATTTCTTACAGGTTACCCTTTTAGAATTAGAGGAGGTCTAGTGCTAGAATTATTGCTCTCGCTCCAACATTCCCAGCGATGCCTCGTGTAGTTTGAACGCCGTTTACATATGTGGGCGCGACGTACGTATGCATTCGCTTCTGTGGACACGGCCACTTCATTTTATTTTTTTCAGTTATTTTTTTCATTTTTTTTTTAATTTTTACTTTCCCTTTTTATTATTTTTTTTTATCACTTTTTTTTATTCCTATTACAAGGAATGTAAATATCCCTTGTAAAAGGAATTGGGCATGACCGTTCCTCTTTATGGAGAGATCTGGAGTCAATAAGACATCTCTCCTCCAGGCTGGAAAGCCTGAGATCAAAAAGAAAAAAAAACGATCTTGGTTTTCCAGCTGAGTACACGGCAGTATTTACAACTGCCAGGCTGGACGCAATGTCATTATGTCACACCCGGGCCACCAAGAGTCTAAAGCCTCATACACACGATCGGACCGTGGACCAACTTTCCCGTGGATTTTTGTCCAAAGGGCGTTGGCCCCAAGTTGGTATTGCATACACACGGCAGGACTTTTTCAGCCAACTTTTACCAAATCACTTGGTTTTTCTGCTCTTTACCGCCACCTTTGGTCAACTTCTGTATTGTTGTCTGATCTTTTGCATTGGTTCTGCATTGGTTTGTACAAAAGTCCGTTGGTTTTGTGTACACACGGTCGGACTTTGGTCCAACGGACTTTTGTTGGCAGAAAGTTGGTCCGTTCGCACAGCCAACAAAAGTCCGATGAAACCTGGAAAAAGTTGGTCCGATGGAGCGTACACACGGTCGGATGTTGGTCCAAAACAGCTAATTTGCATCTTGGTTGTCAAAAAGTCCGATCGTGTGTACGGACCTTTAGACTACCGGGGACCATCTAGCCACCGGTTTTCTCTATGCTGAACTTCTGCCGGATTCTTTCTCCAGCTCGCTGATCGCATGGGCGACCCGGTAGAAGCCCAAGAGGGGGGGATGTTCCCTCCCGCCGCCTGGAAGAACAGGGCAGCGGGGAGCACTGCTGAAAAGTATGTAAAGGAGCATATTACACTCTAAATATAGGTGTAACCTATTCCTAAAGGTGGACTTAACTTAACGTAAAGTTATTTCATCTGCACACCTGCTGTGGCCTTTATATGCAGGTCCCAGTTTTCTTGTTGGATGTTTAAATTATTTAATACATTTTTGTTATGCAGAATGCATTGACTGGAGTGTAATTATGATGGGGGATTTTTTTAAAGCCTAAAAAGTTGTTGTGTTGTAGAACACTAAGCAGTTCTCACTATAGCACTAATAACGTATATACAGGCAAAGCGAGCATGTAAAATCTTGTTGCTTTCTCTTTCACTAATCGTACGTTTTATTTATTTTGAAGTGTCACAAGCTGGTTGCCCAACTTGGTGTCCAATTTGTTTTTTTGCCCACAAAACCAATCGGTTGGTGCTGCAGAGCCCACTTACCAGCCACAGAAAGATATTTTTTTTTTCTTCTTCTTCCAGTTTTTAACCAGTAGTTCTTGACCTTTCTTCTTTCATCTGCCTGTCTTGAGTGAGTAGTTGCCTTGATTCTTAGTAAAGAGGAAACGCTTCCACCTACTACAGTATATGTGGTTAGATCTGTAGCTGCGCTGGTGAAACATTTCGAGTCTGACCGTCGTAGATGGATTGGAGGCAGGATAGTCAGCTGGTGGTAATGGACTGGAGGCTTCATGGCTTTCTGAGAAATGGCTTCAGGTAGGATATGAATTGCTTTATAAAAGGAGAATGTATAAAAAAAAAAAATCGGTTGCCTTTTCATTGTGTGAAAATGTTATGTATATTCTACATGTGGCTTTTGGTAATTAAGGAAACTTTTTTACAGAAGCATTACAAGTCCTTTTCTTCAACCCTGCAGAGGTGCTGGTGCTTAGATTTTGCTGTACAGGTTTTGAGGACCTGCCTTGCCATGCCATGTGCCCTTCAGTGACCTCTGCTCTATGCGGATATAAATGGTGTGCGGTGGAGATCAGATCTTCATACCCGTGTAAGGACAATTCAATAACCAGTGTGTCTGAACTGTGTGCATTTCTGCTGCCCGTTCCAAAAGCTCAAAAAAGTGGGATGTTTATTTTTAGGTGGATGAACTCATTTTTAGGACTTTTTCGAGCTCTGAATTTTTAAATGTTACCCACACTGGCAAATTCAACCAAGCCTGGCCATGATTCACCCACTTGGTCTGATTTGTGTAGTGTGAGTGCTCTGATCTGTGCCCAGGAATAGTTGAGGGTACTGTGCCCAGGACCACTTGGCGGAGGTGGTCCTGGGCACAGTTCACTTGTGTTCCAGTACAATTTGAGCCCAATAGGGCAAGCTAAAATGTACTTTCTCAGATGAACGAGTGACTTATCTTTTATTTGGCAGCTCTGGAAATGGTTTCAGCCAGAAAGAGTGAAAGCAGGAAATCGACTCGATCCCGTCAGATAACCCTTATTACTATCATTTGTAAAATAATCCTGTGTGTGCCCATATCCATAGGGGGGTACCTGAAACTATTGTTGGCATACTTTCCTAGTATCTTTGTTCTGTAGTTGAAAATAAATCGTATTGTTGTACTTGCTATCATTTGTGCGGCAGCCCTTTTGTTATTTTTAGATTTTGGCTGAAGTTTTTTTATCTCTGGCTTATAACTATATGACTTTTTATCGAGAAAGAAGAAAATTTAATATGCACAGTTATGTTGGAACAGGAAGGGGCCATCCCCAAACTTCCCACACAGTTGAGAGAATGAAATTGTCCAAAATGTCACCTTAAGAGTTCTCTTAACTAGAACTAAGGGGCCAAGCCCAACCCCTGAAAAACAACCCCACATCATAACCCCCCCTCCACCAAATGATTTGGACCAGTGCACAAAGCAAGGTCCATAAAGACACATGGATGAGGGAGTTTGGGGTGGAGGAACTTGAATGGTCTGCACAGAGTCCTGACCTCAACCCGATAGAACACATTTGGGATGATATAGAGCAGAGACTGCAAGCCAGACCTTCTCGTTCAAACATCAGTGCCTGACCTCACAAATGCGTTTCGGCAAAAATGGTCAAACACTCCCATACACACACCTAAACCTTCCCAGAAGAGTTGACGCTGTTATAGCTGCTAAGGGCAGACCAACTCAATATTGAACCCTACGGACAAAGACTGGGATGACATTAACCACATGCCAACCAGCTCCTGTACATATACGTCGGCAGTTTAAAGATGGATATCTCTGTAACGGGAGCAGCTGCTGCCACAACCGAGGTATCCATCTTTTCGGCTGGCGGTTCTGTTTCCGATTAATGTTGGTCTTTGCGGCGGATTCACCGCAAGATCACAGTTGTCACGGCCACCCCCCTCCCGACGCTCTCCCGCGCCCTCCACCGCTTACCGGGGCCGTCGACAGTCGATCGGGACCTGTCCGTGGCTGGGTATGGAGACGAGTGAGGGGAAGATGGCCCCCATCCGTCTCCATACTATAGCAGGTCATAACGTCACTTCCGCCATACTATTTTATTGCATTTAAGTCTAAATATGAGATCTGAGGACTTTTTGACCCCAGGTCTCATATTTAAGAGGACCTGTCATGCTTTTTTTCTATTACAAGGGATGTTTACATTCCTTGTAATAGGAATAAAAGTGACCCATATTTTATTTTTAAAAAAAACAGTGAAAAAAAAAAAAAAAAATATATATATATATATATATATATATATATATATATATATATATATATATATATATATATATATATATATATATATATATATATATTTAATTTTTTTTTTAAAGCGCCCCATCCCAACGAGTTTGCGCGCAGAAGCAAGCGCATACGAAAACGGTGGTCAAACCACACAGTGAGGTAACCTCCTCTGTAACTCAAAACGTGCAACCTGTAGATTTTTTTTAAATGTTGCCTATGGATATTTTTAAGGGTAAAAGTTTGACACCATCCATAAGCGTGCACAATTTTGAAGCGTGACAGATTGGGTATTTACTCGGCTTAACATTCTCTTTCACAATATAAAAAAAAAATGGACTTACTGTTGTCTTATTTTTTTTATTCAAAAAAAGTGTTTCCCCCCCCCCCCCCAAAAAAAAGTGTGCTTGTAAGACCGCTGCACAAATACGGTGTGACAAAGTATTGTAATGACCGCCATTTTATTCTCTAGGGTGTTAGAAAAAAAAAATGTATAATGTTTGGGGGTTCGAAGTAATTTTCTAGCAAAAACTTGTTTTTAACTTGTAAAAACAGAGTCTAAAAAGGAGGCCCAGTCTTTAAGTGGTTAATGTTTGTGTAAATGCAGGTGTCCCAATACTTTTGACAATAAAGTGTATGTGCTCCAACCCAGGGTGGATTCTCTCCTACAAGTAAAAATCATCAATTTTTTGCTAGAAAATTACTCAGAACCCCCAAACATTTATATATATATATATATATATATATATATATATATATATATATATATATATATATACATGTTGTTTTTTTTTTTTTTTTTTTTTATCTCGCATGGTATTTTCGCAAAAAAAATTTCAAACGCTTGGGAACAAATGGTTTTGTGAATTAAAAAATTACAAAACAGTAAAGTTAGCTGAATTTTTTTGTATAACGTGAAAGATGATGTTGCGTCAAGTAAATGGATACCTAACATGCCGCACTTTAAAATTGTGCACAGTCATGGAATGGCGCCAAACTTCGGTATCTAAAAAATCTCCATAGGTGACCATTTGAAAATTTTTTACTGGTTACCAGTTTAGAGTTAGAGGAGGTCTAGTGCTAGAATTGTTGCACACGCTCTAACGCACGCAGCGATACCTCACATGTGTGAATTGAATAGCATTTACATATGTGACTTGTGTGTGCGCTCGCTATCGAGGACAGGGGCGTTTTTTTTTTTTTTTTATTTTTTGTTTTACTTTTATTTTTACATTTTTTTTTTGATCACTTTTATTCCTATTACAAGGAATGTAAACATCCCTTGTAATAGGTATCTATATGACAGGTCCTCTTTATGGAGAGATGTGGGGTCAATAAGACTCGCCTCCAGGCTGGAAAGCATGAGATCGTGGAAAAAAAAAAATAACAGATCTTCATGATGACAGCTGCGATCGTGGCTTTGTTGACATCCAGGCGTTTTGACGTCACGCCCGGGCCTCCGATGGTCATAGAGATGACTGGTGACCATCTGCTCACCAGAAATCTCTATCGTTGCCATGCGGTGCCGGGCCGATTCTTTCTCCGGTCCCCCGATGGCACGGTAGAGCCCAGGGAAGCACCCTCCCCCCCCCCCCCGTCGCCTATAAGAACGATCAAGCGGCGGAACTGCTATCGTGCACAGAATCGGCGGCTGAAAAGAATATCTGAATGATGACTGTAGCTACAGGCATCATTCAGATATCCCACCACAAAGTCGGCCTTTTTTTATTTTTTTAACTATGGCCCGGTTTTGAAGTGGTTAAAGAATAACTGTCATCTCTGTCCCGCAGTGGCTCCTCCTCTGACCTGCTGTTGACTCCCCGACAGTCCCATTCACTTTTATGGGACGGCTGGTGATGTGGCAGTGATACAACAAGGTGAGGGATGTGGTGGCAGCAGGTGAGTGGATGCCCGCTAACAGGCGCTGCCATGATGGATCTGAAATGACAGGTGATCTTTAAATATAAGGACTTATTCTTGCTGTTAGTTTGAATCTTTAATATTTGCAAACAAAATGAAGGTTTCCTATTTAGCATGTCAGATTAGTACAGCCACAATATCAGAACTGATTCAATCATACAGTTTGTAGTGTACATAGATTTGCAAAAGAATGGGATAAAGGAATATTCCTGAACTTTGTTTTATCTCATAGTTACTGTGAAATTGTGTGACTGCAGCAATGCAGAGCTTGGATTCATTGACTGAGTTTACCAAAAATGTAAATATTGCAGAATATACAGCCTCATGCTACAAAACTAAGCTCCATTTCAATTCTTAATGTATCTTAAATGGAAAACTATATTTAGAAAGATATTACTCCAAAAGCATTTTATTAAAATAAATTTGATAGATAACAGATATTATTTGTCTTATTATTATAATATATATATATATAATTTTTTTTTTTTAAACATTGATTTTTATCCACCCTGCTTGCTCTTCACATGCTTTAAAGGCTATTCTATAAGAGTAAAATCCGTTGAATCCGTACGCCAACAAGATTTGCAGAGCTAAAGATATCGTGGAATTAAAACGGTTGGTATTTCTCTGTGTTAGGAAAAGCTTGGAAAACCATACAAAGAAAAGTGACCTAAATGGGGTTTGCTTTGTGTTTTGTATAGATGGGTTCTCTGTAAAGAATCAAGCAGATATTCTCCATTATCTTATAGTTAGATGTGTGTGTGTGTGTGTGTGTGTGTGTGTGTGTGTGTATAGTTGTACGCAGTGAGTGAAGTAGCACACTACTGTTCTGTAATTGTAAAGCTACACCTGCCTGAAACTTTCATAGAAGCCGTCATCATCATCTCTGTGTTTCAGTTTTTACCAGCTGAGATGTTTCTGGCTTTTAGGCGGTGTGTTCAGATAAACAATAAACCGTTGTGGCTGAAAATGGTCAGCTTTTGAAGAAAGACTCCATATGAGACGCCTGAGTTGGTTGTATGCAGACGGAAAGGTATTTATTGTTTTCAACTGTGATTGAGACGTTCAGCTCTTACAAGGTTGTTGTAGCAGATGCAAATTGTAGTGTTTATGCATGACATCCTGTGGTTACCCCTAATTACAGGCCTGTTCACACTTGTCTGTCTTTGAAACTGCATTTATAAGCAGAAATCCCATTCATTACAATGTGGGTAGTTTATATCTAAACCCTACTTTGAATGCATAAAAAAAAAAAAACAATTATTTTATATTTTTGTGTGCCAACATGTATTAATTAGGCAGTTTGATATGAATTCTCTTCTCTATTTTGTGTAACTTGTCAAAAAAAGTGTTCAATGCACACTTGGTGGTCAAAAGGTGTTTTTTTTTATTTATTTTTTTATTAAGGCTGGGTTCAGACTGCTACGGAACGCTGTGAATCTACTGCGGGTTCCGGCATCGCATGTCTCCCACCGGCAGTTCACACTGCCCTATGCAAGCTGTCAGTGAAATGTTAATGACACCCCCATATCAGTTCGCATATTGCAGTGCGATCTGCAAACTCTCTAGGCTGCTTTCACACTGGGGCGGTTTGCAGGCGCTATTGCGCTAAAAATAGCGCCTGCAAACCGACCCGAAACAGCTGTTGCTGTGTCTCCAGTGTGAAAGCCCCGAGGGCTTTCACACTGGAGCGGTGCGCTAGCAGGATGGTAAAAAAAGTCCTGCTAGCTTCATCTTTGGAGCGGTGTGTTCACTGCTCCTATACCGCTCCTTCCCATTGAAATCAATGGGAGACCGCGGGGATACCGACGGCAAAGCGCCGCTGCAGCGGCGATTTGCGGAGGTTTTTAACCCCTTTTCGGCCGCTAGCGGGGGTTAAAACCACCCCGCTAGCGGCCGCATACCGCGGGTAAAACGATGGTAAAGCAGCGCTAAATATAGCGCTGCTTTACCGTTGTCGCCCCGCACCGCCCCAGTGTGAAGCCGGCCTAACAGGAATCGGATCGCATGGTGAGAACACCCAAGTGATCCGATTCTGCTGCGGACCAAAAAAAGGGTCATGTGTGAGTTTGGGCCAAATGCGATGCAAATTCAGCCATACTATCTGTATGGCTGAAATCACATCGCACAGAGATCGCATATGATTTGCACTGCAGTGCGGTGCGAATCATATCCGATCTCGGACATCGCAGCAGTCTGAACCCGGCTTTAATCTTGATGCATTCACTGCATTAAGGTAAAAACAATGCTCCTCTAACTGTCCTACCCACCCTCATCCCTAAACACTTACCTGACTCATGTCACTGCAGCCCCGCTTCCCTCACTTCCTGGTCTTACAGGAAATACTAAGGGCAGCGGTGCTTTTTGGCTCCTGCTGCTATCAAACGCCTGTGAGGAAGGAGTGGGGTGGGGCATCTTGACGCCGTGTGTGACTATGGATGCACACAGCTCACCTCGGGAGCACATGCCTTCTTAGAGCCCAGCATGCTAAGAGCACCAGAGGAGGGGGAATGTGACTGACTGTGCCAGTGGGGGACTTCCAGAAGAGGAGCTAGGTGACCTTTTTGTGCAATATCGTACAGAGCAGTTAAACATAACCTTTTTATTTTAACCCAAAAAACAAATACACCTTTTAATACTGTAAAGCAGGGGTCAGCAACCTTTTTCCACTTAAAGTGATTGTAAAGGCTTGTTACCCCCCCCCCCCCCCATAAAAATAAGAAACAGGTTATACTTACCTGCTTTGTTGCAGTGGATTTGCACAGAGCAGCCCAGATTTTCCTCTTCTCGGGTCCCTATTCTCTGCTCCTGACCCCTCTCTCCTGTTAAGTGCCCCCACAGCATGGGGGCACCCGAGCTGAGTCACAGCTCCGTGTGTCCATTCAGACATGGAGCCCCGACCCCTCTCTTTCCCTTGATTGGCTAGCTGACTTTGATTGACAGCAGCGGCTGTGTCTCAGCCAATCAGGAAGGAGAATCTTGGAACACTTGTGGACATCGCTGGAAAGAGAGGGACCTCGGGTAAGTATTAGGGGGGCTGCTGCACACAGAAGGCTTTTTATCTTAATGCATAGAATGTATTAAGATAAAAAAAAAAGTCTTTACAGCTCCTTTAAGGGCCAGACTCAATGTATGTGAATGGATGGAGGGCCGCATTCACCTGCTAATAAATGAAGATAACATTACACAGCCCCCGCACCTCTTGATCCCTTCACATTACACAGCCCAACCCCCCCCCCCCCCAAAGCTGTGTCAGCACGGAGGGATGGGGCACTTTCAAAATTTTTTTTTTCCACTGTCTCTTTTATGAATAAATTCTGATCACTTTTATTGCTGTCAGAAGGAATGTCCAATATCCCTTGTGACAGTAATAGGCAGTGACAGGCACTTTTTATGGAGGGATCTGGGGTCCCTCTGGAGACCCCAAATTCATCATTTGCACTTAAAAGCATTCAAAACGCCAAGTTTGGCTGTTTTTGAATACTGTAATTTTTTTACAGTCTTGTGTAAACCGGAAGTGGCGGGGGGATGTTCCCTCTCGTTGTGTGGGATAACAGAGGAACGGCTTCTTAACCACTTGCTGACCGGCGCACGACGATATATACGTCGGCAGAATGGCACGTACAGCAGGAGGGCGTATATATAAGTCCCTTCTTTAAGCCTGTCCGTGCCATCGGGAGCGCGCCGGTCGGGACCCCCGTGAGTCCGGTCGCGGTCCCCGCGGACTCTATCGCCGCGGGTGTCCCACGCGTGATCGTCTCACGTGAAGGCTGAACGGGGAGATGCCGAGATAAACAGCATCTCCCCGTTCTGCCTAGCAACTAGTGATGCCGATCTCTGCTTCCTGTGATTGGAGCAGAGATCAGCATTCACTAGCTGACAGCCACGCCCCCCCACAGTAAGAAACACACCCCCTAGGCATACTTAACCCTTACACTGCCCCCTTGTGGTTAACCCCTTCACTGCCAGTGTTATTTATACAGGAATCAATGCATTTAAATAGCATTGATTGCTGTATAAATGACAATGGTCCCAAAAATGTGTCAAACATGTCCGACGTGTCCGCCATAATGTCGCAGTCACAAAAAAAATCGCAGATCGCCGCCATGACTAATTCAAAAAAAATTAATAAAAATGCTATAAAACTATCCCTATCTTGTAAACGCTATAACTTGTGCGCAAACCGATCAATAATCGCTTATTGCGATTTTTTTTTTTTTTTTTTTTACCAAAAATATGTAGAAGAATACGTATCGGCCTTAACCTGAGGAAAAAAATGTTTTTTTATATATTTTTTGGGGATATTTATTATAGCAAAAAGTAAAAAATATTGCATTTTTTTCAAAATTGTCGCTCTATTTTTGTTTATAGCGCAAAAAATAAAAACCGCAGGGGCGATCAAATGCCACCAAAAGAAAGCTCTATTTGTGGGCAAAAAGGACGTCAATTTTGTTTGGGAGCCACGTCGCACGACCGCGCAATTGTCAGTTAAAGCGACGCAGTGCCGAATCGCAAAAAGGGCCTGGTCCTTTGGCTGCAAATTGGTCAGGTCTGAAAGTGGTTAATCGGTTGCTTTTCCAAGAAAACTGTTGGGATGATGCCTGCAGCTGCATGTATCAACCTAGTACAAACCCTTCAAGCCGAGGCCGCATATTTGCGTATGGTTGGCGTGAAGGCGTAAAATGTCTGCGGGCCAGGTGCATGTGAATTCATCACGTGCACTGACGGCTCAGACATTTAGCGGCGTGCCGGGGGCCGTAGGTTGCCAACCCTTGCTGTAAAGTATAACGTTAGTCAGAAAATTATGATTTGATAATTGCAGGTATAACTATGTGAAACATTAAAAATTTGCTTACACTGTTTAAAATCCAGTAATAGGCTGTCTCACCCTGCTCTGCACATACTCAGTTGCTTTCCATCTTTGAGCACTGTGCTGAAAATGTGGAGGCCGTTCTGCTGCCAGCCTAAAGATTTACTGCTGTTCAGGGCCTCTGGGCATCAGCAAAATAGCAGCTTCCAGCAAGAAAACAGGAGCAATGCTGGAGGCATTTTACTGCACACTCATTTTAGTAGTATAATTTTTAATGTGGTATGTATGTTCTTTGCTAAAGGAACATTATTTTCCAAACTTTAACTTGCAGGGAAAATAAACAAAGTGATCGTTCCCTCAGTTCAGATCGCTGTATTGATTGTGGACAGCCGATCAGCATGTCCCGGTCATGAATCTTTGGGTGGGATCTGCTGACAAACTCCCGCTGTGTTAAGGGGAGAAGGCGGGCAGGGGCGTGCATGTGCGCCCGAAACCTGGAAACAGGCCGAGAATGTACCAGTACGTCGCTGTGCCTGTAGGAGCAGCCCCATCGCAGTGTATGTACTGCCGCAGGTCGGCAAGTGATTAAATAAGCCCAGTTCCACTTGCATACTCTATACGCCCTAAATCCACTTTCACATGGCTGTTATGCTTAGACCTGCCTGTCAGCTCTTCTGACAACTCTGAATAGAAATTCCATGCCAGTCTATGCGCAGGTGGATGTGCTTCTGTTGGCCGATTGGAGGTAAAAGGGTGTTAACGGTCATGTGTCAGATTTCTCTGTAGGCATCGTTTGAAAGAAGATCCAATGTTTGGCTGTTTGAATATGTTGAGAAAGTAAACCGTTTGCATGGGTTGTACATATTTCATAGGAATGTACATACATGTACATGAAATGTTGCTTCGTCAATTGCAACTCCAGCCATCTGAGGAGAAAGGAAATGAATATAGGGTAGTGAAAACAAAAATAACATTCTAAAAGCTGCTTCTTTGTGTTTCAGAGAAATAAGTTTTTTTTTTTTTTTTTTTGCTTTTTTGGAGAGTTTTTACATCTGCCCTTGTGCTGTCCCAGTCATGAGGGATTCTCTATCACCCTGCTTTCTTTCTCTTTTTTATTTTTATTTTTTTTTAACCACACACCTTCCCTTACTCACTAATAGTATTATACAGGATTTATATAGCGCCAACAGCTTCCGCAGTGCTTTACAACATGAGAGCAGTCAGTACAGTTACATCACAATTCAGTATAGGAGGAATCAGTGGGCCCTGCTCGTTGGAATACTTGCCTCTCCAGTTAACCCGTGCTGCCTGTTACTGTGTCACAGATGGCACAAAGTGCAAATGTTGGCTTCTCTGTCATGTGATGATGCTCAGGCCTAGAAATTTACTGACCATCGCACCATAGGAGAAGATTACATGTCCCCCCCCCCCCCCCCATACCTGGAAGCACTTTTGCTGGTCGTAATGGAGGACGGAGCAGTGAGGGATCTCTGGAGATGTATCAGTAGGTCAGGAAGGTGCTGGACTTTTTATACCTTACCACTTCCCACCCAGCCTATTGCAATATGACGTCCTCCCGGAACGCGTCTCATGCACTGCCTTAAAGGCACCCTGGGCACATTCTGTCGGTGCACACCGCCGATGGCGGCTTACTGTACCGGCCCGCTGCCGGTATTAGCTGATAGCTGTGACTAATCAGCAGATCACATGGCCGATGTAAATAATGGATGGCTTCCATTAATGCCATTCATTGTGTATGCTTGAGTTGCTAGCTGTGATTGGTCACCGTGATCACATGGTAAAGGCAGGGCCAACCACAGCCCATCTGTACCATGTGATTAGCTGTGGCTAATCACAACACTCACTGAATGGATCAGTTTCATTCAATAAAAATGATTGCCAAGCAATCGCAATGTGAAATAAAAAATTATCCTGACCACTTCCCCAGATTAGTATAGTGTTACTGTGGTCACAGCTAATTATTTTTTTTTTGGTAACACCACCGAAAGAAAGCTCTGTTTCTGTGAAGAAAAGATACAATTTCATATGGGTACAGTGTGACTTAAAAAAACAAAAACTTCTGCAAGCAGCATCTTTGAGGCGGTATGGGAGCGCTGTATACAGTGCCCAAAACAGTGTCCCCCCACATTGATAAAAAGGGGCCTTATAAATACCCCGGTTTATCCTCATCTTTAGCCTATTTGCATGGGCTTCTCTTGGCAAAGCCAACCCCAGCCTGACTGCATTTACATCTGACTGACAATACCCAAATGAATTTTTTGTCCTTTTTTTCCCACAAATAGTTTCTTTTGGTGGTATTTGATCCCCTCTTGTTTTTTTATTTGTTTGTGTGTTATTTCTTTGTTTCTGTGATAAAATTTAGCAAATTATTAATTTTTCTTAATAAATTTTGGCCACATTTATACTGCCACTAAAAATAACCCAAATTAGTGGCTAATCACAACAAAAAAAACCCCAAACATCACTGCTTTTTTTTTTTTATATTATCATTTATTGTATTTTATCAAAAAAAAAAATTGCACCAAGCAATCGCCATGTGAAATAAAAAATTGCAGCCATTGACATTTTATTCCCTAGGGTCTCTGCTAAAAATATATATGTTTGGGGGGGTTCCAAGTAATTTCTAACAGAGTGGTACTCCTGGTACACACTAAATATGTGTGATTAAAATAAACAAACTAATATGTGGCACTGATGCAACACTGTACCCAAAAGAATTTTTTGTCCTATTTTTAAAATAGAGCTTTCTTTTGGTGTTTGATCACCTCTGGGTTTATTTTTTTTTGTAAATGAAAAAAGACCGAAAAGAAAAAAAAACTATCACCAGTTTGTGTCACTGATCACTGCTACACCAGTATATGATAAGTGCTGTACTGCACTGATGACGGTATGTAAAAGAGAAACAAAAATGTTTTTTTTTTTTTTTTCATACTATCACCAGTTTGTGTCACTGATCACTGCTACACCAGTTATGATAAGGCTGTACTGCACTGATGACGGTATGTAAAAGAGAAACAAAAATGTTTTTATTTCATTTGAAATTTGCAATTGAGATGGTCAGGGGGGTTGAATCGAGATCACTACTTTTGTTAACGATTAATTGTGCAGCTCTAGCTGTTATCACAAGCAAACCCCCCACGCTTTCTTCTGCCGCTCAGCCCGGGTCTCCCGTCCCACTGGGAGTCCTGAGCGAACCAGCCGGCATGTCCGCCGGCTGACCAGATACCTGAACAAAGCCGATTGCTATGTTCAGGTCTCGGATCTAGTAACCTGGAAGCGTTGTCATGACATAGAAATTACACTTTGCTACAATGTAAAGTAGTGAGTGAACAGCTTGTATAACAGTGTAAATTTGCTGTCCCCTCAAAATAACTCAACACACAGACATTAATGTCTAAACCGCTGGCAACAAAAGTGGGTACACCCCTAAGTGAAAATGTCCAAACTGCGCCCAATTAGCCATTTTCCCTCCCTGTTGTCGTGTTACAAGGTCTCAGGTGTGAATGGGGAGCAGGTGTGTTAAATCTGGTGTCATCACTCTTACTGGTCACTGGAAGTTCAAAGTGGCACCTCATGGCAAAGAACTCTGAGGATCTGAAAAAAATAATTGTTGCTCTACAGTTCATTGAGGGAACCATGAATGCCAACATGTACTGTGACAAACCTAAGCAGGGCATGATCCCCTCCCTTTGGAGTCTGGGCCGCAGGGCAGTATTCCAACATAATGACCCCAAACACCTCTAATATGACTACTGCCTTGTTAAAAAAGCTGAAGGTAAAGGTGGCGGACTGTGGTCAAGCATGTCTCCAGACCTAAACCCTATTGAGCATCTGTGAGGCATCCTCAAATGGAAGGTAGAGGAGCGCAAGGTCTCTAACATCCACCATCTCTGTGATGACGTCATGGAGGAGTGGAAGAGGACTCCAGTGACAACCTGTGAATCTGGTGAACTCCATGCCCAAGAGGGTTAAGGCAGTGCTGGAAAATAATGGTGGCCACACAAAATATTGACACTTTGGGCCCAATTTGGACATTTTTTTACTTAGGGGTGTACTCACTTTTGTTGCCAGTGGTTTAGATAGTAATGGCTGTGTGAGTTATTTTGAGGGGACAGCAAATGTACACTGTTATACAAGCTGTACACTCACTACTTTACATTGTAGCAAAGTGTCATTTCTTCAGTGTTGTCACATGAAAAGATATAATAAAATATTTACAAACATGTGAGGGGTCTACTCACTTTTGTGAGATACTGTGTGTGTGTGTGTGTGTGTGTGTGTGTAATAATTTGTTATTTGTAGGGGCTGCTGATTGATGTAACCCAGCCAGACACTCCAAGACAATGAACAAGTCCATCAGCTTTGTTTTTTTGTTTTACTGAGGTTGTTATTCTTGCATGGTATGGGACAATCAGATATTCTCCTCCTGCACAACCCTTGCTGCAGTCTCGCTCTCTCGCTCTGAGCTCCTGGCCCAAGGTCACCCCCCCACCCCAGATTGGGGGGCACCTTCAAAGGCACTGACAGCCTAATACTCCATCTCCAGTTCTTCCACCCGAACCATTCCTCCCTAGCTGGGCTGACTTTAAGGTATTATAGGTATTTAAGGAGACCTGACCCCTGCCAATCCAGGTTGGGGATTGGCCAGGGCTTCCTAGAACACCGCAGACTACTTAACCTTTCTTCCCCCACCTTCCTTCTCGAAGCAGAAGGGAGGTAACCGAAAGATGAAACTAGCTGCGAGTCATCCGCCTACTCTTAACCACTCCCAGCCCTCAGATCAAAACAAACAGGCCTTGCTTTTGGCTAGGCCTGCTTAAATTTACCTGCATTGACAAAAATCTCAACTCTAGCACACTACCGAAGTAGAGTATGTATATATGTGTGTGTGTGTGTGTGTGTGTGTGTGTGTGTTGTGTGATATATATATATATATATATATATAATCTATATCAGCCTTTCCTGCCATGAGAATACAATGATCAGTGCTGCCGGCTATAGCCGAGGGCACTGATCTACAAAGAAAAAAAAACCCCAGGCTGGTTGTACCGAAGTCAGTAGATAGACTTGTGTACAATCAGCCTGCCCCATATGTGGTTCAAAATTGGGCCAGTCGGTTTTTGTTTTGCATGTAAAGACCTGTTGGAGTACATTACAGGACCTCTTCCCTCAGTGTACCATGGTGGAAGCAAAGAAAATTGCATAATGTATGGCCTGCTTTACAAAACCGTATTATGTTAGGATGGTTTGATGCAAGCTGTGCATAGCAGAGAGCGCTTCTTTTTATACATTTTATTTTATTTATTTATTTTTTATATACCACTAATATGTATGCAGATAAATTAATTAGATTGACTCGGCTCCCTTTTAGATAACACCGCTGTTTATCCATAGGTCAAATTCCGAGGTGTGGATTGGCAGACAGTTTTATAGTGGTAAGATCTGTCATTGTACTTTATGGAAATTACATTTGCCCGTCGCTATACGTGTTATCCATCTTTAATGGCAAGTGCATTATGCCAGTATGTTGTATGGTTTAATGTAATTCAGCGTTTTTTGTGTTTGTTGTCACATCAAACAGTCTTGTGTGGACGTTTTACTGTATGTAAATGCACACATTTACATACTGAATATTTATTTATTTATTTATTTATTTATTTATTTTGGTTGAACAAGATGGACTTGTCTCTTTTCAACCTGACTATGTAACTCTTAACGGGTAACCTATAAAAAAAAAAAAAAAAAAATTAAAAGCGTCGCCCGTGGAGATTTTTAACTACCATAGTTTGTTGCCATTCCACGAGTGGTCGCTATTTTAGAGCATGACATGTCAGGTATCTATTTACTCTGCGTAACATCTTTCATATTTTACAAAAAAGTGTGTGTATGTATGTATGTCTGTGTGTATATGTGTGTGTGTGTGTGTGTATGTGTGTATATATATATATATATATGTATGTATGTGTGTGTGTGTGTGTGTGTGTGTGTGTGTGTGTGTATTTTTTTCTAAATAAAACTGCATTTGAAAAACCTCTGTGCAAATATCATGCGACTTAAAAAAATTGCAGCGATCACCATTTCATTCCCTAGGATATTTTGCTAAAAAAAAAAATTATATATATATAATTGTTTGGGGGTTATAAGTAATTTTCTAGCAAAAAAATACTGATTTAAACTTGTAAACAAAAAGTGCCAGAGGTGGCTTGGTATTCAAGTGGTTACTCTATAATAGGGAAAGAATTGCCTTCCACTTTAAATGTAGTTGTTTGCTACGAGTAGCTGCGCTTTGCATGTCAGTTTTTTTCCCCTCTTTGCCACACAGTTTCTTGGAGCTTTCTGTTGGATTTATATGATTATGTAATAAAATCGAAGTCTTACCTCTTTTATGTGGTCTAATAAATTTCTGCCCCACAAACCTCAGGTTTGAGGTTTTACATTTTGTATGTCTTGGTTGAATTTGCAGAGATCGAAATTGGGGCTTTGTATTGCTCGTTGTATGAATTGGCTGTTTTGCCCATTTCAGCGGCTCTCGACCTCCTGTTATATTGTAGACAGTGGCAGGTTTCTTGAACTGCATTGTAAAAATACCTGTTAAAAAAAAAAATATGGTAGCATTTAAACAAAAAAATAAATCCTGAACTAGCAGTTGTAGGTCTGGTTGCATTCATTTTGTGTTCCATACAGACATTTGCAAAAATCATTTGCTTTTGCCAATCTCCTCTGTTGTAAAATGTTTAATATTTTAATGTTTTTTTTCTAATCTTTAGCCAAGAATGTCCCTTTCACAGGGGTGGCAGTTTTTTTTTTTTTTTTTTTTTTTTTACCGCCCTCCAAAAAGTCATCCACAGTGTTTTTGTTTGTTTTATTTTGTATTGAAACATCACACTGCAACAACAAAGATGTTGAATGAACATAAGTATCCGACCTCTTTCTACACCATGTAAAAAAGTAGTTAAACCTGGATGTCATCTGGAAAGGAAGTTCCGCTTCTCCTCCAGCTTGCAAAGCGCACACACTTTATTTTTTTTGGGAGTGGGTACCTATTTCTGATGGGTACCTGCTCCCACTTCCACTTGGACTGCCTAGACCACATGTGTCTAACATAAGGCCTGCACACCAAATCCGGCCCTCCAGGCCATTTCACATGGACCTTGCACCTCTCCTGCAGCTGTTGCAGACCCCCCCACCACCTTGTCTCAGCAGATGGCAGCAGAGAGGAGGACAGAACTCCTCTGCCAGATCCTGTGCTTCTCTGTGCAGCCACATAGAGGCTCATCTTAAATTCACTTAGGCCCCATTCACACCTGAGGGTAGCGGTTTCAGGCAGAAAATTGCGTGAATTTACAGCGATTTTGCAGTGTTTTTTACCACAATTTTTCGGTTTTTTTCCCAGCGTTTTGCCGCGATTGTGTGCAGGGCAAAATGTCATCAATGTAAAAAAGAAAAACGCCCAAATCTGGGGCTGCATTCACACCGGAGTGTTTAGCTTGAAGCCTGAAGCTACAAAACGCTAGAGGGGAAAAAAATCTATTATTCTCAATGGAGATGATTCACATCTCCACTCCATGTCGCCTGAAGCTCAAACAAGTTCCGGACCCTTTTTTGTCCCTCGAATCGGGCAGATTTGGGCGTTTTTCCTTTTTTTTTTTTACATTGTTGACCTTTTGCCCTGCACAAAACCGCGGCAAAATGGCGGTAAATTTGCACGATTTTCTGCCTGAAAATGCTACACTCAGGTGTGAATGCCGCCTAAGTGCCTTACCTGCACTAAAATAGCCCCAAACCTGTGTAATCATTTTAAAGGGATGAAGTGGCAACCCTACCTCCAGACTCTACACTTTCTGCTTCCGAGCTATTTCCTGGAAACACATGATAAGGGGGGGTGGACTCTTGACTTCTGATAGTGGGTGGCTACAGATAGAATCGGCTCTCTGAGTGCAACCATAATGCTGATGTGGCCCGGGATGAAATTGAGTTTGACACCCCTGGCCTAGGCGACCTCCTGCATTAGGGTAACAAACCTTTTACAACTTGCTGTACTTCTCTCACCTCTCTACTTCCATCAATCAGCGCTGTGCACGGCTGCATCTCTTCTCTCCCTCTTTACACAGGGACTGAAGGAGCAGTGGGAGCCATTGGCTTCTGCTGCTGTCAATCAAATGCTGTAAGGAAGAGACAGGAGACAGGGCTGAGCATGCGCTGTGTGTGTCTATGGAGTGAGCCTGCACATCTGCAACCCGTAGCAAGTGGTTTACTATGGGGACTGACGGAGAAGACGAGGAACAGACAGCTCCAGCGGGGAACCCCAGAAGAGGTCTGGGAACACTCTGTGCAATAGCATTGCACAGAACAGGTAAGCATAAGGCCCCTTTCACGCGCTCTCTCCGCCAGCCAATCCGTCTGCTCAGTGGGGGGTCTCTCCACTGAGCAGGTGGATGAAAGGTCTGTCCGCTCCGCTTATGCAGAACGAATGCAGACTGCTTTCCTGTATGGGCAGTCGGATGTAAACAGACCACCTGACTGTTTACGTCAAACTGCCATCCGATCCACCAGGTGCAATGGGAACTGATCCCCCATTTGTCTGTTTTAGCAGACAGAATCAGATTGGATGTCAGTGGGTGTCAATGGAAACATGTCCACTTAGATCCGCTGCTTCATAAAGGGAAATGGATGGCCTGTCGGGTCTGCCTAAAAATAACTGACAGGCGATTGTCTGATTGGTCCACCTGTGTGGAAGAGGCTAAAGTTTATTTTAATTAAAAATAATAAATGACCTCAAATGATGGGTGTCCCATGTATTGATGCAGCTTCTTTTTATAGAATACAAGGTCTATGTATGGGTGAGGGGAAAATGAATGTCATGATTGCCACTATTTGTCCCTTCACAGAAATCATTGTGTTCTATGAAAATACAAGTATTCTGGCCTGCTCCCACCCCCTTATTGTTTCCATGACCATATAAATACCGTATATACTCGAGTATAAGCCGACCCGAATATAAGCTGAGGCACCTAATTTTACCACAAAAAAAATGGAAACACTTATTGACTCGAGTATAAGCCTAGGGTGAGAAATGCGTAGCTATTGTAAGTGGAAAAGAGGGTCAACAATGCCCATTTGCATGCATCACTGTGCCCATTTGCAGCCAAAACTTGGTCGTTAAGGGTTCCTAGATGCCCCCAGCCAAAATTAGGGGTCTCTGGACCCAAAGGGTCCCGAAATGACATTGCTGCAGATGGACACAGTTGACAGACTTTGGGGCCCTGTATCTCGGGGCCACTTAGTGCTAGGAACCCCAGCTTTGGATATGTTGTAGTGCTAGTTCCACTGGGTTTGCAAAAATTCCTAGCACTAAGTGGCCCCGAGACACGGGGCCCAAAGTCGGTTCGGAAAATTGTCATTTTCTGCAGCAGGAAAATGCTTGACTTGAGTATAAGCCGATGTGCTGAAAAACTCGGCTTATACTCGAGTATATACAGTAAGCTTAAATATCAAGGTGGGTTTGACAGGCTCCATACAGTTTAATATATGTGCTTTCTGTATGTAGTGCTGTGATGCGCTGTATTCTCAGGGATGTATTCCTGTGCAGTTTGTGGCTGCCAAGCTTATTTGTACTCCTGTATAATTTTATATCTTTATTCGTTGTAGCGGTAAATGGTGTTTGTCAGATGTGCTGATGTGAAAATGGCTGGTAATTGGCTGCATCATTGTGATGTAGTTTATAACCTGTCTGTATTAAACAATCATTTTCTATGCCTCAGACTTTAAGTGTATTTATCTTCTAGGTTGCGATCACATGAAGGTTTTTTCACACTGGTGGTTTATCTTGACTATCACCTTGTGCAAATGTGTCACATTTGTGTGGCAGTCATTGGGAAAAAGTCCAAGCACACAGAGTGCTTTTAAAAAACTTTTTTTTTTTGCTAAATCACACATGTGAAAACTTCTTAAAGCGGAGCTGCACCCGCACAAAAAATATTAAGTCAGCAGCTAAAAATAGTGCAGCTGCTGACTTTTAATAAATGGGCACTTACCTGCTCCTGGTTCCAGCGGTGTAGGCAGAATGTGACGAGAGACCGCTCGTCTCTCGCTGCCCCGCCGTCAGAGAATCAGGAAGTGAAGACGCAACGTCTTCACTGCCCGGTCCCTACTGCGCATGCGCGATTCGCGCTGCGCGCCCCTATTGGTCCCAGCTGTGTCCTGGGAACTGTGTTTCCCAAGACACAACGGGGCATTCTCGGATAGAGGCGGGGCAGCTCGGATAATGCGTCCCGGAAGTGGGTGCAGATACCTGTATTATACAGGTATCTGCACCCCCCTCCCCCCTGAAAGGTGCCAATTGTGGAACCGGAGGGGGGGGAGGAATCCAATAAGCGGAAGTTCCACTTTAGGGTGGAACTCCGCTTTAAGGGTTTCTGGCCTTTGAAGAAACCTGACATAAGAGGAATGAGACTGCCATTTTTAATCCCTTTCTGAAAATGTTGCCCATTTTGCTGGTCTTTTTAGATTACACAGAACGGAGATCTCCTGTTTACTCAAGCCGCCTCCTGGACCGGCTCCTATGATAAACATTGCATGCATTGGACTGGTGTTCTTTCTATCATAGGAGCTGATCCAGGAGCTGGGACTTCGTATTACAGAGGCCGCCGAGTTAACGTGAGATCCCGCTCCGTGTAATCTAATCTCCGTACACTAGTCAGGCTGCAGATGGGCACTGATCAGAATGCTTTGGTGAGGTTGCATTGATGGGCACTGATCAGGTTGCATTGATGGGCACTGATCAGGTTGCATTGATGGGCACTCACCCTTATTTTGCTTCAAAGGTTTTTTATTTATAAAATTTTAGTTTTTTCCCCTTAAATCTCCCTCTTAAAATTAGGGTGCATTTTTATATGCCGATAAATACAGTAATTATTCTTTCCAGCATAAAAGACACAACTGAGCATGTGCAGGTTGGCTACCCTACCTGTGTTATCTGGCTTTCCCCCAGATAGACAGTGCATGAGGGAAGGATCTGTGCATACAGGATAATACAGCCCTTTTACACAATGCAGAGGATTAACCCCTTAAGTTCCACAGTGAGCATAACAAGCTGCGGTATATAACATTTTTTGTTTTGAGTTTTACTACCGCTTTAAGGTCTTGGTTAACCACTTGCTGACCGCTGCATGGCGATGCACGTCGGCAGAATGGCACGGTTGGGCAAATGGGCGTAGCTGTACGTCCCTCAGTCATCGCAGGATAGCGGGTGCGTGCCCACGGGTCCCGTGGACTCTATGTCCGCCGGTGGCAAGGAGAGGCAGAACGGGGAGATGTAAACAAGACATTTCCCTGTTCTGCCTAGTGACATGACAGGGATCTGCTCCCTGTCATCGGGAGCAGTGATCTGTCATGTCCTAGTGAGCCCATCTCCCCTACAATTAGAACACACTGAGGGAACACGCTTAACCCCTTGATCGGCCCATAGTGTTTAACTCCTTCCCTGTCAGTGACATTTTATACAGTAATCAGTGGCTATTTTTAGCTCTGATCACTATATAAGTGTCAATGGTCCCAAAATAGTGTCAAAAATGTCCGATCTGTCTGCCGCAATGTCGCAGTCCTGATTAAAAAATCGCTGATCACCGCCATTACTGGTAAAAAATAAAAGTGAATAAAAATGCAAGACAATTTATCCCCCATTTTTGTAGATGCTGTAACTTTTGTGCAAACCAATCAATATACGCTTATTGCGTTTTAATTTTTTTATTTTATTTTTTTACCAAAAATATGTAGAAGAATACATATCGACCTAAACTGAGGAAGATGTTAGTACAGCGATCTCCCCCCTGCTGAGCTATTGTGTTATGACAAGGGGACTGCCCCCCACTAGAACACACTGGTCAGTGCTCTGTCATTGGCTGAGAGCACTGATTGGAAACCTTATTCGGTCATACCTCTTCGACAGAAGCTGGCTTCTGTCGGACCGGCTGCCATACACACAGGCCGAATGTTGGCTGGTTTCTATTGAACCGGTATGTGCCACCCGATATTCTGCCCATGTGACGGCCCTTAACCCTTTAAAGTCAAAGCATCTACATGGTAGCATTTTCAGGTAGGTACTGGCAGTCTGCATATTTCAAAATGTGTGTAAAATGTTCACGATCATTTTGTGGGCTTAAATTGTAAGCTCCTTGAGGGCAGAGACTGATATATACTGTATGTAAATTTATGGCACTAAATAAGTACCTGTAATAATGTAGTAACATCAGCCAGAGTTTATAACTTTATTGTCTACTAAACTGAATCTGGTTGTCGTAGGATATTCCAGCGTGCACCGTACATAGTATGTTTAGATACAAGCTTCAGGAATGTGGAGTTTTTATGTACAGAACTTTTTTTCATTTTCTCATAGATTTTAGTTTACTGCTGAGTTTGCACAGCTTGGCTCACACACATTAGGTGGTGTTCACGTTCTCACCTTTTGATGGATGTTTTTCTGTTTGTTTGCAGGAAGTTTGGGGAGCGGCCTCAACCCAAACGTCTCACAAGGTAAGGCATATTGCATCTGTTTCCTATTTGCCCAGCGCAGAACACTGAAGTTTTAAAAACGAAAAATAAAAAAAACCTTTTAGCACCTTGATAGCATCACAGGCATTGATGAGTGTGCATGTGAATCTTCAGGCTTGGCTTTTCACGCCTCACCTCACTCTACAGTCATAGCATCCCACCCATGGCATTCACTTCATAGGACTTGTTCTGATGTAACCAAGCCAGGTAATGTGTGAAAACTAAATCAGACCACTACTAAAAAGTTTCTTCAACTTACTATAGATGATGAAATGTGTGCAAATATGGAAGGTAGTGACCCTTCTTGGTAGCAGGTATAAGTGACCACTTCCATAACCATGCATAGAGCATAGTTTTCATACCATCATATGAGTTAGCCAACCCAAGATCTGACATCAGAGAAACTAGGACAGGTAATAACAAAAATATAAGGTATGGCATACAGTGTGTGCCTGTGGATTTGTCACTCCTTGAAACACATGATCTCTAGGCTGGGTTAGAACTGCATTTGTCAGAACAAGGAGAGTTTGTATCATTTATACAACTTATCACAATACTTGGTTTTGTATCATCTGCTATGGACATAGGCATTATTGTTGCACATGGACACAGTATAGCCAGCTCTTGCCTGCTTCCTATTTTACTAAATAAATGTTTTGTCATTACAACAAATGCTTTTTTTTACCATTTTAGTTTGTAATTAAAAATGATCTTTCTTTATCGTACATCATGGGACACAGCACCATAGTAATCACTATGTGGGTATATAGGCACCTTCATGTGATGGACACTGGTATACCCAATACAGGAAGTTCCCTCCCTATATAACCCCTCCTACCAGGAGTACCTCCCAGTTTTTTCGCCAGTGTCTAAGGTGTTGGTCACGAGTGAAGATGTGCTCTGAAGAGCTCCACTGGAGGGATCCATGCTGGTTTTAAATAGCCTCCACAGACCGGATCCATCCAAGCCACTGAGGCCAAAGTGAATGGTACCCGGGCCTCGTATATAAAGAACGAGGTTTTGCCTGTAACTCCTCTCCTTACAGAGCTGGACCCCGGGACCCAGTGCTTTGGTCAGGCTTACATTGCCTAAATATTTCCTGGCGGGGTGCTTTTACAGGTCCAAGGGAGTGGAACACCTATAATAGGGACCCGGTCCTTGAAGGTTTGCTAACGCAGCCCGTCGTGAAGTTTGGATCTGTCTGTTACCTTTTCCTCACTGCAGGATACTGCTGTAAGGGAAGAAGCCTAGGAACTGTAAAAAGTCCATTTTTTTTTCCTCCCATAAGTAAAATGTTGTCATGCCTAAAAAGTCTCCACTAGAGGGAGTAAATGCATACCTTAGTACAGTGATGTCGAACCTTGGCACCCCAGATATTTTGGAACTACATTTCCCATGATGCTCAACTACACTGCAGAGTGCATGAGCATCATGGGAAATGTAGTTCCAAAACATCTGGGGTGCCAAGGTTCGCCACCACTGCCTTAGTACGTTGCTCATAGTCCCAGCTAAACCGCACGTGTGTGGTCTCAGCAAGCCAGGGGGGATTCCTCATCCAGAACATTTCCCCCCTGGGGGAAGGGAGGTACAACAGTAGCTTGTATCCCCCCCCCCCCCCCCCCAGTGGGTGCAGTGGCTTTATATGTTTAAAACATTTTTTCCCCTAGAAGTTTTTAAAACTTCCCGCCTCCCCAGCGCCCGTGCACGGACTATGGCTAGATTTACAGAGGGGGGACGTGTTAATTACGGAAGGGGCGTGGCTTAAGGTGCGGCACTGTGTGCAGGACTTAAGTCCACGAGGAGCACACAGTGCAGGTGCTGGGGACAAGAGACAGACGCTTCACAGCTAACAGCTGGAGTCTGACACACAGGAGCGCTGGGGGCACATAAGGTTGATGCAGGCATTTCCAGTACAGGAAATTACATTTACATATAGCACTAAAGCTGAACTTTATTAGCATTGCCTTTTGCTAGACTATTTTCTCATTGAGTTGTGCATTTACTTAGTGCCTCCGCTTTTTGTGCTCAGCACTATGGCTCCCAAAAAGACACCACAAGGGTATCAAAAATTCCACCCCCAGGCGCTGGGAATTTCAGTCGTGTTTCCACACTGTCATCCTCGCCTGAGATACCAGATATGGCAAGCCAGGGTGAGTCATTGGGACCATTTGGTGGTGCAGCTGCTTCTCACATCTCAGCCCCTGTATATGTGACTGAAGATGCGTTTTCCTCCTCCCTGCAGGGCTTAGAAGGAAGATTAGCGACTTTAATCGCATTCCCCATCCAAAAGGATAGAACGCACGTTAGATCCCCCCTCTCCCACCACAGACCCATGCAGAGGAAACAGTAGATGAACCTTTTTTAGCCTCGCAATCTGAGCATTTACTGATACAATCTCTTAAGGAGATGGTTTGTGCCTCTTTCAAGCTACCTCTAACAGAGTCGGCTGAAAGTTCTGTTTCTTCTTTAGGTTCATTGAAACCTTCACAGCCTTTTCATGTGTTTCCTGTACATGCATTACTAGAAAAACATATTTATGCCGCATGGGATCACCCGGATAAGCATTTTATCCCTCCAAAGAGATTCACAGCACTCTATCCCATGAAGGAGAAATTCACCAAAAGGTGGAATGTACCAGCAGTTGACACTGCAATTTTCAGTGTGAATAATAGTCTAACTTGCCCAGTAGACAATGCACAAATGTTAAAAGATCCAATAGATAAGAGGTTGGAATTCCTGTTAAAATCCTCTTTTTCCTTGGCAGGGGCTGTTACTCAGCCTGCAGTTGCTGCAATAGGCATCTGTCAGTCCCTAAAGGACCAGTTTAGACAGGCCCTTAAGGAGGTCCCTGCACAACATGCCCGCGATTTGGCCGAACTACCAAAAGCGCTATGTTTTGCCATAGAAAGACACTATTCACCAGGCGTCCTGCCTCATTATGAAGAGGCGCCCCCCTTGCCAGAGTAGGGGGGGGGGGATTTCTGCAATACTCAGAAGTCTGGCAAGCGGAAATTCAGGACAGATGGGTCATCTCCACGATGTCTCTAGGATACAAACTAGAATTTCGGGAGTTTTCACGTCTCATTTTCTGAGATCAAACATTCCCAAAGATCCAGGGAAAATGCAATCTCTGTTTCGGGCATTAGACCAATTTACTGGCTCAGGGGGTGATTATTCAGATCCCCACAAAAGAGCAAGGTTTGGGGTTTTATTAAAACTTTAGGATATTCCATCCTACCTTTACGAACACTAAAGTTAATGGCTTGGCTATTGAAACCCACATTCTGAAGAAACTTGGGCTTTCCGGGTCAGTTATATCTACTTTTATTAATGCAAGGAAGCCAGCTTCCAGAACTAATATATTAGAGTCTGGAGGGCTTATGTTTCCTGGTGTGAATGGGTTGGCACCCTTGGAGATGTATCATAGGCAAGAATTCCTGCCTTTCTACAATTAGGGGTAGAGATGAAGTTGGCCTTGAGTACTATTAAATGCCAAGTCTCGGCTTTTATCTGTCTTATTTTAAAGACCACTTGCGTCACATTCTTTAGTCTGGGGTTTTATGCAAGGGGTGATGCGGATTAATCCGCCAGTCAAATCACCTTTTGAGCCCTTGGCGCTTGAACTTAGTTTTGTCAGTGTTCCAAAAACAGCCATTTGAACCGATACCGCATATTCCCTTAGTCCTTCTGACAAGGAAGCTGGTGTTCTTGGTTGCCATATCCTCAGCAAAGAGGGTTTCGGAATTGGCTGCTCTTTCTTGTAAAGAGCCATACTTGATTATTCATGAGGACAGAGTGGTGTTGCGCCCTTTTCCAGATTTTTTGCCAAAAAATGGTCTCAGGTTTTCACCTGAACCAAGATATTGTCCTGCTATTGTTTTTTTTTTTTTCCAAAACCATGAAGTCTTGATGTAGTGAAAGCGGTCAAAGTCTATTTAAAGGCGACTTCTCAGATCCCGAAGACTGGTGTCTTATTTATACTGCCAGAAGGTCCTAAGAAAGGACAGGCAGTGTTGAAATCCACTGTCGCTAAGTGGATTTGGCAAGTTATAATTCAGACTTTTTATCAGACTTATGATTTAAGGGGTAAGATTCCATCTTTTCAAGTCAAAGCGCAATTTACCAGGGCGGTTAGTGCTTCTTGGGCAGTGCATCACCAGGCCTCCATGGCTCAGATCTGTAAGGCCACAACTTGGTCTTCAGTACATACATTCACCAAATTTTATCAGGTGGATGTAAGGAGGTATGAGGATATCGCCTTTTGGGCGCAGTGTGCTGCAGGCAGCAGTATAAGTCCTCACGGGTTGTCTCTCCCTCCCCTCAAATAGCATTGCTATGGGACGTCCCACATAGTGATTACTATGGCGCCCTGTGTCCCATGATGTACGATAAAGAAAATTGTATTTTTAGAACAGCTTGCTTGTAACATCCTTTTCTTGGAGTACATCATGGGACACTGAGGTCCCTCCCCTCTTTTTGGGGTTTAGATATATTGCTTTGCTACAAAAACTCGTGTAGTTGGAGGGGTTATATAGGGAGTGAACTTCCTGTATTGGGTATACCAGTGTCCATCACCTGAAGGTGCCTATATACCCACATAGTGATTACTATGGTGCTGTGTCCCATGATGTACTCCAATAAAAGGATTTTACAGGTAAGCTGTTATAAAAATCCTATTTTTAATTTAAAGTTATTGTAAACGATCACCTTGTGCAACAACCCATTCAGTTTTTAAAATGGAAATGTAAGGCAAAACATTTTTCTATAGGTATAGAGAAAATTGAGTACTGTCTGTGATACTCTATAGGTATAAAAATAAATTCTAAATGCAATTTAAAAAAAAAAAAAAAGTTCTCACATTCCCTCTTTTCTCAGCTACATAAGAGCTGGGGGGAGGAGAAGCGGCAGCACACTGCTATTCACAGTGAATGGCTGTGAAGCAGTGGGGGGGTGTTAGGACAAGGTTGATCATTGGAGGAGAGCACACGGAGTTGCCAGCATAGCTAGAGAACTGACCACAGTGTGGACCACACTGCTTAGTGTGGTCAGTTTTTAATAGGAAAGCAGAGGGACTGGCAGGAACACCATAAAGGAAGTAATGCAAAGAGAACAGGATACTTTCTCATATAAGTATATGGTATAGCAGCCACATATCAGGAATATGCAGTATTGAGGTAACAAAGCTCCAGCCCCCCACCAAAAATTAAGTCAGCAGTTACAAGTACTGTAGCTGCTGACTTTTTTTTTTTTTTTAATATTAAGACCCTTACCTGTCCAGGGAGCCCGCAGTGTCTGCATCCCAAACCAATCCGTCCATCGGCTCTCTGATGCCGCTGCCATTCCCTGTAAGGAAAACGGGCAGTGAAGCCCTTCGCCATTCCTTGTAAGGGAAACGGGCAGTGAAGCCCTTCACCTTCATACTCCAGGAAGGTGTAGATGTACCCCGGTAGTGGGGACGGGTGCCAAATGTGGGGGGAGGAGGCAGATGAGCGCAGCTTGCCCTTTTGAGTGGAACTCTGCTTTAAAGGCATTGTTAAGTCTCTGGGTTTTTCACCTTCATACATTCTGTGCATTAGGTTGAAAAACCTTTTGCAGCTGCCCCCTAGAGCGCCCCCTTTTCTTATCTGAACCCAATCTTCCAGCAAAGAGCACGAGCCAAACAACTTTTCCACTGGCTCCAATGTACTCAGGGCATTCGGGGGGGGGGGGGGGGGGTGTTTGGGTGTCCTTCCCTTCAGGATGGTGTAGATGTACCCATTTCTTGGTCACAAAGCTTGTACAGGTTAACCCCCATATCGGGCCCTTTTGTTGGGAATAAACTGATGCCCAGTTTGCCTGTTAATTTTACAAGTGACTTGTCGAAGGAGATATTTTGGCCAGGGGGGGTATATAACTGGGAATTTTTCTGAGAAATAATTTAGAAGTGGTTGAATTTTAAATGATTTGTCATAAGCTGGGTCATTGCTGGGAGGGCACTGGGTGTTGTCATTATAAGGGAGGAACCGCATAATTGTAAGGAATCTTGACCTTGGCATGGGGTTGGTGAACCAGTAAGAGTATATAATTTTTTTTTTTGTGAGTACCATATTAGGTTAGGCCTTAAAAATGTTTATAAATTCCTCCATGGTAAGTTCTGTCCACTCAAAGGGATGGGTTTAACTAGAACCATGGTTGCTTGCTATGAACTATTGTGCATAGAGTTTTGTACTGGGCCACGATAGAAGATAGTAGGTCTTCAGTAAAAACGAAATTAAAAAACCAAGAAGGGCAAAATTATTGGTGTTCACCAGGACACCTGGCTGGGCGGTGAAAGGGGGGATGTTTGCTGCTCCGGAATTAGAGGGAATCCACAGGGGGTTCTTAAGGGCATAGGGAAGGCTGGCATGGGTCCTCACCCTTTGGGGCTGAGATGACACCCCACTAGTGCTTGGCCTTTGTTGCATTGGTACTTCATTTCTTGTGGATGGCACTGCACTGCTTGTAGTAGCGTGCTCCTCTTTGCCAGAACACCTTTTGTTTCTGCTTAAAACTGGTTCATTATCCAAATTGGAATTGGGTGCAGGCTCAGGGCTCCCCGCTGCTCTCGTCGCTCAGGCTAAGAAACTGGTATTCCTCCTCAGTGGAATTTTTTTTTTGCCATACTAGTGACTGGGGTGTCATAAGTACTCTAGGACGAATGTGGATGCACTGCTGGGTGCTGATGAGGGTGCACTGATGTGTACTAATACACTGATTAGCTGGCACTGGCGGGCGCTGATGAGGTGGCACTGAGCACTCACTGGGCACTGTAGTGGCGCTGAGGAACACTGTAGTGGCACTGATGGGCACTGTAGTGGTTAATGCCTTCATCATACTGTGTATTAGAAATATTAAGTGTCTAGAAAAAAAAAGACACTTTTTATATCTACAATCTTGCTTGTTTTAAAATTGACACTGTTCAAACTGGGAAACGTTGGTTTTGGTATTTTTAACTTATTTTTTTGTATTTTAATTTCTAGAACTTGAAATAAACCTTTAGGGCCGATTCACACCCCAAAGACACACTCCGGATGCGTTTCTGCATGCCTGTTTTTAAATGCGTTTTTGATGCATTTTCAAAAGCATTCCAGGTGCTTTTTTTTTTTTTTTCTTCTTTGTTTTTTGTACTGGGGGCTGGTGCATTTTTTTAATGCGTTCCAGTACATTCCAATGCATTTTACTGCATTCTAGTCCAGTACAGGAAAAAAAAATGTTCTCTTTTTTTTTTTTTTCTGGCATGGACTACACTGGTGTGAACTATACCATTGGAAACCATATACAGGCAGTCCCCGGGTTACAAACAAGATAGGATCTGTAGGTTTGGTCTTAAGTTGAGTCTGTTTGTTACAAACAAGATAGGATCTGTAGGTTTGGTCTTAAGTTGAGTCTGTTTGTAAATCGGAATAGGTCAATTTTTTTAAGTGTGGCTCCAGACAAAAAAAATAAAAAATTTTTAAGCTTTTTGGATAGCGTAGGGAATGGTTATCACCCCTGTAACATTTGTTTTGCTGTCTGTGCCCCTGTTCAGAAGATTTTGCCTCACTTTCTGTCCCAATGACAATTGGATTTTTAAAAATTTGGGGTTGTTGGGGAAACATGGACTGGTGATAAAGCTTTAGTAGAGACGCCTTTTTCCCAAAAACGCTTACAAGGAGTTTCTTTGGGTAAATTTCCTCTCACTTCCTCTTGTATCCCTCTGTTTGTAAGTCGGATGTTTGTAAGTAGGGGACCGCCTGTAACCTACTTCCCGTGCATTTTTGATGCAGAAAAAAATGCACTGGACTGCATGTGGTGGGAACTGGCCCTTAAAGATTTTACCAATGCCCCCAAAAATGCTTCACTTCTGTATCATAAGTAACAACAAAGGTATTGCTGAATTGATGGGCCCCAAGCCGAAATGTGAAAATGTCTCTGGAGCCCAGCTAGCTAAAGTTGTTTTGATTTTAGGTTTAGTGTCTGTGTGATATGCTGTAAAGCTTCAGGTCTTGCTTTAGTAACCTAACAAAATCTATTTTAGTTTAAAGGAAATCTAGAGGCATCTGCATGGAGACGACCTATACACAAAGCAAAAACTAAAAACACATTTGTAAATATGGGAAGTATTTTTTTGTGTATTTGGTTGCCATTTCCTATTTTGAGTTTTTGTGCAACTTCTGCTTGGGTTCAGTAGTGCACTGGGCACAGTATCCTATAAAGATTTCTTTTTTTAAATGTTATATATTCCGTTCGTCATTGTTAGTTCCCCAATTGATTATGCGGATTAGAAGTGCATTTTAGTCGCCTCCCATTTTTGGAGAGAATGGACTGCAATCTAACATTTTATGGTGCAATCCTAATAGCAACAGTTCTAGGGAGCAGAACAGTTGGGGTATTTACAGGTTGTATGCATGCCTACTTGTTCATATCAAAGCTTCTTTTCTCATACAAGTCAGTGGGAATTTTAAAAGCAGATTGAAGCCAGCTGAGAAGCATCTCTAAGGGCTCATTTATGCTGCACATTTGTTAGCAAAGTGGATTGGCAGGGCAGGCATTCAAAATGAATGGCACCACACTGCACAAGTGCAGATACTATGCAGTATTTAAAATCCCGCACCCAGGAATGAGAAAATAGTTATTGAATACACAAGGGCTTACATCAAATGGTCAAATACATCAAATGGCCCGCTAACACATTTTGGATGGCTACAGCCTTATTCATACCCGACAGTAGTGCACATAGCATCAGAATGTGAATGGGCCCTGCATTTTAAACTAATACCAGATGCAAGCTAAATGCACTTGAAAGCATGCTTATTTTGCTGATCTTCATGAGTTCTTAAAAAAAAAATGTGCCTGATTGCTACTGTCAGAGTGCCTTGCGTCTTCCTTCTGCATTGCCTAAACAGAAACCATTGTGCTAGTAAGTGTAAATCCAGTGAAATATTTGCATGTTTCTGACTAGTGTTAGGCTCAGGCATGTTCAGTGTCGTAGTCCCAACCCACCTGAGCAATCCCGCCAGGAAGTCGACACTGCACACCGCCAATCATAGGCAGTGAGGCATTTCTCGATCTGTGCGGCTGGTGGGTTGGGACTACGATCCAAAACATGTCTGAGCCCAACACTATTCCTGACGGGTAGTGAATGAGCTTTAAAACAAGTGCTCTGACCTTTGTAGAGGGTGGGTGGGGAAGTTCATCCTCAATGTCCACAGCAGAGACTCTGTCTAGGGAATGTTGTATTAGGAAAAAATAATCTCTTGAGAGAGTACAACGTTGGGGGGGGGGGGGGGTACAATGTTGGCCAGCACACTACAGAGGGATAGCATTTGGGGGCACTTATTTCAGATTTCAAAATTTGTAAGCAGTGTGACCAGGAAGTGGGGAAAGCAGATTGATTTCTAGAATGCATCACTAGAGGGATCACCAGCAGGAGGAAGGAGGTTCTGATTCCCCTATATAGATCTTGAGTGAGACCTCATTTAGAATACTGTGTATAGGTTCTGGAAAGCTCACTTACTAAAAAATATTTATAAGTTGGAACAAGTTCAGAGATGGGTAACAAAAATGGTGAAAGGTCGGGGGGATAACTTGTATCAAGAGCGACTTAAGGAACTTAATATGTACAGTCTGGAGGAAAGAATTGAAAGGGGAGACATGATTGAAACCTTTTAAATACATCAAGGGCATGAATCGGGTCCAAGAGGGCAGGATTTTCAATATGAAACCAAAATCAAGAACACAGGGACATGACCTCAAATTAACTGGAGGAAAGTTAAAAACTAATTTTTGGAAAGTGTTATTTTACTGAAAGGGTGGTTGATGCTTGAAATAGACTTCCAGTAATGGTAGTGAGTCAGTCAACAGTAAGTGGCTTCAAACATGCTTGGGACAAGCTTAACTCTATACTCAGAAAAAAAGTTAGCAAAAAAAGAAACTACACAAATGTGTAAATTTAAGTAGAAAAAAAGGGTGCAGACAACTTGGTCTTTTTTTTTTTCCCCCGGCACTTTTCTATGTTTCAAAGTCAGTTTACTCAGCTCTTCCAGAACTTTGGCTCTGCAGGTTACATTAGAGATTAGGAGGCTGCCATATGGGATGGGAAGCAGGGTCCGTTGAGTGTTGAGGATGAATTGCTACATAGTACCTGTAGCTAAAGAGGTTTGTGGGGGCTCTTTTAAAACTTGAATGGCCATAGCCTGGTCAGTTACATTTTAAGTTTAAAGTAGAACTAAACTTTTTTTTTTTTTCATTTTGGAGAGATTTTTTTCATTTTAGATGGCGATAACCGGTTTTTTTTTTTTTTGTTGCCATCTGTGCCCCATTGGGGAGATATCCTTTCACTTTCTGTCCAATAGCCAAAGCATGAAGTAAGAGGAAATTCCTCCCAATTGAGGGAATCCCAGGGTCACCAAACTGTGTCCTTGGAGATTTCACCTCTCTTCCTATTCTGGGGACTACCCCAAACTTGTCTTCTCTAAATGGCCAACTTGTCGTCCACTGTAGTGTATATGCTGGTCGTGTTCTGTGAAAAGAGGGACGTCGTCGAAATCTGCATTTTCTGTTGCTGGAGAGAAACCGGAAGTGTCGTAATAGAACATTTTGACGAGTTGGCTCTTTTGCCATTACACTGGCCTTAGTTATACTTTAGGAATATGAAAGACAAAACACCAAGTTCTATTAGCACATATTCAGTATAGAGCTGCACGATTAATCGTTAAGACTCGATCACAATTTTTTAATTTTTTTTTTTTCCCACCCTCGCAATCTTAGCAAACCATTTTCCCGATTCTATGTATAGTGCTCTCTGCTCAAGCCGACAGCTGTCAAAAAAAAAAAAAAAAACAGGCAGTCTGCCAAGTTTCACAACATTTCTCAGCCTCAAAGCTAACTATAAACATTTAACGTTTTGTTCTGTAGATGAAAGGAACTTCGGTCTGTAAATGAGGGCAGTTCAACCACTTAAAGACCAAACCTTTTTCTGATACTTGTTGGTTTCAAATGATTTTTTGCTTGAAAATTACTTAATATAAAAAAAAAAATAAATATATATATATATATATATATATATATATATATATATATATATATATATATATAATTGTTTTTAATAGAGACCCTAGAGAATAAAATGGTGGTGGTTGCAATATTTTATATCACACTATTTGTGCAGCGGTCTTTCAAATGCAATTTTTTGGGGGGAAAAAATACACATTAATGAATAAAAAAACGTAAACTAAACCTGTAAAGTTAGCCCATTTTTTATTTATTTTTTTTGTATAATATGAAAGATGTTAAACTGCAAGAATCGTGATCTTTATTCTAAGCAAAAAAAATCGTGATTCTCATTTTGGCCAGAATCGTGCAGCTCTAATTCAGTATCTTGTCAGGATGTGATTTGGTTTGATAGCTCTCTAGAATTTGTGCTATATAAATGAGTGAAATAACTATAGACCTAGTGTGGATAGCTTATAGGTGCACCGCCCTAGGGATGTGCCCATATATCAGCCATCAAAATATTGACCGAAAATAGGGTTATTGGCGGTATGCCGAGGGTGAAAAAAGGTGCTAATGGCTACCGAAAAAACGTGTGTGATTTTTATAGGTTATGGGACCCAAACGCAAAACACATGTGTTTTTACTACATTTTTAATAGGGAGGTGCATTAAACCACAACGGAAGCGCAACAGACCAGTGTGAAGACATGCATCGAATTTAAAGGGACACTTTTCTTTCTTCTTTTTTTTTTATTTTTTTTTTTCACAAAAGCAGTAGTTTATATTAAACACTTACAGGGGTTGGACAAAATTATGGTAAAAGACCAAAATTGGTACCTAATATGATGCTGGACCACCGTTGACATCCAAGACTGCCTATATTCTCCTGGGTAATGACAAATATAAGTCTTGGATGGTGGATAATGGAATCTGATACCACTCTCCATGCAAAAATCTGGGTCACAATCCTGCGCAATGTCCTTTTTGTCTCTTTCAGTTAGTTGACTACGTTGGCCACACAAACAACGTTTTCCCGGAAACTGTATATGCCGTCATAACCTTTTTAATACTGTAACTCACGACACCGCAAATAAATTGGCAACTTCAGTCAGAGGCACCAGCTAAGCGGGCACCAACAATGTGCCCTCTTTGAAACTCGGTAAGCTCTGATATGACTCAATAATACTAGCGGTTCACGCAGTAAATGACGAAAGTGAGGCTTCCAACCTGTTAGCGAGGTGTCTCATCACAGCGGAGGCAAAAGAATGTGACATCACTTTCATCATGAAACATGTCGCGTCACTTTCACACCTGCAAATCATGTGGTTTTTCCATATTTGTGTCCATGCCCTGTATTTATACCTATGTATTAGGCCTCATGCACACTGGACATTTTTTTTTCCTGCTGCTCCTTAGGGCCTTTGGCATTCTATTTCTTGCCTCTAAACGCTCCTGCATGTTTAGCCTTACGTAGAGGTGACTGTTTTTCTCCTAGCTGTGTGGGGGTGGATGCAATTGCACAAACCCAAAGATGGCACTGCCAATGCCCAAGGCAGAGATTTATTTTTTATGCCTTTTATCCCCCCTCCCAAATGACGGCTTCCCCGGGTAGTGCTGCAGTGAAACCTGTTAAAAGTGCAGGCTCGCTGAGTAAAAGCCCTTGCCTGACTGCTGCATCTATCACACAGGCAGGTGTTGGTGGTTGAGAGTGCTCAATGTACCCGAGTGGCTCAGCTACTTATTCTGCCTTTGTGACGGGTGCAGTGGCCCAGCATGGAGCTCAGTAATGCTGAGCCTATGATTGTATCTGACTCAGCATTACTAAGCTGTATTGAGGATGGAGTACACTGTATGGACACTCCAGCTTCAGTGTTGTCCTCCACCATGCATCCCTGATCAATGTCTGATGAAACTGTATAAGATGGCCTCATTAGTGGAATGACCCCCACCCTGTATCTTTATGAAAATTGTATGTTTGAGCTATCCAACTCTGCTTCTGAAAGATGGCTTCATATCACTCATATTGCAGAAAGGCTAGATAAACTGTGAATTGCTGCAGTTAATAAATCAGCACTGTGAAGTCTTAAGTGGTTTCATAAGCAAAGTAAGCCAGAGCAATGGAATCACCAGGTATTTTGTGGTAGTTGATGTGAGAAGATCTTTTTACAAGGTGAGAATCTTTAGAACCACAAAGCTGTTCAAAAGCAGCGCTGTGTGCACCCTAGTTAGACTCGGCTGCACAAGGTGGTGGTGGTGGAAACCACAGCAAAGATCTGAAGATTGTATCTATTACTCCTCTACACAAAGCTGTTTACTGCAAGGATAATCTCCAACTGCAGTTTACTGCTGTGGTTCAGCAGTAAACTCTCCAACAAGCAATCGGCTACACGCTTGATTCTGATGAATGTTGTTTTTTTACTGCCCCCCCTTTCTTTTAGACCTAGAAATTAGACCTAGAAATTATTCACATACATTTTTGTGTTTTCAGGGAAGCAATGCGTAATTATTTAAAAGAGCGGGGCGATCAGACTGTACTTATCCTCCATGCTAAAGTTGCACAGAAATCCTATGGCAATGAAAAAAGGTGCGTAATGTATTTGCTTTTCAATAGAATTATTAATTTTTTTTGTTTGCCAATTCTGACAAAAAGAAATATAGCAGAGTATGTTAGACCTTGAGATAACTTTCTTTTCACATACAGGTGGCATTCTAGAGCATCACCCACTGGATATACTCTAGGGCAGGGATATGCAATTAGCGGACCTCCAGCTGTTGCAAAACTTCAAGTCCCATCATGCCTCTGGGTGTCATGCTTGTGGCTGTCAGTCTTGCTATGCATCATGGGACTTGTAATTCTGCAACAGCTGTAGGTCTGCTAATTGCATATACCTGCCCTAGAGTATATCCCTGCTCTAGGGATTCTGAAGAAAACACTAACTTTTTTTCTGTCAGTCATGGATGTAACAGGTTGCACCATTAACCGAGAACTGCACTGCAGATATTTTAATGCAGTATCCATCCATTAAAAAAAAAAAAAAAAATATGCATACATGTATGTCTGGGCAAAAAAAAGAGAAAAACAATCAGTACATCTTTGCAGTACATGCACATTTCCCCATGTTGTATAATTTTACAATGCGGTGAAGTCACAAGCAGTGTTGTCAGCCATGCCAGAGTTCTCCCATCGGGACTACAGGGCAGCTCTCCCTTTTTGTTATGAAGACAAGGGGATGCAATCAGTAGTCCAGCAGGGAAGAAGTTGGCAGGGCTGCCACTGCTTGGGATTGTAAACCCCTTTCACCCTGGACTTGCCCTCTATTTTTGGATCAGCAGGGATCACATAGGAATCACGTGTGTAAAGGAGACGACCAACAACTAGGAGAAGGCTTACTGGAACTCCGTAAAGGCATATGCCCAATGAGTTGCCAGAGCTTGTGGTGTATGTACACCAGTAGAATGGAACTTCCACACCTCTTAATCCAGGCCAGAATGGGAGATAGTCCCTCCATCCCTTGTATAGCTCAATATGGCAATAGCCGGTCAGGACTGGCAGCCTCAAACGAAGGGTGGACCAAGTCTTCCTTATGCACTCATACAGTGTAACCAAAAAGGAAACAAATGCTCCACATAGTGTAATGCCTTCTCCTTGTTGATGACGGTTGTCTTTCACACATGATTCCTATGTTATCCCTGCTGATACAATAAAAAAATGACCCTCCTATTTTTGGATGTTTTGGGTTATCAGTGCCGTATTTCCTTTTTTTTCTTTTGTATTTCCATCACTGACGCAGATTGCCAAGCTGAATTGCTTGCTTGATCCAGAGCCGCTGCCCTGTGTGTCCTATCACACACAGATCCTGGCCCCGCTCTCTTCTCATTGGCGCACTAGCTGAGATTGCCAATAGTACGAGCCAGGAGAGCTGCTGCTCTCGTGCTCTTTCTGCTAAAGGGGACAGGACTTCACTGCATCAAAGGGACGATGGACGTGGCCAAGTACTGTCAAATCTTGGGTGTGAACCTCCTTCCCTCAGCCATGGCATTGAAAATGGGTCATGGATAGGTATTCCAATATGAAGACCCAAAACACACGGCCAAGGCAAAAAGGGAATGGCTGAAGAAGTAGCACATGAGTCCTGGAGAGGCCTAGCCAGTCCCCAGACCTTAATCCCATAGAAAATATGTAGAGGGAGCTGAAGGTTCGAGTTGCAAAACATCGGCCTCAAAACCTTAATGACTTGGAGAGGATCTAAAGAGGAGTGGGACAAAATCCCTCCTGAGATGTGTGCAAACCTGGGGGGGCCAACTACAAGAAACAAGGGTTTTGCCACCAGGCACGAAGTCATGTTTTGCGAAAGGGTCAAATACTCATTAAAATTCAAATCATTTTATAATGTTTTTGAGATGCGTTTTTTCTAGATTTTTCGTTCTGTCTTTCACTGTTAAAATAAAGATAACATTAAAGTTAGACTGATCATTTCTTTGTCAGTGAGCAAACGTACAAAATCAGCACGAGATCAAGTACTTTTGATAAGGTAAAACTTCACAAAGAATACCCAATCACATACAAGGGGAAAAAAAAAAACTGCATTTATGCTTGCACATGATTGGATGATGGAGGTCAGCAGAGCTATCCCTCTTTTACTAAGCTCTGGAGCAACTGCACTTGCCTTTTTCTTAGTAAATCAACCCCATTATTTCCACCAATGTAAGGGGTATTCTTACCACTGGCCAACAATGAAAAGAGCATTTTTTTCCTCTGGCCCCCAGTGTAAAGGGGTCCTTCTCCCACTGACCATCAAAAAAAGTCCCTTCTACATTTTATCCTAATGTAAGGGGCAGCTCACAGACCTTCAGACCTTCAACCTTTAAGGCTGGTTTCACACTGGGGTGGGGGGGGGGGGGCGGCGGCGGTAAAGCAGCGCTATATTTAGCGCTGCTTTACCGTCGTTTTAGCTGCGGTATTCAGCTGCTAGCGGGGTGGTTTTAACCCCCGCTAGCGGCCGCAAAAGGGTTAAACCCCCCGCAAAGCGCCACTGCAGCGGCGCTTTGCCGGCGGTATTACCGCGGTGTCCCATTGATTTCAATGGGTAAGAGCAGAGAATACACCGCTCCTTCACCGCTCCAAAGATGCTGCTAGCAGGACTTTTTTTACCGTCCTGCTAGCGCACCGCTCCAGTGTGAAAGCCCTCAGGGCTTTCACACTGGAGACACAGCAGCAGCTGTTTCAGGTCGGTTTGCAGGCGCTATTTTTAGCGCAATAGCGCCTGCAAAACAACCCAGTGTGAAAGGGTTCTAAGGGAGCACTTAAATGTGAGGGAACACTAAAATGTTTTCACTGTCTGGGTTTTTCTGGCTATTATTATTATTATTGTTTTATTATTTATTTTTTATTTTTTTCATTTAATTTTTGTTACTATTTTTTTTTTTTTATAGAACAGCCCTGGGTTGTCAAGTTTGCCACCTTCATTGTTTTATTTATTATAGCAATTATATAGTGAGCGCTGAGAGTGATCTAGTTATTATTAGCAGGGGTTCCCTGAATCCTGGAAGTTATATGAAGTGTTTTTCTATGTTAAAAGGGTTAGAAAAACTGCACTAGAGTCAACATGGAAAAGTGGAATGTATGAATCTAGCAGAAGCCAATGTGTAGCTTTAAAAGTATGAATCTTGCTATTGTGTATGCAGAATGTTACCAGTCTTTTACAGCCCCACATTCCTTGACTTCTTTCTCCAGCCCAGTCTGCAATAATAATTTTTATCCCCTCCTAAACTAATTGGACCATGCAATTTTACTGGAAACCCGCGGCACGCTGACACAGTGAAAAGCTTTATATAGACAAATTCTAAAATTAAATGTTTTGTTTTGTTAGGATTGTTTAATTCACATTACCCCAGTTTGGATCTTATTTTTCTGTGCAAAGCATTTCTTAATAGTTCGACCCCCGGGGACATATTCACTCATTCAACCTCGCCACCTCTAAATTCCACAGCTCTGTTTAAATGGTTCTTTTTAAAATGTGTTTTTGTGAGCTCAGCGGCCTCTGGAGCATTGTGTCTGCATTGTAAAAAGCTGAACGGTATCATCTCGCTTTATTTTTTTTCTTCTGTACGAAGAATGAGAAGCCAACTTTTTTTTTTTTTTCCTGGCCAATTTGTAGCAAATTTTAAGAAAAGGCTGACTTATGAATACTATACAATATAAATACTGATTGAAAAATAAACTGTTGCCTGTAGCAGCCCCATGTTTTTTAGCTTTTTAAATATAATCCATCAGGTTGTTGGTAGCAGCTTCATTCTTATTCAAGTTTTCATGAATTAACCTTCATAAGTGTCAGAGACCTGGTGGTGGCCACTGTATTCCATTGTTTACAGAATTCCACATTCTTTGGAAAGTAGTTGGGGGGGGGGGGGGGGGGGGGGGGGGGGGGGGGGGGGGGGGGGGGGGGGGGGGGGGGGTTCTTCATAGCAAATAATTTTTATTTATTTTATTGGCATCTTTAAATGAGAAACTGAGTGGCATTTATTTTTTTTATATTTTTCATCAAAATACAGTACAGACAGGAATGCTTAGTTTGGTGAGCCAAACAATGTTGAACACAAAGTACAAGAGATACGGTAAGACCAGAAAATGCTGTATACTATCAGTAAACAGTAGGCAATACCGGAAATTACTCAATCAGATATCAATAAATCCTACTTGAGGTATGTGTTGGTTATGACCTAAAAACATGCGTCATCCATAGCTCCATTACTCACTGAGTGAACACTACCTGAATGGGTAAAGGGCAGCAGAGAGGAGAAAGACTGCGAGAGACAAAAAATTAAAAGGAGAGGGAAGGGGGCAGGTTTGCAGGAGGTTCAAGGAGTGGGGGTTAGGGATTTGGGGGGAAGCTGTAACCAGCCCATCCACTATGTTCTTTACTAGCCCTGTAAGGCAATTCCCAGGATTAGATTATAGGATCAAATTTGGGATGAAAGGATATCATGATATTCGGGTGTGCCAGTGAATTCAGTCCAGTAAAGCCAAGTTTTACTGAAGCGGTTTTCCCTGTGGTTGGCCGAGGCCGTAATTTCCTCCCATGAGCTTGATTTTGGTTATCTTCTCAAACCACAGACTCGAGAGGGGTGTGGTTGTTTCCAGCAGGCAGGGATGCATGCCCTGACTGCGTTGATTAGTTGTATCAATAGGGAATTGGAGTTAGATGGAGAAGAAACCTAGCCATTTTATCAGGCATGCAGATATCCATAAATGTAAACACTCAGTGTTAAAATGTGTGCCTAGAAGCCCTGAATCATCAAGGAAGACTAGATAATGTGGAGCATGGTGCTCTTCTCCTGACATCTCCAGCAGAGTGGAGACCTCTGTGGGAACAATTTATGTAGGGTCTTAGGAACCCTATACCATCTAGATAGGATCTTGTATCCCGTTTTCTGAGAGATAGACATTTTTGGGAGAAGTTGACATAATTCTGTCCTGTTGTCCCGCTGTCCCGTTGTTGGGTAAAGGTGGCATGGAGGTCACTTTACCATCGGGCAATGTATTTTTATGGTGACCAGTTGCGTGTGCAGGTCAGAATGACATGATCTGGAAAGGCCGTGAGGGGATATTTCCTTATCCAGGCATAACTTTTCAAATCCTCTGGGGTTGGGTAGCATCAGCACTTTACCCCCGTTATGCGTGTGTTATGGTCCAACGATCCGATATCAAAAGTGGCCATCCTAAAAAAAAGTGCAACACTTGAAACATGGTCACGAAGGGTGGAGACAAAGGATCCGCCTCAAAGTCCCAGGACAAATTTAGGATGAGACACAGCCAGAGTCAATCCTGAGGGGTGTGAATCAGATAAAATCAAGGGCTATTGTCGACCTCACCCCAGTAATTAGTTGGGTCAGTGGTTGCCATGGCACTGGAACTCCACCTGAGGGTTGTTCAAACTGAAGCAACCTTTAAGCTAAGTTCAGGCGCACCAACTAAAAATACTCGCCATGTGCACTGCCTTGTGGTGCTGAAATACGTCCAGTAGACTGATACTGCCCTGAATTTTGGGCCTGGTCAGGAGTTGCTGTTGAATTCTATGTGCCTTGCCTGCCCATAGAAAGTTTTCAAACTCCGAAGTGGTTTCAAGAAATGTCCTGAAATGTGTATAGAAAGGGCATGAAACAAATAAACCAAGTGGTGAGATCCCTTCTAGTTTGAGTCAGGAATGGGGAGGAAGTTAGCCGCAAATATATTGTATATGCTAGTGTGAGAAATATACCCAGGTATTTATGGTGCCTGGAGTTCGAATGAAATGGGAAGTGTTGGAGGGCGTTTTTTATATTTCTGCTATGTTAGTGAATGCCTCTTTGCTGGTATATGGGTCACATAACCTTTGCTAAGCATACATTGAATTTACCCAGAAGTTCTTGTCAGAGTGGCTTATTTACCTGCATTTTCAGGGCATTGCTTGAAGTCCACTTATACTTTTTACAACTGGGGCCAATTCTTTGGTGCTTCGCCGACTGACCATCACATTGCTGGTTTAGCAGTGTGATGCTCTAAAAAGCCAGTGGGCGTAGTACTACGCTACAGACTGCAAAGCATAGTGGCTTTTATGTCAAAGTTTTTACTATTGTCTGATTTTCTTCTATTCTTTTTTATTTATTTTTTTTAAAGCCTGTGCCACTCCACCTGGTGCCAAAAAAAGGTACTCACATAAAGAGTGATACACAAAACGTGCAACAGGTGTACACATGATCCTCTAAAATTGAAGGACCTTGCCCTGATCCCCCAGGGCGTTGGGCTCCAGACCGGGACTGGGGTACTTACACTTGGTCCATCTGGTCGAAACCAGACTGACCCCATTCTTTGGAGGGTCTGCCGAAAAAGACCCACTCAAGTACTAGGCGGGGCCTTGTAGCTTTTAACACCCTTTTCTGTCACCTTTTTAAACAGCTTTTTTTTTTTTTCTTTGCTTCCTTCAGCCTACTAATTAAGGGGAGTGGTTAATTGGTCATAGGCGCTTGAGGCTAGAGGTCGACCGATATGGGTTTTTTTTATCTGGCCGATGCCGATATTTAGAAATCGCAGCGGCCGATATGTTAGGCCGATTTTTTTTTTTTTCTTTTCCTTCATCTCATAAAATCTAACACACCTTTTCACACTGGGGCGTTTTTCAGGCACTTTTGGGCTAAAAATAGTGCCTGTAAAGTGCCTGCAAAATGGCTCCCCTGCAGTCTGTGTGAAAGCCCGAGTGCTTTCACACTGAGGCGATGCGCTGGCAGGACGTTAAATAGTCCTGCAAGCAGCATCTTTGGAGCAGTGTATACCGCTCCTCCACCACTCCTGCCCATTGAAATGAATGGGCACCGCTGCCAATGCGTCTGCAATGCGATTTGGCAGCGATGCTTCACGGGCGCATTTAACCCCTTCCTTGGCCGCTAGCTGGGTTATAAGTGCCCCGCTAGCAGCCGAATAGCGCCGCTAAAATGACGGTAAAGCGCCGCTAAAACTAGCAGCGTTTTACTGTCAACGCCTGCCCGCTCCAGTGTGAAAGCAGCCTCAAGTAATAAGTGATACAGAAAATTTCTTACACTTAAACATTTATTAAACAAAACAAACCTCCATTCAGTTCACTTGTATGTATAATTTAGATTTAAAAAAAATATATATTAAATACACAAAAACAGGTAATCAAAACGTTTGGACAAAAAAAAATGAGCTAACTTTTACTGTTTTAGTTTTCTTTTTAAAATCATTAGTGTATGTTTTTCCAAAAAAATTGCGTTTGAAAGACCGCTGCGCAAATACTGTATGACACAAAATATTGCAACAACCGCTATTTTATTCTCTAGGGACTCTGCTAAAAAAAAATATATATAATTTTTGGGGGTTCCAAGTGATTTTCTAGCAGAAAATACAGGATTTTTACTTGTAAGCAACAAGTGTCAGAAAAGATTTAGTCTTTAAATGGTTAAACTGAAAACTTCTCCACAGAGTTCATAGTTTCATAGTTAGTAAGGTTGAATAAAGACATCAGTCCATCCAGTTCAACCTGAGTGAGTATCTACAATTGTCCCTATCCCTGTTCATTGCACACTCACATCGGTCCCTACCCTCAAGGAGCCCACAATCCAAGGTCCCCATTCATATACTAGGGCCCATTTTTGAACAGCGGCCAATTAACCTACCTGCATGTCTTTGGATTGTGGGAGAAAACCGGAGTACCCGGAGGAAACCCACGCAGGCACAGGGAGAACATGCAAACTCCAGGCAGGTAGTGTCGTGGTTGGGATTTGAACCAGCGACCCTTCTTAATGCTAGGTGAGAGTGCTAACCACTGTTCAGTTCATTCATAAGTGTAAACATTGTATCTTTTTGGTCTTTTCTTGGCAGACTGTCCAGACAGGAGACAAGTAGCTCCAAAGAACACTTCAGGCAACTTGCATTGACTTCTATTAGGCTGCTTTCACACTGGGGCGGTTTGCAGGCGCTATTGCGCTAAAAATAGCGCCTGCAAACCGACCCGAAACAGCTGCTGCTGTGTCTCCAGTGTGAAAGCCCTGAGGGCTTTCACACTGGAGCGGTGCGCTAGCAGGACGGTAAAAAAAGTCCTATAGCTGCATCTTTGGAGCGGTGTATTCACCGCTCCTATACCGCTCCTACCCATTGAAATCAATGGGATACCGCCGGCATACCGCTGCAGCGGCGCTTTGCGGGGGGTTTTAACCCTTTTTCGGCCGCTAGTGGGGGTTAAAACCACCCCGCTAGCAGCCGCATACCGCGGGTAAAACGACGGTAAAGCAGCGCCAAATATAGCGCTGCTTTACCGCCGCCCACACCGCTCTGGTGTGAAAGCAGCCTTACAGAAGTCTTTTGCAAGTCGCGCTGAAGATATAACTGGCCTTTTTTATCAGCATATGCCGATTAATTAAAAAACGCCAAATATCGGCCGATATCAGTCGACCTCTACTTGAGGCCTATATAACCTTCTGTAGAACTCATTGTGAGCCTGCTCATCTTTGAGCTTGCTGGAACTTAGACCAAGTCGAACTGAACTAAGTGGTGAGTTAAAAAACCAGAGTTGAAAACAAGAGGTTGTAACAGGGGTCAAGTACCTGTGTAGGGTGAGTTTGTACCTGTGTATTGCAAGCACATGAGCGCACGTGGGCTGTATTGAGTATTAGTGTCAGTACCTGAGTGTTTGAGTAGTGTGTGTGGATCGTTAGTACTTGTGTATTGTGTGTGCACACATGGGTCTGCAAGTGCACGTGAGTCAGCGAGTGCGCGTTGGTCTGGTTGAGTATTAGTGTTAGGAAGCTAGTTAGCTAATTTGGACAGGGTATAATCCCCAATCCTCATTAAATTAGTAGGTACGATGCCCGGTGAGTGTGGAGATGCGACTTGGTGTACACTTTGTGGCATGTATGCATTCCTTGATCTTTTGATATTTTGTGTGGCCACCATTATTTTCCAGCACTGCCTTAACTGTCTTGGGCATGGAGTTCAAAAGACAGGTTGCCACTGGAGTCCTCTTCCACTCCTCCATGACAACATCACGGAGCTGGTGGAGACCTTGAGCTCCACCACCTTTCGTTTGAGGATGCCCCACAGATGCTCAATAGGGTTTGGGTCTGGAGACATGCTTGGCCAGTCCATCACCTTTACCCTCAGCTTTAGCAAGGCATTGGTTGTCCTGGAGGTGTGTTTGGGGTCGTTATGTTGGAATAATGCCCTGCGGCCCAGTCTCTGAAGGGAGGGGATCATGCTCTGCTTCAGTATGTCACAGTACAAGGCATTCATGGCTCCCTAAATGAACTGTAGCTCCCCAGTGCCGGCAGCACTCATGCAGCCCCAGACCATGACACTCCCACCACCATGCTTGACTGTAGGCAAGACACACTTGTCTTTGTACTCCTCACCGGGTTCCTGCCACACGTGCTTGACACCATCTGAACCAAATACGTTTATCTTGGTCTCATCAGACTACAGGACAAGGTTCCAGTAATCCATGTCCTTAGTCTGCTTGTCTTCAGCAAACTGTTTGCGGGCTTTCTTGCACATCATCTTTTAGAAGAGGCTTCCTTCTGAGATGACAGCCATGCAGACCAATTTGATGCAGCGTGCGGCGTATGGTCTGAGCACTGACAGGCTGACCCCCCAACCCTTTCAACCTCTGCAGCAATGCTGGCAACACTCATATGTCTATTTCCCATAGACAACCTCTGGATATGACGCTGAGCACTTGCACCCAACTTCTTTGACCATGGCGAGGCCTGTTCTGAGTGGAACCTGTGCTGTTGAACAGCTGTATGGTCTTGGCCACCGTGCTGCAGCCCAGTTTCAGGGTCTTGGCAATCTTCGTATAGCCTAGGCCATCCTCAGAGTTCTTTGCCATGGGGTGCCATGTTGAACTTCCAGTGACCAGTATGAGAGCGATAGTGAGAACGATAACACCAAATTAAACACACCTGCTCCCCGTTCACACCTTGTAATACTAACAAGTCACATGACATCGGGGAGGGAAAATGGCTAATTGGGCCCAATTTGGAAATTTTCACTTGGGGGTGTACTCACTTTTGTGTGTGTGTGTGTGTGTATATACAGGTCCTTCTCAAAAAATTAGCAAATTGTGATAAAGTTCATTATTTTCTGTAATGTACTGCTAAACATTAGACTTTCATATATTTTAGATTCATTACACACAACTGAAGTTGTTCAAGCCTTTTCTTGTTTTAATATTGATGATTTTGGCATACAGCTCATGAAAACCCAAAATTCCCATCTCAAATTAGCATATCATGAAAAGGTTCTCTAAACGAGCTATTAACCTAATCATCTGAATCAACTAATTAACTCTAAACACCTGCAAAAGATTCCTGAGGCTTTTAAAAACTCCCAGCCTGGTTCATTACTCAAAACCGCAATCATGGGTAAGACTGCCGACCTGACTGCTGTCCAGAAGGCCATCATTGACACCCTCAAGCAAGAGGGTAAGACACAGAAAGAAATTTCTGAACGAATAGGCTGTTCCCAGAGTGCTGTATCAAGGCACCTCAATGGGAAGTCTGTGGGAAGGAAAAAGTGTGGCAGAAAACGCTGCACAACGAGAAGAGGTGACCGGACCCTGAGGAAGATTGTGGAGAAGGACCGATTCCAGACCTTGGAGGGCCTGCGGAAGCAGTGGACTGAGTCTGGAGTAGAAACATCCAGAGCCACCGTGAACAGGCGTGTGCAGGAAATGGGCTACAGGTGCCGCATTCCCCAGGTCAAGCCACTTTTGAACCAGAAACAGCGGCAGAAGCGCCTGACCTGGGCTACAGAGAAGCAGCACTGGACTGTTGCTCAGTGGTCCAAAGTACTTTTTTCGGATGAAAGCTAATTTTGCATGTCATTCGGAAATCAAGGTGCCAAAGTCTGGAGGAAGACTGGGGAGAGGGAAATGCCAAAATGCCTGAAGTCCAGTGTCAAGTACCCACAGTCAGTGATGGTCTGGGGTGCCATGTCAGCTGCTGGTGTTGGTCCACTGTGTTTTATCAAGGGCAGGGTCAATGCAGCTAGCTATCAGGAGATTTTGGAGCACTTCATGCTTCCATCTGCAGAAAAGCTTTATGGAGATGAAGATTTCATTTTTCAGCACGACCTGGCACCTGCTCACAGTGCCAAAACCACTGGTAAATAGTTTACTGACCATGGTATTACTGTGCTCAATTGGCCTGCCAACTCTCCTGACCTGAACCCCATAGAGAATCTGTGGGATATTGGGAAGAGAAAGTTGAGAGACGCAAGACCCAACACTCTGGATGAGCTTAAGGCCGCTATCGAAGCATCCTGGGCCTCCATAACACCTCAGCAGTGCCACAGGCTGATTGCCTCCATGCCACGCCGCATTGAAGCAGTCATTTCTGCAAAAGGATTCCCGACCAACTATTGAGTGCATAACTGAACATAATTATTTGAAGGTTGACTTTTTTTGTATTAAAAACACTTTTTTCTTTTATTGGTCGGATGAAATATGCTAATTTTTTGAGATGGGAATTTTGGGTTTTCATGAGCTGTATGCCAAAATCATCAATATTAAAACAAGAAAAGGCTTGAACTACTTCAGTTGTGTGTAATGAATCTAAAATATATGAAAGTCTAATGTTTATCAGTACATTACAGAAAATAATGAACTTTATCACAATATGCTAATTTTTTGAGAAGGACCTGTGTATATATATATATATATATATATATATATATATATATATATATATATATATATTTAATCTCATTTTTTTTTAATTATCTTAAACTGTCCATTTTTTCAGCCAAGTGCCGACTGCATTTTCGATTATGCCACCAAAATTTCCATTGGGTGCATCTCTCTACCTTTGTGCTGCTATTCCAGATGCCTGCAATAAAGATTGCTCACTCTTGCTCTCTCTCCTTGTGCAGGGTGGACTAGTCTTGTCTCTGCCCCCTCCAGGTTGCCAACCTCCTGGGGTGTTTTTTACTGACAAAACATGGGAAATTGATGGGGCACTTTTCTTTTATTAATTTTTTTACTGATACCCTGAAAAATGACAGAATTCCAATTCAAAATGAAGACCATCAATATTGAGGCCCCTTTCACACATGCGGACCGTTCAGGTGCACCTGTCAGTTTTTTCAGGTGGACCCGAACGGACACTTCATGCATCTGTATAGAGTGACGGATGTCGGCAGTGACATGTCTACTGACATCTGATCCGCTCCGCTAAATCCAGACGGATGGTGGTCCTAGTTTCCATCTATCAGCAGCCTATACAGAAAGACCTGTATAGGCTGCTAGTGATTTACCTCTGGAAATTTGTTGCCTGACTGTCATGCTGACTTTGTATCTTCTGAACAAGCTCTAAGAGCTAGAAATGAAGCTCACTCTGACCCCCTGTACTGGTAGGTGATGGCATGTTGTGTGCATTAGGTGCATGGTAAAGCATATGTTAACGCAGCCTAAGTTAGGAAATGAGAATAAATCCCATCTCAGGCAGAATACATTTCTTTCAGTAATAATGAAGTAGCAAAGAAATGCAGACCGTGATTATTGTGTAAAATAGTGCTCCCACTTTGGAGAAACAAATGCTTATGTTGAAAGTCAATTAAGACATGTCTCCTTATTTTGTTGATCAGTGAATTGTCCCCCTTTACATAAGTGGTAAGCAAAATGCTCCTTAAAGCCTTGTTTACACGAATGGTTGAGGGGATGTAAAAGCAGGCAGTTGAGCTGTGGTTTTACCAACCACTGAAACCCATGTTGACATTGCCAGCAGCCATGGTACACATTGCTCAATGAAGCATTCAATCGGTCGCAGTTGTCAGGCAGCCCCTTTGAAGTAAATGAGATTTTGCTGTTTCCATTCTGTAACTGCATCTAATGCACACAGTTGTTCACTGTGGTGCAGTGGGCTTTTAGTGGTTTTAAAAAGTCTCAATTCACTAAGCTATAAAGTGAGCATAGTTTGCCATAACTATTTCAGCTCTGAGAGCTAAAAGCAACAATGTTATTTCTGAATAATAGTAAATAATGCACATCTTATAGCTTTTTGAAATGAGCATGTAGACTCTTTGCTTGCAAAAGCTTGCTTTGATAACATTTATATTCATTTTTTTTTTTTTTTTTTATTAAAACTGAAGAGCTGTTTGTAACAAAATGATTTCAACCATTGACTGTATAAGCATGCATTTCTGGTATATGCTTGTCATTAAAACATGTCTGCCATCTAGTGGACAGCTGGGGTATTAAAGCCATTCTGAGTTTTGTTTTTTTAGCTCACTTCTGACTTTTAGAGATTAACTTCACCTTTAGTTTAAAAAAAGATGAATAGATTATAGTAATATTAAAATCGTTAAAATGTGTGTGTGTGTGTGTGTGTGTGTGTGTGTGTGTAATATTTTAACACCTGAGTCTGCAAAGGCTTCCAACAGCTCTGTCTGTACTTCACTACAGGCAGGCAATTACTGAGCTGCAGGAAGTGTCCATGAACTACAAGGGCACTAATCAATGTTCTCATTGAGTTCTTTGAGAATTACATGTTTTTTGTAGCTGCCCTGTTTTTAAAAAGTGACGGCGGCTGCGAACAACCTCCGCCCACTGTCGCAGGGGGGTGGGGTGAGGTAGGTGGTGCTGAACATGTTACACACTTAATACAGATGTAACATGTTCAGAAGGTAAACTGTCATTCACAGAATGGCTTACTGTGCAGCTTAAGTGGCCAAATATGCGCCATCTCGGACCAGACTGTGTCCTCCTACACTGTGACTTGAGTTTTTAAAATGAACAGTTGTATTTTTTTTTTTTCCCCCCATCGTGTTCTTTCTTTTTTTTTTTTTCTTTTTTTTTTTTTTTTTTAAATGATTGCACTGTCTCTATGCAGTAACGTCGAGAAGCCTTAAGGTATAACTGAAGGCAAAACTTGGGTAGAGGAGAGGGATAAGAATGCTTTTTATGGCTGTCTATGTCCCTGTTGGGGACCTTATTTGTCCTGTTTACCATTGTCATCGAAAGGAAAATCCCAAATTTTGGTTTGCCCCCAGAAAAGTAATGGAGGGAAATTTTTCTAATGGAGACACTAATTCTAGTAACCTGGGGGTCCCAAGGGAATTCCCTTAATTTGCAGGGATTTCCTTTCACTTCCTGTTTGGCTATGGCAATGTTTCTCAACTCCAGTCCTCAAGTACCCCCAACAGGTCATGTTTTCAAGATTTCCCTCAGATGAAACCGCTGTGGTAATTACGAAGGCAGTGAAACTCACCTGTGCAAAATAATGAAAAGCATGAAAACATGACCTGTTGGGGGTACTTGGGGAAGGAAGTAAAGGTAAATCGGGGCTATAACTCTTCCTTGCTCTATACAAAATAAAAGAGAAAAAAGTTTTGCCTATAGTTCAGGGATGATTAGGAATCTGTCTGTATTTGAAAAGAGGTTACAGGTCGAATGCCAGGGTTCATAAATGCTTTTTTTTTTGTGCAAGAAATTGGAATTGATAGTCAAAATCCATTTCTGTATAATTGAAATGTAAAGGTCCTAACTAATGTATTGCTATGTGTTTTCAGGCTAGATTTAGCACATTTAAAAATAATCACTGGAGCTTGTCTACTATAAGCTACTGCGTTGTACCAGTAATGCAATCTGAGAGCCTTGTTCACAGAGGATCCAATAACATTAAATTGAAAGGGAGGAATTGCTTCCAGAAGCCATGTTGTTCATTAACAGAGGACAGTTTGGTGATGTTTCATGGCTATGCAGGGGTGTGCGAATATAAAAAAAAAAAAAATTAATTAAGCAAGGGACTGAATCTGGGTCCCAATCTACTTGTCCCTCATGACAATTTACTTGTCCTGATTTAAAAAAAGAAATGAACCAACACCGTAGTTAACCACTTAAGCCCTGGATGGTTTACCCCAGCCCCCCCCCCCCCCCGCCTCATTGCAAGGCCATTTTTATTAGATACGGCATTGCGTTACTCTGACAGTTCAGCAGTCATGTGACGCTGTACCCAAAAACAATTTATGTCCCTTTTTCCTGTAAATAGAGCTTTCTTTTGTTGGTATTTGATCACTTCTGCGGTTTTTATCTTTTGCGCTGTATACAAAAAACGTTTTTTTTTTTACTTTTCTGCTATTAAAAATACCCAATAAAAAAATGTTTAATCTAATTTATTCATCAGTTTAGACCAATATGCATTCTGCTACATATTTTTGGTAAAAAAAAATCCCAATAAGCTTATATTGATTGGTTTGCGCAAAAGGTAGAGCGTCTACAAACTATGGGATATTTTTATGGATTTTTTTTTTTTTTTTTTTTTTTTTTTTTTACTAGTAATGGTGACAATTTTTTGCGGGACTGCGACATTGCGGCAGACAAATCGGACACGAAGTGACACTTTTTGGGGCCCAGTGACACTAAGTGATCATTGCTAAAAAAAAAAAAAAAAAAATGCACTCTTACTGTAATATTACACTGTCGGGGAAGGGTTAACATCTAGGGTGGTCTAACAGTCTACGACTGTGTGTATGCCCAATGGTCTTTTTCTGTCGGAATTTCCGACGGACTTTAATTGAGAACCTGTTCTCAATTTTTCCGACGGAAAAATTGGATTTTCCGATCGTGTGTATGCAATTCCGACACTCAAAATTCCGACGCATGCTCGGAAACAATTTGACGCATGCTCGGAAGCATCAAACTTCCCTTTTATAGTGCGTCGAACGTGTTTTATGCCGTGGTGTTATTGACCGTCGGAATTTGGTGTGACCGTGTGTAGGCAACACAGCTTGAGCGGAATTCCGTCGGAAAAACCGTCAGTTTTTTCCAACGAGAATTCCGATCGTGTATACGCGGCATTAGGGTTAAGTGTGCTCCTAGGACTGGGGGGAAGAGAGATCTGTGTTCCTGCTTGGCAGAATCGCAAGATCTCCATCTTATTCCCTGTCAGAACGTCGATCAGCCTTTTTTTTTACATGGGCAGGCCACCATTCTGCCTCTCTCGGGAGAGATCCCTGGGTGACGGCAAACATAGCGTCCACTGGACCCACTGATTGGCTCCCGGGAGCATGTCGCTGAGAGCGGCGGACCCAGAAGACAGTACGGATACATTGTATCGCGTAGCCAGGCCACCCTGCCGCAGTAAATGTGCAGTGAGCGGTCTGGAAGCGGTTAAATAGGGTCTCCTTTTTACATTTTATGGCTTTTATTTATCATGTTAATAAAAATAAGACCACTATCTCATTCAGTTATAATACTACTGATTGAGACCCTTTTTATCAATAGGGATATTCAATGGATGTATGTCCCCTTTTAAACCTTGCAATGACTTTGCCAGGATGGAAAGTATGAAGGGTTGATGTTTTTTTTTTTTATTAGGCAGAGGTGCTTTTAGGGGGCTTTAAAAAACAAAAGGGGTTTTATGGCGACTTAAACGTTTAATGTTTTTAACATTGCACTGTTTATTTCCTACTCACCTTTCCGCCTTTATCAAGTATCACACCCTGGGACTAGCCAGGAGGGGAGAGACCTTGCAGAGAGACGAGCACCAATTGGGTGCTTGTCAGGAAAGGGGAGTGTTGGGCTCCTTTAACGCTCGGCAGAAGCCAATCGGCTGAGCGAGTAAATGAGGCGTCGGCCTTTAATGAGGGGAAAAAAACAGTTTCCCCTCACACACAGATGCATATGGTTGCTCAGTACAAGTGCTTGCTGAGCCGCCAAATAAAGCTCCGGTGTCCGCTCCATTAAGGTGCAAAAAAGGTAAACCCCTGCTTTCCCGCAGCGGGGCTAAATGTAAAACAAATCCCTGCCCGGGCGATATGATTTGCACATCCCGGGTATGGCCGTATAACCGTATAAGAGTAAGGTATGCTCTTTGTAGAATATACAACTGTAGTACCTTAGATACATTTTTGTGGTTTCCACTTCCTCTCAGTGTTATATATACTTATCTTGCAACATCAGATTCCTAAGTCGTGTTTATGAAGAAACGCTATTTTCTCACACTGTCCTGTCTTGAGGATGTTGCATGACAGCTGTCAAGTTTTGGTAGCCCTGTAGCAAGAAGAAAATTTGGAGGTCCATTGTCTCATGAACAAAAAAAGGGAATCTGATTTCTAGGTATTAGAATGCTTGAAGTGATCAGACGTGAAAGGGTGAAGTTCCCGCAAGGTGTTTACCACAGAGAATCCCTGCAATAACCAATGCAGTTTGGTTAAGGAATGCCCCAGAAGGGTAGCCACACACATGACTAAATATGATCATATTGTTCATTCACTGCATCAAAACGGATTGAACAAACAATGCAAACCAAAAACTTCCTGTTTTTGACATGTAGCAGAATTCTGATGGTCTCTCTCCTGATGCCTCAAACCAATCTGTGTGCATGTGCTGCAGAAGTGATCAGAATACAGATCATTTATACCGTCAAATTTATTTGGTCATTTACATTTCTGAGTTATCAGTTGATTGCAAGCAAGTACAACACCAAACATGTCGCTAAATATTTCAACTAATGATAAATTGCTTGTACTTAGATCAGTCACAAATGACTCTGTGTATTGCCGCCACTGGAGAGCTCCCTGGAAACTACCTTGCAGTACATCCAAATGTAAAACTACTGCCAAAACAAGTAGTAGTTTTATGCAGATTATATATGAAAATGTGTCTGACCATGAGCAAGGAAACATGTAATGAAAAAAACAACATAGGCTGCTGCCATGGCTGATAACCTAAAAATGCCTAATGGCTTGGCAGATGTGGCTTCACTGATTTGTGTCGCTGACCTGGAACAATCAGGAAAGCCAGAACTCCTTATCTGCATGCTTGTTCTGGCTCTGTGACACAAGTTATTGAAGCATAAGGTTCTAAAGAGAGAAAATGTGGAGAGGTATGATAGCCTGGCACCTAACATTTTAAGAAGGAAAGGTCATCAGTATCAGCCTCTGTTTTCTCCATGACAGGTTTCCTTAAGACCAATTAGTTCAAAGTGTGTGTGCTTGAAAACTGGCACAGATTACTGTCTGAGAAATAAAGGTAAGGGTGGAGCCGCATATCCACCCCACGCTGGGTCTTTTTGGTGCCAGCTGCGAGTTACAACTTACACACGTTTCTGTAAAGCAGCAATATTGACTTATCATTTTTATAGCACCTTCAAAATTTTACCATCTTAAAGCAGAGTTCTGGCCACATTTTTTATTTTTTTCAGGTATCTGAGCATAATGCATTATTAACATAAACAACAATTTTATGTGTTTGCTAGTGGATGTTGATAATATATATATTTTATACTCGTAACTTAGTAAAGCCTCTTCTGCCCGTTGTCATGATGATTGTGGGCATGTGAAGCCCAAACGATACCTCTTCCGGGATTAGCGATGAAGAGGTGCAAGCTGGCTAACTCCTGGGCACTCCTCTTTTTAACCACCTGAGATCCAGGCCAATTCTGACATTTTTCTCCTACATGTAAAATTCCAAATTTTTTTGCTAGAAAATTACATAGAACCCCCAAACATTATATATGTTTTTTTTTTAGCAAAGACCCTAAAGAATACAATGGCGGTCGTTGCAACTTTTTATCTCGCACGGTATTTGCGCAGCAATTTTTCGAACGCGTTTTTTTCAGAAAAAAAAAACAATTTCCTGCTTTAAAAAAAAAACAAGTTAGCCCAATTTTTTGCACAATGTGAAAGATGAAGATACGCCGAGTAAATAGATACCCAACATGTCACGCTTCAAAATTGCATGCGCTTGTGGAATGGCGCCAAACTTTGGTATTTAAAAATCCCCATAGTCGATGCTTTAACATTTTGTTACTGGTTACATATTTTGAGTTACAGAGGAGGTCTAGGGCTAGAATTATTGCTCTCGCTCCAACGTTCGCGGCGATACCTCACATGTATGGTTTGAACACCGTTTTCATATGTGGGCGGGACTTACGTATGCGTTCGCTTCTGCGTACGAGCTCGCGGGGACAGGGCGCTTTAAATTTTTTTTTTTTCTTGTTAATTTTACTTTGTTTTTTTAGTTCAACACCTTTAAAAAAAAAAAAAAAAAAAAAATATTTTGATTACTTTTATTCCTATTATAAGGAATGTAAACATCCCTTGTAATAGGAATATGACACGATCGGACCTATTTACAGTGAGATATGGGGTCAATAAGACCCCACATCACCTCTAGGCTGGGAAGCCTAAAATAAAAAAAAAATAAAAAAATCACCACCGCTTCCCAGCCGTGGTGCCGCCGTTTTTTGAATGCAGAGGCCGGCCGTGACGTCATAACATCGCGCCCGGCCTCCGAACGATCATAGAGACTCCGGCGACCATCTGGTCCGCCGGAAATCTCTATGATCATCATCCGGGGGGCCGGCGGATCCTGAGTCCGACTCACCGATGGAAGCGGTGAGTCGGTAGAAGCGTCCCCTCCCGCCGCCCGTAAGAACGATTTGAGCTGTGGAACCGCCGCTATGATCGTTCTTATGGTGCAGGGAATCGCCGGCTGAAGACGGCAATATCTGAATGATGTCTGTAGCTACAGGCATCATTCAGATATACCCCTGAGAACAAAAAGACGTCATATGACGTACTCTGGGTCTCAGGTGGTTAAGCGACTTTCAAACAAATATTAGTGCTTCCAGTGTTCAGGTGCCACTCCTCCATGCCCAGCCTCTTACCAGAGGAAAGATCACTGAGTGCTTTGAAAAATACTGAGGGTCCCAGTAATCAGCTCCAGTATAACAGAGGATATCTGTCTCCTTGGCCCACACTCAAATCCACAGATAATGGCCTAATGAAACAAAGGAGAAGTCTTTTTAAGTGTGGTACTTAAAACATGAATTTATTTAACAAGTATTGCACTCACATGTTCAGTAGGAACAAGCCGTTAAAAAGTTTACACAGCGCTGCCGCAAGACTGAGCCAACGTGCGAGATGTCACTGAGCAACCTCACCCAACATGTTTCCCCCAAACGGGCATCCTCAGGAAAGTTGACTCAGTTTAGATGGAGACAAGCCAGTGTGTTTAGCCATATTAAGCTTGCTCTACCCATGTAGAATTCTGTTACAAGATTTTTGTCTTTGGAATGTTCAATTTTCCAATCAGTTTTCAAATTGATGATTTCTTGATGTTAGTGGCAAGAAAATTTGAAGGAGCAGAATGGAAAGTTGTTCTCAAACGGATTTCTAAAATTATATGTGATTTTTGTTCGGGAAATGCCATTTTTTTTCTACACTAAAATATTAGGAGCAAACAATTTGGAAGTACTTTCGAATGACGTTAAGTCTCTGTAGGCATTATCAAACTTACTGATGAGAGTTTTCGTACAAACATTCGTATGAAGTTCTACCTGTGTATTGGTCCAGCTTTAGTCAAAAGGTCCTGCTGAATTTAAAATGATTAACGCGTCTTTCACCTTGATAAATAGAGGCCTACACGCTCCAGAAATGACAGTGTATTCTCTGTAATGGGGAAAAACAACTTTTCATCTGGATTTGAGTGTTGGCCTTTTCTACATGTTTTCCATTAAAGTGACATTTACAAAAGTCATACTTACCTGCGCTGTGCAGTTGTTTTTGGTACAGGGCAGCCCCAGTCCTCCTCTTTTCAGGTCCCCCGCCGGCGCTCATGGCTTTTCCTCTTCAGCCAGTGCCCCCCGATGGCAAGCCACTTGCTCTGAGGGCACTGGTGTGTGCTCGCTCCTGAGTCCCACTCTGTGTCCATCACAGAGCTGAGCCACAGAGCTGAGGCTCGGCCCTGCCATTCCGCCCTCTCCTCTTTAGCTCACGGACTGTGATTGACAGTAGCATTGGCTCCAGCTGCTGTCTCAGCCAATGAGTAATGAGAGACCTGGAGAAGCTCGGCTCTCGTGCACATTGCTGGATCGAGAGTGAGCTTCAGGTGAGTATTAGGAAGGGCTACGGGGTCTCTGCACACTAGAATGCATGAAGGTTAAAAAAAACCTTGAGTCTTTAAAACCACTTTAGGCCTTGCACCTAGCTTTATATAATACCCAGAAGTCTGCGTGGTATGGTATGCTTTATCTCTGGTTACTTGAACAGACTTGGAATTAGAGGTTGATTGTTTGAAAAGAAACCATGTCCTAATGTATAACAGTGATAGTCTGCCTTGCTTAGCTGTCCTTTTTTTTTTTTTTTTTTTTTTTTTTTTTTGAATGCAGGTTTTTCTGCCCTCCTCCTTGTGTTTATCTCATGGGTAGTGGATGGAAGAAAAAGAAAGAACAGATGGAAAGGGATGGCTGTTCAGAACAGGAGTCTCAGCCCTGTGCCTTTATTGGCATTGGGAACAGTGAGCAAGAAATGCAGCAGCTTAACCTGGAAGGAAAGGTGAGTGCTTAATGCAGGGCCTTAGTCATCAACAGCACTTTAAACAGAAATGAAATACAGTGCCAGAAGATTCGTTCATGCTGATTAATACATATTAACTGATAATTGTGAATTACCGTATATAGTTGAGTATAAGCCGAGTTTTTCAGTACATTTTTTTGTGCTGAAAATGCTCCCCTCGGCTTATACTGCTTATACGGCTTATATCGGCGCCTTGAGGCGATTCAGTTAGCATTGTAGCGCTATACAAATCATTCATTCATTCATACTCGATTCAAGCATTTTTTGCTGCAGAAAATGACATTTTCCGAACCGACTTTGGGCCCCGTATCTCAGGGCCACTTAGTGCTAGGAATTTGGTGTGCAAACCCAGTGGAACCAGCACTACAACATATCCAAAGCTGGGGTTCCTAGCACCAAGTGGTACAGAGATACGGGGCCCCAAAGTCAGTTCGGAAAATGTTGTTCTCTGCTGCAGAAAAGTACTTGACATGTTCCGAACCGACTTTGGGGCCCTGTATCTTGGGGCCACTTAGTGCTAGGAACCCCAAATTAGGTGTGCAAACCCAGTGGAACAATATATCCAAAGCTAGGATTCCTAGCACTAAGTGGCCCCAAGATACGGGGCCCCAAAGTCAGTCAACTGTGTCCATCTGTAGCAATGTCATTTCGGGACACCCTTTGGGTACAGAAACCCCAAATTTTGGCTGCAGCTAGGGGGCATCTAGGAACCCTTAACTTCCGAGTTTGAAGTTCGGGGGACCTATGGCTGCAAATGGGCACAGTGAGGCTGCAAGTGGGCATTGTTGACCCTCTTTTCCACTTACAGTAGCTGCGCATTTCTCACCCTAGGCTTATACTCGAGTCAATAAGTTTTCCCAGTTTTTTTGTGGTAAAATTAGGTGCCTCGGCTTGTATTCGGGTCGGCTTATACTCGCGTGTATATATACGGTATGTGCCATATGGCATAAAATGCTGTAGGACATCCTTGGTTAGTGCCTTGATAAAATACATCCAGACTGCAGCATATTACCATTGCAGATCTTGTAGTTCACTTAGTTCACTTCACCATTGTTTTCACAGGATGACCCTCTCTCACTTAGCAGTTTTAAGCCTGAAACACACAAACCGAATATCGTCCGGTTCAACAGAAACCGTGTGTACAGCAGCCGGTCCAACGTCCGGCTTCTGTCGAACCAGCATGCAGGAAAAACAGCTGCCGATTGCCATCCGATCAGCACTCCACTGGTCAAATGACCGATGTGTTCTGGGGAGGAGGTTGTCTCCCCTGTCATGTAGCTTAGCGGGGGGATTGCTGTACTGACATTGCATAGTTAGTACAGCTAACTCATTGCAAGGTTTTTAACAATCTTTGTTGCAGATTCCTACCTTGTTGTTTTGACATTTTTATTGCAGGGGATGCACAAAATCTGACTTGTATCTTAGAGTAGACTTCTGGGAAAATCAATAAGCCAATCACACAAGCAGGAAATTACATTTGTGGGGAGAGTTCTGTACGACCATCTGTGTACAGAACGCCTCCAGGTAGCCATATTACATTTTTCAGAAAATTACAGTGCTGCAGATTGCAAGGAAAGGTCATTTTTAATAAGCAATTTGTGGTGTGTGTGTGT